>NIVC01000646.1:0-412635 GCA_002269645.1 Macrostomum lignano
GCCACTCGGACACCACGACTGGATGCGGTGCAGGATCAGGAACGTCAGCAGGCTGTTCTTCACAAAGAAGAAAATGCTGGCCTCGTTCACGATCCTGTACTGGACCAGCAGGTAAAAACGAATCACCAGGAAGAGCGCGTCCTGCAGCAGCAGGTTGCACACGATGGCCCACATGTCCGTGTTCAGCACAAGACTGCCGAAGCTGGTCGCTGAGGCCCACTTGCCGACGGGCGGTGAACACGAACACGAACTGGGCCATGGCGGTGGTCCAGGCCAGCAGCAGCAGGGTGATGATGCTTTTGTTGGTTTCAGCGAGTCCTCCTTGAAGTATTCGTACAGTTCGAGAATGTCGCGGACATGCCAATGTAGCCAATGAGTAGAGCGGATTTCTGCTCCTTGCTGATCTGCTGCCGCGGCAGCACCCAGCGGCCGATGATGAGCACCAGGAGCATCATCTCCTCCATAAGGATGCGCGTCTCCGCTTGGAAGCTGAGCCCAGTCTCGAATCCGAATAGCCACTGCGAATTGGGTCAGACATAATGGGTCAGACATAATGGGTCAGACATAATGGGTCAGACATAAATGGGTCAGACATATATGGGTCAGACATAATGGGTCAGACATAATGGGTCAGACATAATCGGGTCAGACATAATGGTCAGACATAATGGGTCAGACATAATGGGTCAGACATAATGGGTCAGACATAATGGGTCAGACATAATGGGTCAGAGACATAATGGGTCAGACATAATGGGTCAGACATAATGGGTCAGACATAATGGGTCAGACATAATGGGTCAGACATAATGGGTCAGACATAATGTGGGTCAGACATAATGGGTCAGAGACTAATGGGTCAGACATAATGGGTCAGACATAATGGGTCAGACATAATGGGTCAGACAATAATGGGTCAGACATAATGGGTCAGACATAATGGGTCAGACATAATGGGTCAGACAATAATGGGTCAGACATAAGGGTCAGACATAATGGGTCAGACATATGGGTCAGACATATTGGGTCAGACATCATTGGGTCAGACATAATGGGTCAGACATAATGGGTCAGAGCGTAAGACCTGCCGACTACTGGCGGGGACTGGGCGCACCCCAAGGCTAATCCTTGTGCTCTTTTACCTTGGGGTTGCGATAGGGGCCTCGCGCGCCTATTCGCGGCGCCTGCGCCCCCCGTCAGTAGTAAGTAAGTAAGTAAGTCTTGTTTCATAAGATGTCCGATCAGGCATGTTCACAGGTAGTTCACTGACTATATATTGTCTGGTCAAAACCAACCCTCACTGAGATTGCAGCCTAGTGATCAGAGTGTCGCATTCGTAACTTGAAGGTCGGGGGTTCGATTCCCGATCCTACTGGAATTTGTGTCCTTGAGCAAGACACCTAACTCTCTGCATTGCTTCAGTTCACAGCCAGCTGTAAAATGGGTGCAGCATTAGCTGGGGTATTTGAGGGTGTCTGTGGCAACCCCTCCAGTCCTTGGACTGAACAGCCGTACGCAGCCTTCAGATGCGCCGTGCAATAGCTGCGGCTGAGACTTGTCGTTGCACATCTGCGGCAATTGGGGCAGGTGTAATCAAATATTGTTATTATTATCCACTTTACTGGTCACGCGAACAAAGACGCATGTTTCACTCACTGATCACTCGACCAAGCTACCCTCACTTGTTTTATAGTCCAGTCGCTTTAAAGGCACAAACGCGATCTCACCTTCTCCGGATGCGCCGATATGTTTCGCTTCTCGTGACCCGACGTGTAGGCGGCATCCTCAGACATGGCCGAGGCCAACACGGTTCTGTTCTGAATCTCCTGAATGAGCAGCGAATCGTCGACTCACTCGGCTAGCTACCCCACGCGGCGGATAACTCCCATCAGGTAGAGCAGAACGCACGGACAAATCCTGAACGAGGAGTTAGGAGTGGTGATGGCTCCATAGCTAGCTGTTGCATGTGCTTACCTGCAGCCAGCAAGGAGTCAAGTGCGTCAAACATGCATTTCCCTTGTTCGGGACCCCTGACACGGATACACGTGCATATACGCTTGCACACTGGGTGTACAGCGGCCCTGATTCTCTAATCGTCAGGCACGCACACACTATCTTGACCCTTAGTACGCTCGTAGAGGTGAATCGCACAAGCACAACCGCATGTCTTACCACTTCCATTCCTTGCCCTTGAGCACTTTCCAGGTGACGACGCCTTCAATTGGCAGCAGCGCGCAGCGGACAATGAAAATCCAGTGCAGGCTGTGCTTCTGAATTGGATTGGTCTGCAGTACGCACAGAGTACCGTGAAACATCATCATGAGCCGGGCTAGTACGGACCGGAGCACAGCCTCGCCACTTTGCCTCTGCTTGCGGCCATTCTTTGTTGGCGTGAAAGCAGTTGGGCTAAAAGTTTTTTTTCAAACCAGTTCCAAATAGCCGCGCAGTTGAAGAGATCTCCGCAAAGCTTCATTGAATCCATTCTTGCCAAGTTATATCCTCACAGAGGATTCCCGGGCCTCATCATACCAATCCCTCCAATCGGAGAGGGCCAAGAGGCAAGCTGACACCGCAACCCTCCCCAACTGGCTGAAAATGGCTTCACTACTGACAGCAGCAGTTCTGGAGACCCTCGGGTGGCAACTCTTTCCCACAAATTCCACAGAACGCTGCATTCTATTTTTTTTTAGAAATTAAAAACGATAAATTGCAGATATTGCGGAGTGTGCCTCTTGAACCCTTGGTGGAATAACCACGAATGCTGGCAAGCCATGGCAGTGGTTTAACTATTGCCTTTGTCAGCCAAGTTAATAGTTGAGCCAACCAAGTTGAGAATTGGCATTTGGCAGCAGTGGATTTGGTATTGCCCATAGACATAGACTTTTGCCGCGTCTGGATGACGACTGAATGCTTGAGAGGCTACTTGAGCATGTCCGGCAGTCGAGGCTTGATCAGCGAAACTCGAGAAATTCGCAACAGGGTGTCCAAAGTCACCTGGTGCCACCTGTTGAAGGTCCAGAAGCTCCGCCTGGGTGAAGGCAGTGGCCAACAAAGTCAGAGCTGATGCAGACACATGTGTGGTCCACTTGCTGATGAAATTTGGAGGCTTGGCAAGGCTGCACTGAGGCGCAGTGCTGATTGGCGCGGGTGTACTGAATACACTGGCGCTTATAGGAAAAGTCTGACCTTCAGTCAGAATCGTTGAATATCTCGACGGTCCGATGGGCCTTGATTCTTGTTTGACGGAGATGCGCAACAAGAAGTTGGCCCGGGTTTTTGAATTTCGTGTGCCCGCGTTTCTTCGTTCCGGCGCAGCAAAAAAATCGTCAGAGGGGCGGGGGATTCCATTCTAGGAGGATAGTAGGATTTACTCGTAGTTGGCATAACACCGGAGAATGGGTCAGTCAGGGAAGGAGTTGCTTATCCAGACTCTACTTTTGGACCTCCATGGCTTCCAGCTAACCGAACTACCATTACATGATTTCTCGCCTCCGTCAACAACGGAGCATTTTTGACTCGTATTTATTTTCATCCAAACTCAAGTAATTTACTATGCAGCTGCCCCATGGGATCTGGCAGCGCTGATAGAGAAAAAATAACTGACAGGCCCAACCCCCGCGGGAGCAGACAAGCGATTTGTCAAATAGCTATAATGACTGCGCCGGAGCCGTCGGAGAGGTCGCCCTCGTATTTTAATGATTGATTGATGCGGCAAAATGCCAGCTGCGCGCCTGTCGTAATGGCCCTCAATAACGTTTTTTTCAAAAAAAATAAAATGCCTCAGAGTGGCTGACTTAGTGCGCATTTTGAGTTTTCCATATTGTTGTTTAGGAGGTGATCTCCGCATGTCTAAAGTCATATTACAATTGTCACTTCAGCCTCATTGTTCACTGACTTTGTTTAATTACACTGTCCTATGCCAAGACACTAACGGACCAATCCACATGTGAATCTCATCCACAGACACAATCTCATCCACAGACACAATCTCATCCAGGCACAATCTCATCCACAGACACAATCTCATCCACAGACACAATCTCATCCACAGACACAATCTCATCCACAGACACAATCTCATCCACAGACACAATCTTATCCACAGACACAATCTCATCCACAGACACAATCTCATCCACAGACACAATCTTATCCACAGACACAATCTCATCCACAGACACAATCTCATCCACAATCTCATCCACAGATACAATCTCATCCACAGACACAATCTCATCCAGGCACAATCTCATCCACAGACACAATCTCATCCACAGACACAATCTTATCCACAGACACAATCTCATCCACAGACACAATCTCATCCAGGCACAATCTCATCCACAGACACAATCTCATCCATAGACACAATCTCATCCACAATCTCATCCTCAGATACAATCTCATCCACAGACACAATCTCATCCAGGCACAATCTCATACACAGACACAACCCTTTCCACAGACACAATCTTTTCCACAGACACAATCTTTTCCACGGACACAATCTCATACACAGACACAATCCTTTCCACAGACACAATCTTTTCCACAGACACAATCTTTTCCTCAGACACAATCTTTTCCACAGACACAATCTCATCCAAGACACAATCTCATCCACGGACACAATCTTTTCCACAGACACAATCTTTTCCACAGACACAATCTTTTCCACGGACACAATCTCATCCACAGACACAATCTTTTCCACGGACACAATCTCATCCACAGACACAATCTTTTCCACGGACACAATCTCATCCACAGACACAATCTTTTCCACGGACACAATCTCATCCACAGACACAATCTCATCCACAAACACAATCTCACTCACAGACACAATCGCAGAACAACCGAGCATTTTTGACTCGTATTTATTTTCATCCAAACTCAAGTAATTTACTATGCAGCTGCCCCATGGGATCTGGCAGCGCTGTTAGAGAAAAAATAACTGACAGGAGGCCAACCCCCGACCTGTCAGTTATTTTTTGCGGGAGCAGGCAAGCGATTTGTCAAATAGCTATAATGACTGCGCCGGAGCCGTCGGAGAGGTCGCCCTCGTATTTTAATGATTGATTGATGCGGCAAAATGCCAGCTGCGCGCCTGTCGTAATGGCCCTCAATAACGTTTTTTTCAAAAAAAATAAAATGCCTCAGAGTGGCTGACTTAGTGCGCATTTTGAGTTTTCCATATTGTTGTTTAGGAGGTGATCTCCGCATGTCTAAAGTCATATTACAATTGTCACTTCAGCCTCATTGTTCATTGACTTTGTTTAATTACACTGTCCTATGCCAAGACACTAACGGACCAATCCACATGTGAATCTCATCCACAGACACAATCTCATCCACAGACACAATCTCATCCAGGCACAATCTCATCCACAGACACAATCTCATCCACAGACACAATCTCATCCACAGACACAATCTCATCCACAGACACAATCTTATCCACAGACACAATCTCATCCACAGACACAATCTTATCCACAGACACAATCTCATCCACAGACACAATCTCATCCACAATCTCATCCACAGATACAATCTCATCCACAGACACAAACTCATCCAGGCACAATCTCATCCACAGACACAATCTCATCCACAGACACAATCTTATCCACAGACACAATCTCATCCACAGACACAATCTCATACACAGACACAACCCTTTCCACAGACACAATCTTTTCCACAGACACAATCTTTTCCTCAGACACAATCTTTTCCACAGACACAATCTCATCCAAGACACAATCTCATCCACGGACACAATCTTTTCCACAGACACAATCTTTTCCACAGACACAATCTTTTCCTCAGACACAATATTTTCCACGGACACAATCTCATCCACAGACACAATCTTTTCCACGGACACAATCTCATCCACAGACACAATCTTTTCCACGGACACAATCTCATCCACAGACACAATCTTTTCCACGGACACAATCTCATCCACAGACACAATCTCATCCACAAACACAATCTCACTCACAGACACAATCGCAGAACAACCGAGCATTTTTAACTCGTATTTATTTTCATCCAAACTCAAGTAATTTACTATGCAGCTGCCCTATGGGATCTGGCAGCGCTGTTAGAGAAAAAATAACTGACAGGCCCAACCCCCGACCTGTCAGTTATTTTTTGCGGGAGCAGACAAGCGATTTGTCAAATAGCTACAATGACTGCGCCGGAGCCGTCGCGGAGAGGTCGCCCTCGTATTTTAATGATTGATTGATGCGGCAAAATGCCAGTTGCGCGCCTGTCATAATGGCCCCCAATAACGTTTTTTTTCAAAAAAAATAAAATGCTTCAGAGTGGCCGACTCAAGTGCGCATTTTGAGTTTTCCATATTGTTGTTTAGGTGATCTCCGCATCTCTAAAGTGGAAGTCAATTGAAAGTGGAGTCAATTGAAAGTGGAAGTCAATTGAAAGTGGAAGTCAATTGAAAGTGGAAGTCAATTGAAAGTGGAAGTCAATTGAAAGTCAATAGCTTTAGCTCGCAGTAGCGACAAAAGTTTATTAAAGTCAACCTTAAGCAAGACCACATATTTAATAAGCATCGCAGCATTGCATTGGGGTTGGTGACAGAGAATAGGCTTGCACGAGGGGATAGAGAAAGAACAACGATGTACACAAAGTACAAATTCCACAGTCTGTAAATGATCAGTCGGTCAGAGTCCAACACTGCCCCCCCATCAAACTAGCACTTGTAGCAGACCGGATGTCTTGGTCGGAGCTCATAGGAAGGCCCACCAGCATTCGCGCTTTCATTCTGATGCGTCGGCTCGTCAGCTGGTGCCGGAACAACCATCTTCGATGGACCAGCTGGGGGCTGCAGATGCTCAGGCTCGCCAGTGCTGTCATCCTCCTGATTCTCTGCCTCCTGATTCTCTGGACCGTCGCTCCATTGGTTGCAGTGGGCCAGCCGCAGTCCTCCAGACGGCAAATCAGTTGGGGTCACCAGAGCAGTACTTTGGCCATGCTGAACCACGAACTCAGCCTTGACTGGTCCGGTCTCTGGGCGCATCCAAACCAGATAGCATCTCCGCCTTGCTCAGGCATTGATAGCGGATGGCGCAGCCTCCTCCCCCACATCATGATGTCTGGTGACGCTGGTCTAGATCCACTCGGCCGGCCAGTCCTCACGGTCAGGAGCAGCTTCTGCAGGAATTGTTGAAATGGAACAACTCGGTTCCAGTTTCTCAGTCCGTCCTTCAGGCTCCTTACGAGCCGTTCAGCCTGTCCGTTTGATGCCGGGTGATATGGCGGAGTGTGGACCTCCCTGCAGCCTATCGAGTCCAGCCACTGAGACAGCCGGGTCGATTTAAACTCTGGTGCGTTGTCGGATACTAAGGTTTGCGGCACACCGTTGCGAGCAAAGACAGCTCTCAGGACTCTCATGACCGTATCCGTCGACTTGTCCGGAACCTGAATGGCTTCAGGCCAGCCTGAGTAAGCGTCCGACAGTAGCAGCAGCAGGCCGACTCCCGAGACTTCGCAATGGTCCATGTGGACGCGGCTCCATGGAGTTGTCTCCGGTGGCCATATGTCGATTTTGCGATTAGACAGCGGGTGGGACTCAGCGCATGTCCTGCACTTCTCCACATACTGTCGCACATCGCGATCCACCCCAGGCCACCAGAATTCCTTGCAGATGTGGGCCTTAGTGCTCTCAAAGCTAGGATGCACTTCATCATGAGCAGCTTCCAGAATCCGCCGACGAAGCACTGCTGGAGGTACCACTCGAGTTCCATGGATCACCAAGCCGTTATCAATCGACAGGGAAGTTCTGCAGGCTTTGAAAGTTCGCTCAACCTGAGAACCCTGACCCCAACGCCCGGTTCGGATTCTCTGTTGCAGTCTCTTCAGCACCGAGCAGTTCAGGGTGGCTTCCCGGAGCTCCCGCTGAGTCACCAGCCCAGACGCACCGCAGTCATCGGCGCTCAACACTGAATCCGTTTGATGCGTCGCATCCTCAGCGACTTCTGCAGTATAGTTGAGCCTTGACAAGGCATCAGCATCCAGCAGCTGCTTTCCTGGAATGTATTCCACAGAGTAATCGAATGCAGAGTCTCGAGGCCCATCTAGTCAGCCTAGCTGAAGCTGTTTTTGACAGGCTTTTGCTCGGGTTGAAATAAATCTCAGAGGTTCATGGTCGTTTGCAAGATAAATTTTTTCCTGATCAACATTTTCTTCGCTCGCTCAACTGCTCAAACTATGGCTAGAGCTTCCCTTTCAATGTTAGAGTAATTGGCCTCCGCGGAGGTGAGCATCCTCGATAGGTACATCACCGGGTGACCTGCTTGAGTTAGAACAGCACCTACGGATTTTTCGCTATAGCATCAACTCGAAGGCAGACTGGTGCATTGATGTCATATGGCTTGACACACGGCTTGGAGGCAAGACATGCTTTTACTTCGGCAAAGGCAGCCTCGGCTGCCGGGCTCCAATCGAATGCACTGTCGCTCCTTCTCAGCTCATGCAATACTCGGCAGCGCTCGGAGAAGTTGGGAATCAGTCGGCCGTAGAACTGAGCGAGTCCTAGAAACTTCTCTAGGTCCTTTTTACTCTTGGGGCTGGCTACCTGTAGCACTCTCTCAACCATCCCTGGGTCTGGTTTGATGCCTTCTGCATCGATGACGTGCCCCAGAAACTTCAGGCTGCTAGCCTCCATAACGCACTTTGTCTTGAGAAGACTGCAAGAGGACAATGTCAAAATTAACGAGTCACTTTCCCTGATCTGCTGCAGCTCTAACTCCCACCAATCAGAACATCATCTTGATAAGTTAAAACACTCGGATGCTCACCGATCAGTTTCTCCATCTCACGCTGAAAGACTGATGGGGAAACCTTGATACCGTAGGGCAGTCTGTTGAAGCGGTAGCAGCCGAATGGGGTGTTGATGGTGGTGACCGCCTTGGACTGCTCATCCAGGAGAATCTGGTAGTAGGCGTCTGACAGATCCAGGCGACAGAAGAACTTCTTGTTGGCAACCTTCGAAAAGGCCGTCTCTATGGAGGGTGTGAGATACGTCTGGCCTTGAATCAGCTGGTTGACGGCGGTGTAGTCGCCGCAGATTCTCACGGTCTCCCGGCCAGGCTTGGCGGTGACTACGATCGGGCTGCCCCACTCCGATGAATTCACTTTTTCAACTATTCCAGCCGCCTCCATCATGTCGAGTTCCTTCTTCACCAGCGGTTTCAATGCCATGGGAAGCTCACGGGCCGGTTGGAACACTGGCTCGGCGCTGGACTTGAGTCGGATCTCTCCAACCGCGCCCTTGATTCCAGCCAACTTCAGATATTTGTTGTTCACCTCCTCCGAATGATGCATCTGCTAGCTGCTTAGCAGATTCCGGCCCAGGAGACCAAACTGCTGGTGACAGTCATCACCGGGAGTTCCATTGTCGAAAATATCCCGTTGTTGCCTTCAGTCTCTACCAGGCACTGCAAAAGGCCCAGCTGTCTCATCACGTGACCATCGTATGACAGCATGCGTGACTTCGGCTTCTTGAGTGCTGGACGTCCAAAGTCGATCCAGATTTTCTTAGAGATCAATGAGCAGGAGGCGCCGCTGTCTCTCTCCATTTTCACCTGCTTACCGTTGATCTTCACAAAGCAGAAGTCAGCTGGCTTGCCTTCAGTGCAGAAAAACACAGCTTCATCCGGGTTGGCTTCGGGCTCCGTGAAGTGCGCCTTGGCGGTGCCGCGACATGCCCTGGCAAAGTGTCCCTGCTTTCCGCACTTGTGGCAATCAGCTTTCAAGGCGCGACATTCTGACACATTACGATGCTGAGCCAAGCCGCATTTTCCACACTTGCCCTTGAACTGGTGAACAGTGTGAGCCAATTGCTGCTCCAGCTCTTGTGACACTGCCTGATGCACAGCTGGCTCAGTTGATGCTCCGATGTGCTGAGCTGTAGTCGCCGATGTTGGTGTAGTGAACTCGTTGACTAATTGCAGCTGCTGAACAAACTCAGTGATCTGATCTACATTCAGCTCTTGCGCCATCTCGCGCTCCAGAACCTTGTTTCTCGTGTCCTGGCTGAATGGACGAGCGATAAGGCGCATCTTGATCAGCTGCTCAGCCGGGTCCGCCCGCTCTTCCTTGAACTTCTCGAACTCGCAAACCATGGCCTGTTCTCGCAATCTGGCAGTAAAGCCGGCCAGTTTCTCCATCAGCTTGTCTCATGGCCATGAACGCTGTCCTCTCGGCTATCAGAAGTCTCTTCTTAGGCTCCAGATACTTGAAAAGGCTTTTCTTGATGTCCTCCCACCGCATTCCCGCGATCTTCTTTGGAGCCACCAGCTGTTTCACCTTCATAAGTTGACTTACGCCCAGGGATCCTAGAAATGCGTCTGTCAAGCCGAGGTTGTTCTCCTCATCTTTGACTCGTTTGGACCTCGCCTGAGCGTCGAACACTTCTACCCAGGCTCGCAGTTCGTCCGCATTCTCCAAAGGCAAATTGATCTCGTATCTTAATATTCTGGCAGTATGCAGGCATGCGCGATCCTGCTTGCGACGCCAATTGAAAGTCAATAGCTTTAGCTCGCAGTAGCGACAAAAGTTTATTAAAGTCAACCTTAAGCAAGACCACATATTGCATTGGGGTTGGTGACAGAGAATAGGCTTGTACGAGGGGATAGAGAAAGAGCAACGATGTACACAAAGTACAATGTCCAGTCCGTAAATGATCAGTCAGTCAGAGTCCAACACATATTGTTGTTTAGGAGGTGATCTCCGCATCTCTAAAGTCATATTACAATTGTCACTTCAGCCTCATTGTTCATTGACTTTTTAATGACACTCTCCTATGCCAAGACACTAACGGACCAATCCACATGTGAATCTCATCCACAGACACAATCTCATCCACAGACACAATCTCATCCAGGCGCAATCTCATCCACAGACACAATCTCATCCAGGCACAATCTCATCCACAGACACAATCTCATCCACAGACACAATCTCATCCAGGCACAATCTCATCCACAGACACAATCTCATCCAGGCGCAATCTCATCCACAGACACAATCTCATTCACAGACACAAACTTATCCCCAGGCACAATCTCACCCACAGACACTATCTCATACACAGACACTATCTCATCCAGACACACGGAAAACCTTATCCACAGGCAGCCTTATCTCATCCACAGACACACGGAAAACCTGATCCACAGGCAGCCTTTTCTCATCCACAGTTTAGTATGCAATTGCAGCTTAGGCTCGGAATTCCCAGCTAGATGGTGTGGAAGTGAAAAAGCTGAACAAGTGCACGCAACCTTTGTACAGCGAAGACCGTTTATCTCTAAACGGAAAAGTTAATTTTATGTAGAGCTCGTTAAATCCAGTCAATCATTAGTCAAATAAAAATAGTACAAAGCTACTCGTACAATTAATTTTATGGATTTTGTATACTCCACTTTATGAGCTTAAGTTGATATAATAGTCCCTAATTATGCCCTTGCTTGTTCTCCCCTATCGCAAGTCCAATTTGTGTCGTTCTGTTTGCCATAACCGGCTTCCTGGTGTCACCCAGCAGAATGACGTATCATTTGTCATAGGTTACTCGGGCTCCACTTTATGAGCTTAAGTTGACAGGCCTAGACCAGTGGCCATTCTTATACAGAGCACTAGCAATGATTTTTGTGTAATCTTACAATTAAGCAAAACATAGGCAAATGAGTCATTCACACAAAGGAATCGCTTATACTGCCTCTGGCTGAATGGGGAATCGCCTAAACTGTCTATGGCTGAATGGGGAATCGCTCAGACTGTCTATGGCTGAATGGGGAATCGCTCAGATTGTCTATGGCTGAATGGGGAATCGCTCAGACTGTCTATGGCTGAATGGGGAATCGCTCAGATTGTCTATGGCTGAATGGGGAATCGCTCAGACTGTCTATGGCTGAATGGGGAATCGCTCAGACTGTCTATGGCTGAATGCCGAATGGGGAATCGCTCAGACTGTCTATGGCTGAATGGGGAATCGCTCAGACTGTCTATGGCTGAATGGGAGATCGCTCAGACTGTCTATGGCTGAATGGGGAATCGCTCAGACTGTCTATGGCTGAATGGGGAATCGCTCAGACTGTCTGTGGCTGAATGGGGAATTTGTCTGTGAATTTACGAAAATTGCAAAGAAGTTACAAGAAAGCAAAACAATAAAATGACTTCAAGGTTTTGCTTCAAAATCAATTGGTCATAAAAATAGTTCCAATAGACAGGATTGTATTGTAGAAAAGCACGGCCAAATATCCGCTAGAAATGGATAAGATTTATTTGAAAATAATGTTAAGCAAAACAACAAAACATAACTGCAGATGTAATTTTAAACTTCTGCTAAAAGAATTGCATATGACAAATCCGTACTGCGCCGCAGCGCAAATGTTAATCGAATACAGAAATATAAAACTCATGACAAACAGAATTGTGTTAACAGTCAAACTCTAACCGAAGGCAATTGGAAGATTTGAATTTTGTTAGAAAAAATAGTTGCAATATACTTGTATTTCTACTTGCAGTAGTAGAGTAGTGCGCTAACTGATCGGCAATTTTCCAAGAGATATTCGCTTGTGATCATGACAGTTTCTTGATTAAAAGTCAGTCAGTTGCACTCTTCTATGGTTCTAAAAGCAATTGAATCCTAAATCACAACTCTCACTGATATTGTCTAGGCAGTGATTTTCACTGAGATTGTCTAGGCAGTGATTCTCACTGAGATTGTCTAGGCAGTGATTCTCACTGAGATTGTCTAGGCAGTGATTCTCACTGATATTGTCTAGGCAGTGATTAATCACTGAGATTGTCTAGGCAGTGATTCTCACTGATATTGTCTAGGCAGTGATTCTCACTGAGATTGTCTAGGCAGTGATTCTCACTGAGATTGTCTAGGCAGTGATTCTCACTGAGATTGTCTAGGCAGTGATTCTCACTGAGATTGTCTAGACAGTGATTCTCACTGATATTGTCTAGGCAGTGATTCTCACTGAGATTGTCTAGGCAGTGATTCTCACTGAGATTGTCTAGGCAGTGATTATCACTGAGATTGTCTAGGCAGTGATTCTCACTGAGATTGTCTAGGCAGTGATTCTCACTGAGATTGTCTAGGCAGTGATTCTCACTGAGATTGTCTAGGCAGTGATTCTCACTGAGATTGTCTAGGCAGTGATTCTCACTGAGATTGTCTAGGCAGTGATTATCACTGAGATTGTCTAGGTAGTGATTCTCACTGAGATTGTCTAGGTAGTGATTCTCACTGAGATTGTCTAATTTAAAATACTTTAAGAGTAATCTTGGTCAGCTTTTAATCAACGATCACAAATTAAGGCACAAGTACAGCCATATTAACAAACTAATTGAGCTGGAGGGGAATCATAATGAATTATAAAACACAGTTAGCATTTATATTCTGATAAGCCAGTAATCTTAGTTAGAAAAATACATCTAATGCAAAATTCATCATTAAATTACCAAACTAAAATTGCTAATTAGATTTCTGGACATCATTTTTGAATAACAGATCCCAGATGACCTTAATCCCCGGATCCCAGATGACCCTAATCCCGGATCCAGATGACCCGAATCCCGGATACCAGATGACCCTAATCCCGGATACCAGATGACCCTAATCCCGGATACAAGATGACCCTAATCCCGGATACCAGATGACCCTAATCCCGGATACAAGATGACCCTAATCCCGGATACCAGATGACCCTAATCCCGGATACAAGATGACCCTAATCCCGGATACCAGATGACCCTAATCCCGGATACCAGATGACCCTAATCCCGGATACAAGATGACCCTAATCCCGGATACCAGATGACCCTAATCCCGGATACCAGATGACCCTAATCCCGGATACCATATGACCCGAATCCCGGATACCAGATGACCCTAATCCCGGATACCAGATGACCCTAATCCCGGATACCATATGACCCGAATCCCGGATACAAGATGACCCGAATCCCGGATCCAGATGACCCTAATCCCGGATACCAGATGACCCTAATCCTAGATACCGGCTTCATGGCCCATGCAACAATCAGAAACAGAGGCCCGCAGAATTTGTCACAAGTAAACTTGGCCCTTCAGATGGAGACTTCAAAAATGAATAGATCTGGGAGTAATATGATAAAGCATTATTTGACACAGTTGTCCAGTTTTTTACTGTCTAAACAAGTCAAGTAAAGCCACTAATCTCCCGTCACTAGTAATAGTTTAAATTTCAAGCGCCAATCAAAGCCACGCCATTGGCGCTTGACGCCACGTGAGTTGGCGCCAGCGGGCGGGAGAACTCGGCCAGCTGAGCCTCCGCCCAGGCCCTGGTCCGGTCCCGAGTCCAATCGGGAGGCTGTCTCCGACTGTAGCGAATGCGCAGCAGCCGGCTCAGCTTGTCGATCACCTGCGCACAGTTTAAATGGGTAAGGAAATACAGCACGTTAAAGTCACCGATATGTAGCGTTATTAAAGTAACTCAGAGGAAAAAAAATTTAATGCAAAATTTCTTATACAAAAAACTTAAGAAGCAATTTTGATAAGCTATCATCTGCCAAACTTTCCAGTGGGGCTAAAGATAAGAGAAATTCATAAGCACAAATTATGTGTTCAGTTAGCTCTCACTCCAGTAGCGCGTGCCCTCTAATAGAGTCAGTCTACAGGTTAAGTATTGGGGGTGAGGGCCCTAGATGGACTGCCTTATTCTAAAGTTCAAAGTTACTCGCTTTTTTGTAGGACTGAATTTATGTTACATAAGTCATTTATGAATGCTAATAGCTGACTGATCAATGACTGACTGACTGACTGACTGACTGACTGACTGACTGACTGACTGACTGACTGACTGGCTGACTCACTGACTGACTGACTGACTGATTGGGTGATTGACTGACTGACTGACTGATTGGCTGATTGACTGACTGACTGGTTGATTGACTGACTAACTGACTGACTGACTGACTGACTGACTGACTGACTGATTGACTGACTGACTGGTTGATTGACTGACTAACTGACTGACTGACTGACTGACTGACTGACTGACTGACTGACTGACTGACTGACTGACTGGCTGACTGACTGACTGACTGACTGACTGACTGACTGACTGACTGACTGATTGGCTGATTGACTGACTGACTGGTTGATTGACTGACTAACTGACTGACTGGCTGAC
Organism: Macrostomum lignano; assembly: GCA_002269645.1. Lineage (NCBI taxonomy): Eukaryota > Metazoa > Platyhelminthes > Macrostomidae > Macrostomum > Macrostomum lignano. The sequence continues at coordinate 15,219 of NIVC01000646.1, forward strand.
TGATTGGCTGATTGACTGACTGACTGGCTGACTGACTGACTGATATTTTAAATAGCAGAGAGCGCAGAAGACAGACCTGCACGCTGCGGTCAATCATGTCCAGACTGTGCGCAGCGGACAGGCAGATGCGGGCCCTGGCCTCGATGATCGGCGTGGCGGGATAGCCGACCACAACAATGCCCAGCCCGTGGGCCAGAGACAGCCTTGCAAAGGCGGCCACCTTGCCGGGCATGAAGATCATGAAAGGCACCACCGGGCTGTCCCTATCGCCGTAAACAATGAGTCCCAGCTGGTGCAGCCGGGCCCGCATGTACTGCGCATTGACTGACAACTGACGAAGTCGCCGCTTGCCCTCGTCGGGCGGGCCGGCCCTGCCTAGCAGGATGTTCAACGCCGTGAGAATCTGCGCCGCCACGGGGGCGGGCATTGATGCGCCGTAGATGGCACTGTGGCTGGACTGCCTCACGTGCCGGACGAGCCTGGAGCTGCCGGCGATGTAGCCGCCGGCGCCGCCGAAGCTCTTAGTGAAGGTGCCCATTAGAACGTCGACGTCGCGAGGATCGCAGCCATAATAATCCACAACTCCGCGACCGCTGGTGCCCAGGGCTCCGATTGAGTGCGCCTCGTCTAAGTACAGATAGGCCTGGTAGCGCTTTTTCAGGGCAATGATCTCGGGCAAGCGGACTATGCTGCCCTCCATGCTGTACACGCCTTCCACCTGCGGGGCGTCCGGCTGGCGCATTACATGCTATTGGGGTGGATTGCAGGCGTGCGGGATCTATGGGGTAAGGGTAGGATTAAGGGATAAGCATCGGTAACAGATGAGTTCTTCATCTACGCTCATCATTTCATGCTGCATGCTATCTCATCTCCCATCCTCTGACTGTTTTGAATAGATATATATATATATATATAGATAGACAGATAGATAGATAAACAGATAGATGGATAGACAGATAGATAGATAGATAGATAAACAGATAGATAGATAGATAGGTAGATAGATAGATAGATAAACAGACAGATAGATAGATAGACAGCCAGACAGATAGATAGACAGCCAGACAGATTTATAGACAGCCAGATAGATAGATAGACCAGACCTCACAAGGCAGGCTGCCAACCCAACGCACCACAATGAGTATCTTAGTAAACGGCCGCCTAGTCCTGGCCTGGCCATAGACAATGGCCTCCCTGAGCTTGGCCTCTAGATCTGCCGGATTATTGTGCTTAAATATTTTGATAGTGGCGCCGGTTAGTCGAGAGCCGAGCACCAGGGAGCTGTGATTGAGCTCATCAGATAGGATGCAGCAGCCCTTGCCAACCAGGGCGGCCATGTTGAGGGCGTTAGTGGCGAATCCCATAGGGAATACAATGGCGTCCTCCGTGCCCAGGTACTCGGCCATGGCCCGCTCCAGCTGAGTGTGAATATTTAGACTGCCGACCTGGCAAGCGTTGATGTCGGATTGGTAGAATAATTAAGGTGGGGAGCGCGAACCAAGGACTCTCAACGAATGGAAACGTTTGAAGAATCTACTAATACTAATACGTCTTGGTGCCTAAAAATAAAAAGAGCAAAGTACTATACCGTATATTAGGCGCCACTAATTCATGTATTAAGGTACTGAATCATGTATTAACGTCACTAAATCATGCATTAAGGTCATTGGATCATGTATTAAGGTCACTGAATCATGTATTAAGGTCACTGAATCATATATTAAGGTCACTGAATCATGTATTAAGGTCACTGAATCATGTATTAAGGTCACTAAATCATGTATTAAGGTCACTAAATCATGTATTAAGGTCACTAAATCATGTATTAAGGTCACTGAATCATATATTAAGGTCACTAAATCATGTATTAAGGTCACTGAATCATGTATTAACGTCACTAAATCATGTATTAAGGTCACTGAATCATGTATTAACGTCACTAAATCATGTATTAAGGTCACTGAATCATGTATTAAGGTCACTGAATCATGTGTTAAGGTCACTGAATCATGTGTTAAGGTCACTGAATCATGTATTGAGCGATACTAAATCCCATTTATTAATAGCAAATAGACGTCACCTCAGTCCGCGAGCTACCGACCCCGCAGCCGTACATCTCCGTGGCGGCGACGGCCGCGTCAGCGCAATAGCCGGACGACTCAGCGAATCCAAGGTAATTATAGCTGCCAAAGTTCACCGCCCGGGTGGTGCTGCCCGGATAGCGGAATGTCCAGCCGTAGTCCGGGCTGTCGCGGTCCATCACCTCGAACTCGGCGCCGGGGCAGGTGGTGATTGGCCGGTTCCAGCAGTCGCGAATCCGCCGGTAGAGATTGCGGGTAAAGAATGACTCGAAGTTTTGGTAGAGCGGGACAAAGCTCTGCTCGATTGGGGATCAATTGAGTTCGCACTGGGTTGGATCTTTTATTAAACTGCTTTTTTCGCTGCAAAAACACGATCTGGGGTGTAGAGGCGGCTGGCCCAGCAACTGAGGATCTGGGAGGCTGGCCCAGCAACTGAGGATCTGAGAGGGTGGCCCAGCAACTGAGGATCTGGGAGGCTGGCCCAGCAACTGAGGATCTGGGAGGGAGGCTGCTCTAGCAACCGAGGATTTGGAAGGCTGGCCCAGCAACTGAGGATCTGAGAGGTTGGCCCAGCAACTGAGGATCTGAGAGGTTGGCCCAGCAACTGAGGATCTGGGTGGCTGGTCTAGCAACCGAGAATTTGGAAGGCTGGCCCAGCAACTGAGGATCTGAGGCTGGCCCAGCAACTGAGGATCTGAGGCTGGCCCAGCAACTGAGGATCTGGGAATCTGGGTGGCTGGTCTAGCAACTGAGGATTTGAAAGGCTGGAACAGAAACTGAGGATCTGGGAGGCTGGCCCAGCAACTGAGGATATGGGAGGTTGGCCCAGAAACTGAGGATCTGGGAAGCTGGCCCAGCAATTGAGGATCTGGGAGGCTGGCCCAGCAACTGAGGATCTGGGAGGCTGGTGCTCACCCAGACTGAGAACCTAGAGAGTAATGACAATTAGAAGATGTTTATCGCAAGGTAAAAGTGTGTACTGTTTCTAAATACCTTAATGCTAGCTAAAATATTAAAAGAATCAGTTTTTGTCTATTTTCATTTTAAAAAGTGGGTACAACGTGCATCTTGTAGATAAACGTTTTAACTATCTCTTTCCATCATCCTATTCATATAATATACAATGCATGCCAGTTCTTTAACAACAGTAATAGAAAATGAAACTGCTAAAAAAACTATTTTTAGAACACGCAAATATCCAAGGCATTTACGACAAACGAGATAGCACCATATACTATATCGAAACAAGACGGCTTGCAGAATGCAGAAAAAACTGAAACTCCAAGTAGAAAAAAGGCTCATTTCTTTCGAAAGCGGCACTTCTAGAAATGAGCAATTCTTGAATTGATCTCACGTACTCACCCAGAGGATCGCATCGCAGTGCATTTCGGTGCAAGATTATAACTTATCCGTTTCTTCTTTACTGCTTCTTATAATGGTTCTTACATGCTTTATTATAGGCTTCTTATAACTTATCCTTCTTCTTCACACTGCTCTTATAAAGCAAAAAAGAAAATACTAACAATACATCCGTGATATAACTGTAGAAATAAAACAGATGCTCCTCAATACTCCTTATCCATATTGGCAATCATTTAATTCACAATGCTTTGCAATAATTACTTATGTATTTAAATATTTTACAAAGCAAACAACAAAATACCTTAGTCCGATCTGGCTCTGTTGCAATCATATTAGCCTCAAATCCTTTGTTGCGTAGGAAGTCTCTAATGTGGCCAAACACAGCCAGCAGCACATAGGAGATGTAAGTGACAATTGCCTCAATATATGGAGTTGGCTCCTCTGAATGGTCATTGTCTGCCATCTGGAAAATGATAAGAATGTGTAATATTACAGCTATTATATAAAAGGAATTTTAGCAAAGGAGTTACTATTAAAACATAAAAAGTAAAATAACATTTTTGAAACACTTTATTGCTTTATCTTTGATGTTTATGGAGTTGCATTCCATAAATTCTATTTTAATGCTTCTGTATCCTATGGCTTGTATATTGCACTTTTGGGCCATTTTTGTATCTATGTAGTGTGCATCTGCAGGTTTTGCAAACTTATTCTAATATGGCTAATTATAATACTATAGATATATGTATTTTGGATAAAAATGGTAATCAATAAATAACTAATCTATTGAAATAAACTATCAAAGCCCATGGATATGCGCCAAGCATTGCTAATATAAGGGGCAAATGGGGTTAAAAGCTGGAATAACCATGATCAAATTGCCTCATCAGCTAATAAGTAGGTGAATCCTGCACTGTTTGTCCAGTTTCATTAAATAAATGATGGGATTAACTCATACATGCGCAACAGTCGGCCGAGTCGGCCGATCCGGCCGACCGATTTGGCGGCCAATCAAGGAAGTCGCAAAAATGCCCACCCAAAAAATAACCTGAAGAGTAGTTCTAAGTAGCTGACGAGGCATTTTAGCTTAATAAAACAGTCATAGTTACTCCTGCCGTTTACCCAAAGTTGCGTTAATTTTGCTTTCGGGTTTTTTTATATGTAAGTCGCATTTTGGCCAAAAACTACGTCGCATTTTTGTTAAAACTAAGTCGCACGGCTGACCGAATTTTGGAGGTTGCACATGTATGGATTAACTACATTCAACTTGTCTAATCTATCTAAACCATTGTCTTATAGTTTTTATTAATTTAGCTAACAAGCAGTTTACTAATTTTCACTTAGTAGAAATTTGCAGAAAATGCAAAACTTTGTGTGCCTCCTCTAGCCTATTCCTGCAGACTGGCTGTCATTAAAATGTTTCTCAAATTAAAGCTGCTGTGACAAATTGGCTGCTTCTCAAGGCTGTGCAGGTGATGAAAGCCATTGGCAACTTAGTGCAACCAGAGGGATAGCACAAGTGCACTACACTTCAACATGTAGTCACTTCTGTGCATTACCCTTTATGTGTGCACTACCCCTTTAATGTTCCATCCCTTTGGCATGTCATTTTTTTGTGCAAAGTCATTTTATCTGCTACTTTTTTGTCTAGTGGTAGACAAAACAACTTGTTTTAGAAAAAGTAAAATATGGCTATATAAACTATTAAGACATTTTTATGATAAGATATAGAAAGTTATAAAAATATAAATAATGATGTATATTTTTTTGCATGGGTAATTTTGCTTATTGCAATTCTTTCTTTATAAAAGTATGATATAAAATATAAACATGCATTAAGAATATAATTAAACAATTTATCAATATAGAAAATAGAGACTGCAAAAGTTAAATAAAATTGGCCAATAGTTTCAACATTGATTTAAGTACTAGCCCTAGCCAATGTCCAATGATAATAATGTATTGCTTTCCTTATTACAAAGCCTATCTATTATAAAGGGGTCCATAAGAATTGCCTATAGACAAATTACCTACTAAGATTTGCCTGCAGTGCATTTTTCCCACAAGTGAATTGCCTGCAAGCTAATTGCTTGGCGAGTTCCCCCCCAGGTTTGTCTGCAATTCTTTTTAATTGCAATGCATTTAGTTGCGTGGCAGATTTGTTTGCATTGTTCCCTTCAGTGAAGGCAATTAAAAATTTCAATGCATACATAGCCAAAGTATAAGTGTACAAATGAGAGCAGGGGCGTAGCCAGGATTTTTTTGGGGGTATCGGTTAGCTGTTATTAGAAAGCAAGGGCTTGAGATCCACATATCCCCTTAATGTATTTCTAGTGCATAATACATATAATTACTCTATTTGTTTGTTAATTGTTATTCTTTCGATTTGGATACCTTTCTCTTCCTTAACAGTCACAATTGCAACTGAAAAAAGGAAAAAAAATGTTGCTTTGGAAATTTGGGGATATTGGCCGATATATCGATACCCCCCTTGCTACGCCCCTGAATGAGAGTTGGAAAAGATTTTTACAGAGTACAAAGAATTATAAAGTAAGTTATAATAAAAGTATTACACTAATTTAAAATAGGCATAATAATAGACCCAATACAAAAACCATTAGAAATTACATTGTTTTAATGAATTCAACTTTTCCTTCATTTATAAAAACTATAAATATATAAAACTAAAATTACATTTTAGGTTGATAGTCATTTTGTCTGCTGCCAGTTTGTTTGCCACCCTTTTGTCTGCAAAAATACAATGTAGTCATTTTGTTTGCCAACAAAATATTAAATATCGCATTAGTACCTGCATGTGTTTAACTTATTTATCACAAAATTAACGCGAAAGTTGAAACAAATTATAATACAGTTTAGCAAGAAAATTTAACAATATGTGGAAATATATTATTTAAGATGTTAATTGTTAAACTAATTGTTACTAATTTAATTACCAAAGAAATATAGTGTTGATACTGATAGTCGTAAATCTGCTTTGTTACCGAAGTGGTCATTTTTATACCAAAATGGCAGGTACCAAAGTGGCTATCACCGAAGTGGATTGTATTCATGATAACCTTAAACGCAGACTCGGTTACCTTAGTCACAGCTTAGTGTCGATTCTTAAATTGCGGATCAGGCAATAAGTCAAGTGTAACGTCGTCGCTTCTGTATTGAAAATGTTCAATTTCGTATTTATGGTTTTTGCAATTAATATTTAAAACTATATCTATTTTGGTCTAATGTTTGTAACTATTTTTTAGTTACTTTCCCCATTTGGTTTAATTTTGTTTTTCTATTTTCAATTAGTGCAGTTATTCAAATTTTGCTTCTTGATAGTTTTTGTGTAGTGTCCTGCGCTCTGTGTGTTGGTCTTAGGTCCCGTAGGCTGGGTGGCATTAGCATTATATTATCGTCTCAGATTACCCTTTGGTAAATAGTTGGCATTGCCATACTGCTTCTGACCTACTCACCATTATTCAGACTAGCAATTGAGTTGTTAAATTAATAATACGTATATTGGCCTAGGACAAGATCAACACTCAGACTCAGCACGCGCACGCGCATCAGTCCCATGTTCTCGAACTAAATAAACTCGTCACACAAGCCTGTGGTCATCCAGTTGCAGTCAAAAAAGAGCCAAAACAGAAACTCAAAAGTCATATGCATAAAAAGCAATTTAAAAGAAAAATACATCACTAAAAACTAATATTTTTAAGTTACAGCAAAAACTTTAAAAGAAGAGTAGAGTTTAATCATTAATTATTTGTTTAGCTGGGACTTTTCTAACAATGTGAAGTTCGGTTTTGATCGGCGCGGCCTTTCAATTCTTGTATCAATTTATGTGGTACGACGTCTACTACATCACACGTACCAGTGGTACAAGTACAACCAAGGGTGATGGCCAGTTCCGTGGTCCTAGGCGTCAGAACTGACTTAAATGACCATATTTACATGTACTTTATTTAAACAGAGGGATGTTTTTGCACAACACGATAAATTTCAAAATGGACCTGGTCTGGTCCTAAGCCTAGGCCCCCTAGGCCCTAGTCACCTAGTGTAGGATAATGTGCAACCAACAGAGAGCCAGAGCAAAAAGTGGTGCAACTGTAAAGCAAGAAAGATAATTTTAAAAAATTGCCAAGAATATGCAACATTAATGCTATACGCTATAGTATAGAGTATAATTATCAAAAACTTGAATTGAAAGAAAACTGAATAGGACTAGGACCTACTCAATAGACTACAATATTTTAATTATTGGATAGTTATTATAAACAAATAGAATGTTTCTGGAAAGCAATAATGAGCATTTTAATAATATCTTTTTGTAAATATGTTGGCTTGGCATTAGCATTGCTTTAGTTGTTTTGGCTAAACATTTGTAGTCATCATTTATTGCACAACAATCATTGTTTTAGACACAAGTAAGCCTATATGACAATTTATAGGTCTAGTGCAGAAATTATAAATATAAATTAGAGCCTATATAGACCCCTATAGTCTAGAAGAAGGTATATATGCTAGAAATTTCCAGGGTACATTTAAGAAATTTGGTATATATATTGTTGATATATAAAAGAAAAAGTGATTTTGAGCTTTTGGTATATAGTATACAAATTTTTAATTTTGGTATATGATATGTACCAAAAATTATAAAATATATTATAAATAATAGTTACAATAAGTTGTCTATATAGAGTGTCCAGCGAGCCTATTTTTAGCATGTGCAAAACCGAAAAATGGTAAAAAAGTGGTCTTCTTTAAATGTATGTAACTTTTTAAATATTTGAGATATGACCACGTTCTTATATTCATTGAAAAGAAGGCAAACAGATGTTTTAAACGACATATAGTTTTCATGTTTGGGACATACGATTACAAAGATACAGCCTGTCAAACATTGTGTACATTTTCGTACATTTTCAAAACTGTGCCGAATTTGCTTGAAAATATGGGATCGAGAGGATTCGTTTTTTAGTAAATGAGTGTATAACTGCTAAGAATGCTTGCACACTGAGTGTAGGTAACTTCCTGGAGGTCATTTTAAGTGAACTTTTTTTGTTCAAAAATATGTACATGTACATGTACATGTACATGTAAAATTTAAAATGGCCATAACTTTTGAATGGAAAGAGCGGCCACCCTAATTCTTTTTGCTACTTACTTCTAGGGACAAAATGAAACTTTTAGGCAAGACAAGATGAGTGTAACTCTTGCCGCAGTATGCTTAACAGAAATCGTCAAAATGCATGCAAATCCCCATAAGAGACATTAAAATCGGGAAATTTTCGAAGCTCAAAAGAATGGCCAGTTAGTTTCTTCGATAAAATGATGGCAAAACAGGCCAAAATCTTTGTCCTAAAGGCACATACTGATAACTTTTGCCGCACCAACGTTATTAAGCATAATTGGCACAGGTGTACATGCAAAATACACTACCGAGATAGGAAAAATGTACATTGAGGGGCTGTATATTCGAAAAGAAGTCATGTATGCAATTTTTCTTTAAAAAGGGATAGCAGGACTTACGATATACTATATCTCTTATGCATTTCTCACTAATCCATCTTTTATTTGCAGATCTTCCAGATGCCAGACATGCTGCGCCTATACAGTATCTACTATGAGTGCATGACAAGCTCATGGGTGAAGCTTTCTACAGTCGCCTCTGATCATTCCAGCTGGGCCCGAAGATTGCGCGCAGCTTCTCGAAGGCCTGCGTCGGCGCCCTCTTCTCTGAAGGGGACCAGGCAACAGCAGCAGCAAAGGTTGGCAAACTGGCGTGCTAGAAGTCGACTCTGGCTCAGTTGCAGCTGGGACCACAGCAGGAAAGACAAGTGCCTGGCCCATGTAGATGACCCAGGGACTCTGCTTGCCAGCAGCTTCCTCGCACACCTTTGACCTCTACAGGTCCCGCACCTTTTTCACTTTTGTTACTGCCTCCACAGGTTACAAAGTGCGTCTAGTTTAGTGTCTGCAGGCAGACTAAGACATTCTGCCAAGCTAATTAAAAATATTAAAGCACTTAAGTGAAGCAGTTGAGTAGAGGCTGAACTGACTAAAAGGGTTCTCAGCCAATTCGGCTGCTGGGAGACAACTGACTGGGGATGAAAACAGGAGCAGACGAATCGACTGTCATACTCTCATACATGTGCATGTACATACTACAGTATACAATGTAATCACGCTGTGTATTGCTCAAGATTGTTAGATTGGCTACGAGCAAGTCACAATTCACCAATCACCAACATGGTGTCCCATCTCAGCAAACTGTTGTTGCGCAGTTGGCGACTCCAGTCTCCAGCTGCCAGGCCATGTCATCCAAGCCGGTTCGTACCGCCCGCAGCTGGTGCAGATGCTACTGACGCTGCAGACACCTTAATACTGGAGAGGAAAGGCACGCACACGGGTTTTGTTGACTGCCTGCTGGCTGATTCCAGCACCCTGGACACGATGGCGACCTACATTCGTGTCAAGGACCTGAAACCCACCCTGTAATATTGTCTCATTCTTGACTGGCTTGATTGTAGTAGCTACAGTTGTAGTACTGTAGTAGACTCATAGTACGATGAGAAGGCCAGCACAGCAGATGAAATATTTGCTGACGAGCTGCACTGACTGCAGCTGAATTTGATAGCAGACAAATTGACTGGATTACCACGAACAGCTATCGCGCTGAAAAGTGAACACAGTGAACAAGTAAATGAATCAAATGATGCAGATAAACTGTAAATCTATATTCGATCAATTGCTGAATATGGGCATGGTCTCTTCAAACATGAAAGTACATGATTTAGTAACATATTACTTAATACAGTATCGATTCATTACAGCTGTTAAATGGACTACAAAAATCTTTTGAATGACTCCAGCATGAAGATAGTTAAGATTAATATTGACACGAGCTACATAGATTTTTAGACAACATAGACATCCAGATTGGTACTTTGGAAGACCCGTTTTCATAGAAATAATAGTCACTCATTTAAATACTACTTATAGTAGAAAGTCAAAAATCTTACTAATTATAGTATACAAGTATTACTTTGACATGGAAGTAATATAAAATAAGGTAAATAGAAACTATACCATGAGAAAGACAAAGAATGGTACTCCAGAAAATGTTTTTCTTCACCTTTTTGTCCTAATCCCCAGATATCTGCATATATAGAACAGTATATATATAGAAAAAAATATCAGATAATGTTGTAGCAACAAAAATCTACAAAATAAAACATAAAGCACTAAAATTGGTTATAAAATAAGAAAGTTACAGACATTTTACTGCACAAAACATGTTTTTTTGCCCAAAAATGGCACAGTTTTTAGTGTATTTCAGATAGGGAAAAAACACCATTTTTTTGAAACGAAAAACTCCATAACTTTTTTATTACTTGATCAATTTTCAAAAGTTTGGTGTCATTTCACTCATAACATCCAGGACTACAACATGGCATGATTTAAAATGTGGATTTCGAAAAAAAAATTTCTCACTGGACCCCCTAGTCTATATATTATAATTATAAATTTGATAACTATTTAGGCCCTAATGCAAAATTGATTTCCATGTTTAGTCTAGTAATGCTATTACAAAATTTACAATTCAATTATTTGAAACTTTGCATAAATAATATATTTGGCATATATCAAAATATACCAAAAATTTGGTCTTTTTTCTAAGGTAGGCTCTCTATTATTTACTAGTATTTTAGGCTACTAAGTTGTTAAGTAAGCCTTCTACCTAAATATAAATATAAGAAATAAGATATAAAAAATATAAGATTAATCAATTTTTTAAAACTATTTTATAGAGTATTACTAATAGAACATTTATTTATATTAATGTTAATATTAGGACATAAGATAGGACTAATAGTACCAAATGCCAATCTTAACCTTTGAGTTTAAGAATCAAAACCTTTAAATCTATGTTTCATAAATTAGATTCTTAATGCTCTGCTTTTAAAGCCTTAAATATAAGCACAATGTGCTTGCAACTATTTAAGTACTCTTGCTATTTCCCAAGACATGCTGTAATTGTTCTATCCTTAATTCCCTTCTTTCATTTATAAGCCACAAGCCTATAACCTCTAACACTTGACTCTTCAAACTCAAACTTCATAATCTTATATAAAATAAACCAATTTAAATTAGAGCTAAACTTGAATATTAAGACAAGTGAATAGGGTGCAGGGCCTAAATCAGTATATTTATAGGACATTAACTTAGAAAGGTTAAGTCTGGAATAATAAAAGGAGAGATAAAGTGTGTGACTTAAGAGAGAGACAAAAATGGAAAGCCCATCAGAAGGTGGCAATGGAGACAGATAAAAATAAAAAGATTGAACTAGATTTATAGAGAGAAAACAGAGTTTAAATAGAGACAAGTGAAGGTAAACTTAAACTAAAGAAATGACTAAGAAAGTCGTGACACTCCCTCCAAAAAATGAAACTTTTGATTTTACACTTACCAACTGAAATTCAAATTAGATTCAAGTTAATTAGAATCAAATTAGAAAAGATACTCAAAGTAAAAGTGTAAAAAGCAATTAGAAAAAATAGATAATGACTATGAATTCAAATACAAAACCAGTAGAATTTTTTTCAAGTTTGGTTTTAAATGAATAAATTGTTTTAAACTTATCAGAAAACTGAATATGTCCAATTCCTTTCCCCCCACCCTAAAAAATTGCAGTTTTAAATTGTTGACAGCTAGTAAAGTTCATTAAGATATAGAAAGATATGAGTCTATTGGGTATAAGAATGAGATAAGGATTAAGTTGATAGAAAGAATGAATGAGACAAATGGAGACTAACAAGAGAGAAAAGCAACTGAGTGAAAAAATTGACTTAACTCTTGACTTGTTCCAGATCTTTATCTTATACCAAAGCAACTATTTGGTATTTAGATTGTCAACTTTTTTCTTCTGATTCAAACCAAATGATTCAATTCTAAATATTCCAAATATTTAGCCTGTCTCTATCTATCCCCTTGGCTATACTTTTGGTTGTATAAATTCTAATAACCATCAATAAACCATTATATTGCCTAACAAAAGACTATTATGCAAAATAAAAAATCTAAATTAAATAGGCAATCTATAGGAAAAACCAAATCTTTTTTCAGTTATGATTCCTGTATATTTCCATAGCCATAACCATAATAATAGTGGTGCACTAGTTCTTGGGATAGGATAAGTCTTGAAGCCTAAAGGCTATTTTTGGAATTCATAGCTATATAAAGATATTTTTAGCTCATAAGCCATAAAAATATTAATTTTTATTTAAATGATACTTATTAATTTATTTTATTCATTCTTAATATAAAGCAAAATATATTCAGTAATTTTAAATTTTTTTGAAACTATATACTACTGCTCTGTTATATTCAGTAGTGCAAATGTAGTGCAAATTTTTTAATGCTAGAATGACTTCCCAGCTGTTGAGGCTCACCGCCGCCAGCCATTTGCCTTGGCGCCTCGCCGCACCAAGTCGGCAGCTCAGCGCAGGTGGCAAAGGCTTTGTAGCTGGCCTAATCGACCGAGTGCGCGACGAGATGCAAAAAGACAAAGCAATGAAAGACAGCTTGAAGAGGTTTCGCGACGAGACTAGCAAGCTTGAACAGTCAGAAGAGCTGCAGAAAGTGCGCAAGTGAGTTTAATCTGCCTCGAACTCTGGTAGACAACCCTCCCAAACTTGAACTAGACGCCTTGCTAAACCTCAGGTGGACGCCGTCACAATCCTCAGGTAGACATCCCCCTAAACCTCAGTTGGACGCCGTCCCAATCCTCAGGTAGACATCCCCCTAAACCTCAGTTGGACGCCGTCCCAATCCTCAGGTAGACATCCCCCTAAACCTCAGGTGGACGCCCTCCCAATCCTCAGGTAGACATCCCCCTAAACCTCAGGTGGACGCCCTCCCAATCCTCAGGTAGACATCCCCCTAAACCTCAGGTGGACGCCCTCCCAATCCTCAGGTAGACATCCCCCTAAACCTCAGGTGGACGCCCTCCCAATCCTCAGTTAGACATCCCCCTAAACCTCAGGTGGACGCCGTCACAATCCTCAGGTAGACATCCCCCTAAACCTCAGGTGGACGCCCTCCCAATCCTCAGGTAGACATCCCCCTAAACCTCAGGTGGACGCCCTCCCAATCCTCAGTTAGACATCCCCCTAAACCTCAGGTGGACGCCGTCACAATCCTCAGGTAGACATCCCCTTAAACCTCAGGTGGACGCCCTCAACAGTCGCTCTCTAATTTCCTTAATTTGCTTGCTCAATGAGTCAGTTACGTTAATTAAGCTGCCTAATTCAAGCTTGCCAATCCACCAATCCACCTTTCCCATTGTCAGGTACTACCAGAACCTCGAGCAGGATGCCAGATTGAAAAACACGGCCGACAAGGTGCGCGACAGTCTGAACACGGTGGCGCAGCAGGAGTACCTGCAGAAGGCGGCCAAAGGCGTCAAAGACGCGGCCGGGCAGCTTTCTAAATCCGCTGAGATGCTGGCCGACTCTGATCTGGTACGCCGGGCCCGCACCGGCGCCGCCGCCGTGTCGCGCGAGATCGAGGGCGACTTGTCGCTAAAGGTCAGTTAGGGATCAGTTGGGCGGGGGGGGGTGAGCTGGGGAGAGTGAGAAGGTTAGGGATCTTGCATTGGGCCGCCACCCTGCTGGACTTTAGATCCTCAGTTGCTGGGCCAGCCTCCTAGACTCTCAGTTGCTGGGCCAGTCACCCAGATCCTCAGTTGCTGGGCCAGCCTCCCAGATCCTCAGTTGCTGGGCCAGCCCTCCAAATCCTCAGCTGCTAGACCAGCCACCCAGATTCCCAGATCCTCAGTTGCTGGGCCAGCCTCCCAGATTCTCAGTTGCTGGGCCAGTCACCCAGATCCTCAGTTGCTGGGCCAGCCTCCCAGATCCTCAGTTGCTAGGCCAGCCTTCCAGATCCTCAGTTTCTGGGCCAACCTCCCAAATCCTCAGTTGCTGGGCCAGCCTCCCAGATCCTCGGTTGCTAGACCAGCCACCCAGATTCCCAGATCCTCAGTTGCTGGGCCAGCTTCCCAGATCCTCAGTTGCTGGGCCAACCTCTCAGATCCTCAGTTGCTGGGCCAGCCTCCCTCCCAGATCCTCAGTTGCTTTGCCAGCCTCCCAGATCCTCAGTTGCTGGGCCAGCCACCTAAATCATTGGTGCATGCATCAAATAATGGCATTAAATTCTAGTTTTGATTACTCGCTACTATGAGTAGTTTAGTATAACAAGTCCCCCAAGCTGCTTCATCAATCTCTTATTGTGAGTGCAGGTGTACCGCAGCCCCACGGTGCTGATGACGCGCCAAGAGGTGTCGGGCATTGCCACGGACTCTTCCTCGTCAGGCGCCGCGCCGCCGCCGGAGGCGAACCCGCACGAGCAGGGCGTGGTGCTCCACCGGGACAGCAAGTGGGCGCAGGCCTGGACCAACTTCAAGGACAGCAATCCGTACATGCAGAAGCTATTCGACATGCGGTCTCAGTATCAGGAATCCGAGAATCCCATTGCTAGGGGCGGCAGATTCGTTAGCGAGCGATTCTCCTCTTTGTTTGGCTCTTTGTTCACTGACTCCGACTTTCACAAGGTATGCCCGTGATTTTGTTTTTGTGGGTAGCGGTCCAGTATTGTGTTTTTCCACCTAACTGTGGTTTCACTCCAGTTCATTAGATCTCACTCCAGTTCATTAGATCTCACTCCAGTTCATTAGATCTCACTCCAGGTCATTAGATCCCACTCTAGTTCATTAGATCTCACTCCAGTTCATTAGATCTCACTCCAGGTCATTAGATCCCACTCTAGTTCATTAGATCTCACTCCAGTTCATTAGATCTCACTCCAGTTCATTAGATCTCACTCCAGGTCATTAGATCCCACTCCAGTTCATTAGATCCCACTCCAGTTCATTAGATCTCACTCCAGTTCATTAGATCTCACCCCATCCACTAGATCTCACCCCATCCCACTAGATCTCACCCCATCCCACTAGATCTCACCCCATCCCACTAGATCTCACCCCATCCCACTAGATCTCACTCCATCCAACTAGATCTCACCCCATCCCACTAGATCTCACTCCATCCAACTAGATCTCACCCTATGCCACTAGATCTCACCCCATCCCACTAGATCTCACCCCATCCCACTAGATCTCACCCCATCCCACTAGATCTCACCCCATCCCACTAGATCTCACCCCATCCCACTAGATCTCACCCCATCCCACCAGATCTCACCCCATCCCACTATATCTCACCCATCCCACTAGATCTCACCCATCCCACTAGATCTCACCCATCCCACTAGATCTCACCCCATCCCACTAGATCTCACCCCATCCCACTAGATCTCACCCATCCCACTAGATCTCACCCCATCCCACTAGATCTCACCCCATCCCACTAGATCTCACCCATCCCACTAGATCTCACCCCATCCCACTAGATCTCACCCCATCCCACTAGATCTCACCCATCCCACTAGATCTCACCCCATCCCACTAGATCTCACCCCATCCCACTATATCTCACCCATCCCACTAGATCTCACCCCATCCCACTAGATCTCACCCCATCCCACTAGATCTCACCCCATCCCACTAGATCTCACCCCATCCCACTAGATCTCACCCCATCCCACTAGATCTCACCCAACCCTTAGAGTTCAGTTTACATGCCAGCAGATCTTAAACCGCACGTTAAGCCTGGAAACTTTTACCATCTCTCACTGAACCCTGTCAGGTGGTAAACGAAATCGCTCGACTGGAGCCCAGCTTCACCCTGAGCGGTTTCGCCACCCATTGCCGTCAATTCGTGGTGCCAAACGTTCTAGAGGCCATCTTTCGCGGCGACAATCGCGTCTTAGAGAGCTGGTGCTACGAGGGCCAATTTAAACGGCTGGAACAGCAGTCGAAAACTCTTAAACAGCATGGTTGCCGGTCAGAGTCTCGTCTGCTTGACCTGTCCTATCCTGAGGTGCTGCAGGCCAAGGTTGTCGATCAGGTTGGTTAGCGTATTAACAGTGTATATCACAGCTTTGGGCGCTGTGTGGTGTATTGACATAAATACAAACTCACTGAATGTTAACCTCACTGCATTATCAATCTCCTACACTCCGATCTCCCTCCCTACACTCCAATCTCCCTACATTCCAATCTCCCTCCCTACACTCCAATCTCCCCAAACACTCCAATCTCACTCCCTACACTCCAATCTCCCTACACTCTAATCTCCCTCCCTACACTCCAATCTCCCTACACTCCAATCTCCCTACACTCCAATCTCCCTACACTCCAATCTCCCTACACTCTAATCTCCCTCCCTACACTCCAATCTCCCTACACTCCAATCTCCCTACACTCCAATCTCCCTACACTCCAATCTCCCTACACTCCAATCTCCCTACACTCTAATCTCCCTCCCTACACTCCAATCTCCCTACACTCCAATCTCCCTACACTCCAATCTCCCTACACTCTAATCTCCCTCCCTACACTCCAATCTCCCTACACTCCAATCTCCCTACACTCTAATCTCCCTCCCTACACTTCAATCTCCCTACACTCTAATCTCCCTCCCTACACTCCAATCTCCCTACACTTTAATCTCCCTCCCTACACTCCAATCTCCCTACACTCCAATCTCCCTACACTCCAACCTCCCTACACTCCAACCTCCCTACACTCCAATCTCCCTCCCTACACTCCAATCTCCCTACACTCCAATCTCCCTACACTCCAACCTCCCTACACTCCAATCTCCCTACACCAACCTCCCTACACTCCAATCTCCCTTCCCTCTCCCTACGCCAAATCCACAGGGCCCGGTGCTGGTGATCAGCTTCACCGCGCAGCACATCGAGTGCGTACGCGACTCTGCTGGCAAAGTTGTGGAAGGCGATCCTGACAAAATCCTTCGCGTCACCCACGTGTGGGCCTTGTGCCGCGACCAGGCCGAGCTCAACCCTCGGGCGGCCTGGCGAGTAATGGAAATTCACTGCCTGCCTAGCGAGCAATGGATTTGAATCGAGAGTTTCATAGAATTAACTTTGCGTGCATGTTTCTTTTCAACATATGTAGTGTAGAGTAGAGGCGGTGCTTCTCTGCCGAGCATTTCCCAGTCTAGATATAGGGTCTCCTTGCGGATGTGGCAGTGCGACTGTCGATTTCTACGTAAAGATGCTTTCTTCGCTAAGCTGGATGTTTATTGCTACATTGAGGTGTCATTTTACATGTGAAAGTTCCATTTCCTAGTATGGAAGTGCCATTTCCTATTATGGAAGTGCCATTTCCTAGTATGGAAGTGCCATTTCCTAGTATGGAAGTGCCATTTCCTAGTATGGAAGTGCCATTTCCTAGTATGGAAGTGCCATTTCCTATTATGGAAGTGCCATTTCCTATTATGGAAGCGCCATTTCCTAGTATGGAAGTGCCATTTCCTATTATGGAAGTGCCATTTCCTATTATGGAAGCGCCATTTCCTAGTATGGAAGTGCCATTTCCTATTATGGAAGTGCCATTTCCTATTATGGAAGCGCCATTTCCTAGTATGGAAGTGCCATTTCCTATTATGGAAGTGCCATTTCCTATTATGGAAGTGCCATTTCCTAGTATGGAAGTGCCATTTCCTATTATGGAAGTGCCATTTCCTATTCTGGAAGTGCCATTTCCTAGCATGGAAGTGCCATTTCCTATTATGGAAGTGCCATTTCCTATTATGGAAGTTCCATTTCCTATTATGGAAGTGCCATTTCCTAGGATGGAAGTGCGCCATTTCCTATTATGGAAGTGCCATTTCCTATTATGGAAGTGCCATTTCCTAGTATGGAAGTGCCATTAGAAGGTCAAGCAGCAACTAGATAATACACTTAAAGATGTCGCGCACTTTTTTGAAACAAGTTTTGTTCGTTCCGAGCAAGAAAGAAGATATACTCAGTCTGTCACGCCGATCCCAGTGTCAGTCAATGCCAGGTTAATTGTCGGTGAATCGTCTCATTGTCTCGTCTTTGTGCATCTGCATTTCTTACTTATTCCATCGTGTTTCCTTCAATGCGTATTGACAAGAAGTTGCAGCACTAGCTCACATTGCTACTTATAACAGTAGTAGGTCGGTAGTGGCCTAGTGCGAGTTTTAATATCAGCTTGAAAAATATCCAGATTCCATGGAAGACCTATATATAAATTGGTGAATTAACAGGCATAGCTTATTATTGTGACTTAATAAATAAGCAAGATCATAAATGCACCGCTTATACAGAGAGAGTCTGTCAGCCCGTTTGTGCTAAGACTCAATTTTTTTACGGATTAAGTCCTGCTCGAGTACGAAAATGCCTTAGTTATTTTCCTTGTCTGCTTTCATCTCCAGTGCCTAAATGTGATGGGGATAAAATCTGTCCACCTCCTCATGCCCTGATGAAGACAGGCAGCTGGGGAGGGGGGTTGCTTCTTGGCTGTCAGCGCTGTCAAATGCAACCTCTTCTGTTGCTACGAAGGCTTCCCTATAAGCTTCCAAGGCTTAGAAACAAAAGGAAATTAATGATGAAGACAAACGCGCTGCAGCTTTTAAAAGCAAAATATAGCAAGTCTTGATGGATGTCAGAAATCCAGTTTTTGTATTTTTAATCCAGTCCTCTTTCGGATCTACGAGTATAAATATCTCTGTACTAAAAAGGCATCTAAACAATTTCTAGGTGCTATTCAGAATCATTTAGATTTGGTTTGTTGAAATTATGAATTATACCATCGCAAATGTGGGTTACAGTCTCCGGTATTCCTTTAAACGGTGGACAGGGATTCCCCATGCAACGATCCTGGTAGAATTCCCAGGTGAACAGGGATTCCCCATGCAACGATCCTGGTAGAATTCCCAGGTGAACAGGGATTCCCCATGCAACGATCCTGGTAGAATTCCCAGGTGAACAGGGATTCCCCATGCAACAATCCTGGTAGAATTCCCAGGTGAACAGGGATTCCCCATGCAACGATCCTGGTAGAATTCCCAGGTGAACAGGGATTCTCCATGCAACGATCCTGGTAGAATTCCCAGGTGAACAAGGATTCCCTATGCATCCTGGTAGAATTCCCAGGTGAACAAGGATTCCCTATGCATCCTGGTAGAATTCCCAGGTGAACAAGGATTCCCTATGCATCCTGGTAGAATTCCCAGGTGAACAGGGATTCCCTATGCATCCTGGTAGAATTCCCAGGTGAACAAGGATTCCCTATGCATCCTGGTAGAATTCCCAGGTAAACAGGGATTCCCCATGCAACGATCCTGGTAGAATTCCCAGGTGAACAAGGATTCCCTATGCATCCTGGTAGAATTCCCAGGTGAACAAGGATTCCCTATGCATCCTGGTAGAATTCCCAGGTGAACAGGGATTCCCCATGCATCCTGGTAGAATTCCCAGGTGAACAAGGATTCCCTATGCATCCTGGTAGAATTCCCAGGTGAACAGGGATTCCCCATGCATCCTGGTAGAATTCCCAGGTGAACAGGGATTCCCTATGCATCCTGGTAGAATTCCTAGGTGAACAGGGATTCCCCATGCATCCTGGTAGAATTCCTAGGTGAACAGGGATTCCCCATGCATCCTGGTAGAATTCCTAGGTGAACAGGGATTCCCCATGCATCCTGATAGAATTCCTAGGTGAACAGGGATTCCCCATGCATCCTGGTAGAATTCCTAGGTGAACAGGGATTCCCCATGCATCTTGGTGGAATTCCCCATGCATCCTGGTAGAATTCCCCATGCATCCTGGTAGAATTCCCCGGTGAACAGGGATTCCCCATGTATCCTGGTAGAATTCCTAGGTGAACAGGGATTCCCCATGTATCCTGGTAGAATTCCTAGGTGAACAGGGATTCCCCATGCATCCTGGTGGAATTCCCCATGCATCCTGGTAGAATTCCCAGGTGAACAGGGATTCCCCATGCATCCTGGTAAAACTACAAAAATCGATAATTCCCTTTACAACTTTTGCTGCGCAACAATGAAGTAACTATAGCAGAGCTCGTAAATTAACAAGAATTAACAATTAACAACGCGCAGAAAAAACTAATTATCAGGAAATCTCTCCCTTGGCTCGCAACTTTGCGCAAAAGACCTGTTTCGCAAAGGATTCGTAAGTCTCTACGATCGCTCGCTCTAAATCGAAGTCATGGAGTTCTAAAAATAGCATCTGGAATGGAACCTTACATTTACCGTAAATGTCGAATTCACTATGCTCAGCTACGAGCATGTCGCATTGTTAGGTTGGTAAACTAAAAGTGACTATGAAAAAACTGTTTGCGAAAGATCGACGTATTGCTAGTTCAATTTCCATGTAGCAATATTATATATCAATATATCAATTTACAGCAGAGTTGTGGGCACCTTGGCAGCAACATCTTTCTCAGAACCCTCAGGCAGTCAGGGGCCTCAGAACCCTCAGGCAGTCAGGGACCTCAGGACCCTCAGGCAGTCAGGGACCTCAGATCCCTCAGGCAGTCAGGGACCTCAGGACCCTCAGGCAGTCAGGGACCTCAGAACCCTCAGGCAGTCAGGGACCTCAGGACCCTCAGGCAGTCAGGGACCTCAGGACCCTCAGGCAGTCAGGGACTGGCGTCGCCCGAGTTTACGACGTCAACCAGCTGCCCCATGGCGGTGCTCAGCCGGGCCGCCATGGCCAGCAGGCAGCTAACGGACGATCTGCCGCCGACAATGCCCCGACTCTCCGGCCGACGCGGCGTAGCTGTCGCCGACGACGGCGGAGTGAGGAGGCGCCGCAGGCGGACCAGCTGAGTCTCCAGGCGCCGGTTTTGCTCCTCCAGCACCGCCATTCGCTGCTCAAGGCGGCCTCGCTGAGCTCGCAGCAGCCTGGCCTCGGCCGCCGCCGCTGCCGCCGCCTCCGTGCCGCCTGCCCAGCCGTTCGAGGCGACGCCGCCACCGTGGCAGCCGGACATGAGTCGGTCGAACTCAGCCTTGGGGTGCAGGACGGAGGGGATTTCCTGTAAGCCTTCGCTGAGGACTGAATACGAATACTCCTTTAGATCAACTGTCTTATTGTGATTCTTATTCAAAATCTCCTGTCAAATTTATCGAACTTTACTTAAAAGATCTCATCTCACCTGTCTACTAGGATCTCATCTCACCTGTCTACTTAGATCTCATCTCTCCTGTCTACTGAGATTTTATCTCACCTACTGAAGTATCTACTGAGAACTCATCTCACCTGTCCACTGAAATCTCATCTCACCTGTCTACTGAGATTTTATCTCACCTACTGAAGTATCTACTGAGAACTCATCTCACCTGTCTACTGAGAACTCATCTCACCTGTCTACTGAAATTTAATCTCACCTCTACTTATGATGGCATATTACCTCTCTACAAAACTTTTATCCCAAATCTCCACTATTTTGAGCTGGCCTCAGCACTGCATACAGCTGAGACTACATTTCGTTCAAATGAAGTCGGAGCCTTATTTAATTATTTATCAACTTTTCCTCTATTGCACTATTGCATAGGCACTGTGCTTCCTACAGTTGTAAAAGTTAAGTTAGAACGTAAGACCGGACCTTGAAACATTTTTTATCATGGCATGGATGAAGGAATACACTGGATTGCTCATCTGAAATACAGACATACAAGTTTACCACATAATATCCCATGATACTTATGGTTTTGTCTATGGTAATTATTGTACCGGTGGGCCAATGTCTGTGCCTGTTAATAACAGTGAAGTTCATTTATAGAAAACAAAAATAGTCTATGGTAGCTTAGGGCCAAATGTTTACGGTACGAGTACAGTATCACTGATGGCCACAACTACAGGCCTGACTATATTACTAATTATCCAGCAAAATTTGCTCGACGTTGCTCGAGTACAGCGCCCAACTCTAGCTTGGTCGTGATGCCTGTCTAATTGTGTGAGAAAAGTCTGCAGCAGCAAACACCCCCCCACCCAGCCAGTGGGCAATAAATCAGGATGGGGAGCAGCTACATGCATGGGATATGCCTGGCTAACCCCCTAGATTCGCGTAATAACTTTCTCCTCTCTTGACTAATTTTCTCCCTCCCAGTATAATCCCAGCACAACGGTGCCATCTGAGAATATGCGCTGCACTGCACTTGACCTCATGTGCGTATACTTCCTATAGATTGTATATCAGCTAGCTAAGTTTTGTACAAAGTACAAATACAAAATCCCTAAATACATTCCTATACTTTTCCCTATTAGGGGAACCATTGTGCCTTGAAAAATAACCTCCAATGCCAAATGGCTAACAGAACTGCTCTTTTAGATCTGCAGTCGTATCGAACACTGAAAATAGATTGGATCGTCCCTAAAATGCTGATTAAATCGCACACTAAACTGCCTAAATTCCCCCTATTGCCTCACTTAAACACCCTCAATCGCCCCAACTAAACACCTTCAATTGCCCCAACTAAACATCCTCGATTGCACCAACTAAACTCCCCCAGTTGCCCCAAATAAACACCCTTAATTACTCGAAATAAACACCCTCAATTGCCCCAACTAAACACCGTCAATTGCCCCAACTAAACACCGTCAATTGCCCCAACTAAACACCCTCGATTGCCCCAACTAAACACCGTCAATTGCCCCAACTAAACTCCCCCCAGTTGCCCCAACTAAACACCCTCGATTGCCCCAACTAAACACCGTCAATTGCCCCAACTAAACTCCCCCAGTTGCCCCAACTAAACACCGTCAATTGCCCGAACTAAACTCCCCCAGTTGCCCCAACTAAACACCGTCAATTGCCCCAACTAAACACCGTCAATTGCCCCAACTAAACACCGTCAATTGCCCCAACTAAACACCCTCAACCACATCAAATTCTTTCACCTCAAAAACATCGGCAAACAGAACTGAATGGTCTTCAGAATTTCCCACACATATGTCTGAAAATTGTCAAGAAAAAGATGCTGAGAAGCAATCCCAAGCTCTCTCTGAGAGGGTGAGGAATTCCTCTGTAGAAGGCCAATTCTCAGCCGTACTCACCGAGTGCCACTTAGAATTCCGAGAGGTGAGCAGAGGAGGTGTAGCGGTACTGCAGAAACCAATTGGCCCAAATTTAACCATGGTAGAAAACAAAGGCAGCTGACACAGTACAATGTAGCAAAGCGTATTACATGCATACAGACTTCCACTGCCTCAATACACTAAAAGTAAAAAGATGCTTAGACAATAAAAGAAATCTGTCAGAGATAAATAATAGCTGAAATTTCTCTGAAAGCTTGCAACCTCACTAAGGTGAGCACTACGCTCGTAGTAGTCCATGCATGCACAATTTACAGTTAGCTACACAAAAGCATTATTTAGCCCCATCCATTGTTTTTATATTTGTCAATCTTTCATAGTTTTGGTCACGCAGAGCCAGTTCCGGGTCTGAGGCCTTGAGAGAGCGGTGGCGATGTACTTTTCTCTCCTCTGCTCCCATTATTCTATACATTCCTGCCTCTTCCGCCTCGGCTCAGCCTCCGCGCCATTCTTCATCACCGGATCGTGCCAGAGAGGCCAGCAGCCCAGCCTCCCCCTCCATCACTTTCGTTTCGGCTCCGGCAGCCGTCGGAGATCTTCATCACTCTACCAGTTTCCATTCCACTGCAAAACTCCCTAATCACAAATCCCAAAAGTTCTCCGCACAAATTCTGCAACTTCCCAGCTCCGGAGGCTGCGGTAGCTGGAGGGGGGGGTTATGAAAGATTTTATGAAAGAGATTTTTACACACCAGCGCCGACTTCTTCCACAATGAGCCCACAGGCTGGGAGACGGGATCTAGTCATTTGAGGGATTAGAATCCATGGTTTACCAAGTGGGTACCAAAACTGGAATCTGCATTTTACAAAAGAAGACTTTCCTTTACACAGAAAGGGCCAGCCGCAGCGCCGAGCTCCAGTTAGCAGCATACAGATAAAGTGCATTTTGAGTCCCCTGAAGTCAATGATTTGTAATTTGTAAAAATGATTCGAGTTGCGCTAATTGCACTCTCACGGAAAACATGGCTTGAAGTACCACCCGCAGAAGCTCCTGACTTCTTTATAAAGTTTTGTCACACTGAAGTTCACCTCAAGTGTACAGTCTTAGAATCTTGATTTTAACCTGAAATACATTCTCAGAACCACCTGAAGTACACCAGAAGAACCTGAAATCTAACTGAAGTACACCAGCAGAACCTGAATCCACCTGAAGTACACCAGCAGAACCTGTAATCCACCTGAAGTACACCAGCATAACCTGTAATCCACCTAAAGTACACCATCAGAACCTGAAATCCACCTGAAGTACACCAAGAGAACCTGAAATCCACCTGAAGTACACCAGCAAAACCTGAAATCTAACTGAAGTACACCAACAGAACCTGTAATCCACCTGAAGTACACCATCAGAACCTGCAATCCACCTGAAATACACCAACAGAACCTGAAATCTAACTGAGTACACCAACCGAACCTGTAATCCACCTGAAGTACACCAGAAGAACCTGAAATCCACCTGAAGTACACCAGCAGAACCTGAAATCCACCTGAAGTACACCAGCAGAACCTGTAATCCACCTGAAGTACACCAACAGAACCTGAATCCACCTGAAGTACACCAGCAGAACCTGAAATCCACCTGAAGTACACCAGCAGAACCTGTAATCCACCTGAAGTACACCAACAGAACCTGAAATCCACCTGAAGTACACCAACAGAACCTGAAATCCACCTGAAGTACACCAACAGAACCTGAAATCCACCTGAAGTACACCAACAGAACCTGAAATCCACCTGAAGTACACCAACAGAACCTGAAATCCACCTGAAGTACACCAACAGAACCTGAAATCCACCTGAAGTACACCAACAGAACCTGAAATCCACCTGAAGTACACCAGCAGAACCTGAAATGCACCTGAAGTACACCAACAGAACCTGAAATCCACCTGAAGTACACCAACAGAACCTGAAATCCACCTGAAGTACACCAGCAGAACCTGAAATCCACCTGAAGTACACCAGCAGAACCTGAAATGCACCGCCTGCCTCACCTGCAGCTTCACGCTCTCAATCTCCAGCTCGCGCTCTAGAGTCTCAACAGTCGCTGATGAGGCGGCCGCAGCCTCCGGCAGGCGAGATCTCAGCTCGCCGGTGTACGCCGCAATCAACCGGTGCTCCTCGTCGATGGCGCCTTCGGTCCGGACTGCCTGGTGCTCGGAATCCGAGTTCCTGCGGGGGCAGCGGGCGAAGTCGGGTTGGCTCTGGAGCTGCTGCTGCTGCCGCCGCATCTCAAGGCGTAGATTTTCCTATGAGCCGCAGCACTTCTAATTCTAAGTTTCTAAACTAGGAGGACAGTGTGTGTTATCAAGGATGAGGCTTGGATGCTGTAGCCAATGGGAGCAGAGTGCCAATAATTTCATTCGGCTATGGGCAACTGCTGAATGGAAATTTTTGTGGGAGCGCGAATGAAGAGCGCTTCGACTGTACAAAGGAATAAGAGAAAGAGAAGGGAGGGCTGAAGGGAGGGGTTGAAGGGAGGGCTGAAGGGAAGGGTTGAAGGGAGGGCTGAAGGGAGGGGCTGAAGGGAGGGCTGAAGGGAAGGGTTGAAGGGAGGGCTGAAAGGAGGGTTGAAGGGAGGGCTGAAGGGAGGGGCTGAAGGGAGGGCTGAAGAGAAGGGTTGAAGGGAGGGCTGAAAGGAGGGGTTGAAGGATGGGCTGAAGGGAGGGGCTGAAGGGGGGGCTGAAGGGAGGAGTTAAGGGGAGGGGCTGAAGAGAGGGGTTGAAGGGAGGGGCTGAAGGAAGGCTGAAGGGAGGGGATGAAGTTGACCTAAACGATGAAGACCATTCCGAATGGTAGGCTCAGCGCCATTCAAGATCATCACAGTCAGTTTTGTCAGTCTCGTACTGTCAGCATATTTGCAGCACACCAGATAAGCCAGCCAGTGCAAACAGTTTTGTCAGCTTTGCTCTGAGGCCACATCCGGTCAGTCGCGAGTATAGCAGAGCACACACTGGGCAACCATCTACTGCATGCCTCAGGTTACTCGAGCTGCTCAAATCCCATTGAAGACGCCGCATCCTCAATTCCAGCATTCTAAGCTCGGTAAATCGATACGTCTTTTAGCCATTAACCCTTAGCCGGTTGCTCCGCCATATATTCAGCTTCTCCATATAGTTTCTTCTGCTTGAGCAGGTGGCCCGCAGCAATTGTTAAGGAAAGTAGCAGACGGAATACTTGGCCTGGGTTGCCGCTCCGTTTATCTCTTTTCTCTCTCTCCCTAGCTTTGAATATCCCCTGATGAAGCTCATTTTTCAGGTACCCTCGGAAATTTAAGCTGCAAATTCCATTCAAAGTTAAACAAATTGTAAGGGTCCAGCGCGGCGCTCTTATGTACCAGCGGCCCAGGCTCGATTCCAAGTGCAGTCACATTAAGTTGGGGCTGAATTGGAATCTCGGCTTGGCTCTGCTCGTGCAATTAACGCCCTTGATGGCCAATCCCCCAAGGCACAGTGAAGTGTACATGCCCAACGATAAATAAAGTTAGGGCCGCTGTGCACTCCTGTGTGAGTGTGTGCCTGTGCGTATGACTGCGTACGTATCCTTGCGCTTGTGTGCCTGCTCAGGGGAGTCGGCGGAATGGGCAGTAATGCCTCTCGCCGGTTGTGTGACAATGTCGCTTAAAGTGCGCCAGGTTGCACACAGGCCCCTGACTCTAAAAGATGACCCACTTTCCAAAGCCACTTTGTTATCCTTTCTACGAAACCACGACCCTTAACAAATTACGAACACTGGGATTCGCTGTATGGGATAACAGCGGGTGGCCTGAGTCAGAGCATAAATAAAACGGCCTTCCTTACAATCCATGCGCAGCTCTCGGCTGCACTTCAGTCGACTCTTGGAGCTGCCGCTGCCGCCGCCGTCGAGGACGCAAAACTCGTCGCCGAATCGCCCTGCCCAGGCTGCTCAGCTCCTCCCGCAGGCCCGGACCTCTCGAGCACTGCAGCATCGGGTGATCTGCCCGGTGGCCGCCCGACGACACTCGCTGACCCCAGCAACCGCAGTTTGAAGTTCGAGTTCCAGCGTCGCCGCCAACTCCGCGCAGACGGCAGTCCAGGCAGAGGTTGAGCCGCAGGCAGCGCAGGCAGCGGAATCGAACGCCTCGAATTGGGCGCCGTCCGCAGCCCGAGCAGCTGACGCGGTGTCTGCGGCCTGCGGCCTCGGAGAGCCGCTCCAGAGCTGGCAGCCAGGCCAGCTGGTGCCGCCCAGCGCCGTCCAGCGCCCAGGAGAGAAAGTCCGCCAGACAGACTGACCGGGCCTGGATTCAATTTGGGAATTTTAGCCACTTCCCGGCTATATTGAGTAGGTGCTAATGCCCCTGGTGCTAAAGCCCCTGGTGCTAAAGCCCCTGGTGCTAAAGCCCCTGGTGCTAAAGCCCCTGGTGCTAAAGCCCCTGGTGCTAAAGCCCCTGGTGCTAAAGCCCCTGGTGCTAAAGCCCCTGGTGCTAAAGCCCCTGGTGCTAAAGCCCCCGGTGCTAAAGCCCAATCATCCCAACCGACCTCGCCGAGGCACTCGTCCACAGCGGCCTCCAGCTTCGCTGCGTCACCGCTGCCATCGTCGTCTTTCGCCGCAGCAGCCGAGATCGCCGCCTCCATCTGGGCAGTCAGCGTGTGACAGGGCACCGCGCCGACCGCCTCCAGGCGGCGCCACTCAGCGTCCAGCGCGGCGCCCAGCTGCTGCGTCGGCAGGGGCAGCCGCAACAGCTGCTCGATGCTCGCCAGCCCGTCAGCCGCCACCGCGGCTCTGTCGCTGAGGTCGGACTCGCCAGCCAGCAGCTCCGACCAGCGGCACCGCAGCCGAGCATCTGCATCGTCCAGCATCCGCAGCAGCTGCTCGACCTCCGACTTCCAGGCCCGCAGCTGTGCAGCGGCCGTCGAGTTCAATGCCAGCTGACGGCGAGCCGAGGCCGCGTCGCCGCCAAGTTGAAGTCGCCGACGATGAAGGCTGGCCTCGCGGGCGGCGAGCCAGCGGCCAAGCAGATGGCGGCTCCCCGGGCCGGGGCTGCTGAGCCGCTGCCGCTGAAGCTGCAGCTGGCGAAGCTCGCAGCCGGTGCACTCCAGGTCCTGAAGGGGTTCAGGAGGAACTGCTGTAAGCGCGGAGCTGGGGAATGATGGAGCTGAGAAATGATGGAGCTGAGAAATGATGGAGCTGAGGAAATGATGGAGCTGAGGAAATGGGAATGATGGAGCCGGGGAATGATGGAGCCGGGGAATGATGGAGCTGGGGAATGATGAAGCTGGGGAATGATGGAGCTGGGGAATGATGGAGCTGGGGAATGATGGAGCTGGGGAATGATGGAGCTGGGGAATGATGGAGCTGGGGAATGATGGAGCTGGGGAATGATGGAGCTGGGGAATGATGGAGCTGGGGAATGATGGAGCTGGGGAATGATGGAGCTGGGGAATGATGGAGCTGGGGAATGATGGAGCTGGGGAATGATGGAGCTGGGGAATGATGGAGCTGGGGAATGATGGAGCTGGGGAATGATGGAGCTGGGGAATGATGGAGCTGGGGAATGATGGAGCTGGGGAATTGGGGAATTATGAGGCCGGAGAATGAAATGATGTAATTAGAGGGAGCAGAATGAAGAGAACGGAACGAAGGGAGCGAACTCAGCCAAAATCTATCGAATGCAGCGAGACCTTGCCTGCTTGACCCTCAGCCAGTCCGTCGCGGCCCCGGCTGCTCCCCTCTCGCACTCGGCGCCCAGGCGGGCCAGCCGGCTCTCCAGCCTGCGCAGTTCCGCGTCCTCCCGGAGCTGCCGCCTGAGGCTGACCGCCGCTTCCGCGTTGCAGCCGGAGCTCCACACACCCAGTGGCGTGGCGGAGGCCTCCTGGTCTGCCGCTAAGGAGTTCCCCGAAGCTGCTGCGGATGATTCTGGCTGACACTCACTCTGACACTCACTCTGACACTCACTCTGACACTCACTCTGACACTCACTCTGACACTCACTCTGACACTCACTCTGACACTCACTCTGACACTCACTCTGACACTCACTCTGACACTCACTCTGACACTCACTCTGACACTCACTCTGACACTCACTCTGACACTCACTCTGACACTCACTCTGACACTCACTCTGACACTCACTCTGACACCCTCACTCTGACACCCTCACTCTGACACTCACTCTGACACCCTCACTC
Source organism: Macrostomum lignano (assembly GCA_002269645.1). Lineage (NCBI taxonomy): Eukaryota > Metazoa > Platyhelminthes > Macrostomidae > Macrostomum > Macrostomum lignano. Next base: position 44,887 of record NIVC01000646.1, read on the forward strand.
TGACACCCTCACTCTGACACTCACTCTGACACTCACTCTGACACCCTCACTCTGACACTCACTCTGACACTTACTCTGACCATTCTTTAAAACTGTCTCACCCGAGCCTTCGCTCCACTCGACCTTGAGCTGTTCCAGCGACCTCCAATAAGTCCGACTCAAAACTGCTGTGCGAGGGCAGCTTGGAGGATAAAACACGGACTGAAAAAGAGAATTAATTAGATTCGATTGCGAAGCACTTTCCAATTATGTAATCATAAAGTGTAATCTTTCTCTCATCTCTACATCCGTATCCTTGGCCTCCTCGATCAAGGTCGACTCTTTCTCAGCCGTTTCATCATAGTCGCTTCGTTGTGTGTTATTGCTGCTGTTTCTATTTTTAGCATCTTCAATAATGACGTCATCTTCCAGAGAATGTCGCACCGAGTCGTTTGGCACGCCATTCCTAATAGGTGTGGTAGTGAGTGGACAATTCTAGTGAAGGGGTCGGGGTCGGTTGAGTGAAGGGAGTGCGTGTGTGAGAGAGTGAGTGAATGAAAGGAGTGAGCGAATAAAGTACGTGAATTGAAGGGAGAGAGTGAGTGGAGGGAGTGAGTGAGCGAAAGGAATTAGTGAGTGAAGAAAGTAAGTGAATTGAAGGGAGGGAGTGAAGGGAGTGAGTGAGTAAGGGGAATGAGTGATTGAAGGGAGTTAGTGAGTGAAGGGAGTGAGTGATTGAAGGGAGTTAGTGAGTGAAGGGAGTGAGTGCTTGAAGGGAGGGAGTGAAGGGAGTGAGTGAATGAGGGGAATGAGTGATTGAAGGGAGTTAGTGAGTGAAGAAAGTAAGTGAATTGAAGGGAGGGAGTGAAGGGAGTGAGTGAGTAAGGGGAATGAGTGATTGAAGGGAGTTAGTGAGTGAAGGGAGTGAGTGATTGAAGGGAGTTAGTGAGTGAAGGGAGTGAGTGATTGAAGGGAGGGAGTGAAGGGAGTGAGTGAATGAGGGGAATGAGTGATTGAAGGGAGTTAGTGAGTGAAGAAAGTAAGTGAATTGAAGGGAGGGAGTGAAGGGAGTGAGTGATTGAAGGGAGTTAGTGAGTGAAGGGAGTGAGTGATTGAAGGGAGTTAGTGAGTGAACGGAGTGAGTGATTGAAGGGAGGGAGTGAAGGGAGTGAGTGAATGAGGGGAATGAGTGATTGAAGGGAGTTAGTGAGTGAAGAAAGTAAGTGAATTGAAGGGAGGGAGTGAAGGGAGTGAGTGAGTAAGGGGAGTGAGTGATTGAAGGGAGTTAGTGAGTGAAGGGAGTGAGTGATTGAAGGGAGTTAGTGAGTGAAGGGAGTGAGTGATTGAAGGGAGTTAGTGAGTGAAGGGAGTGAGTGAGGGGAGTGAGTGAGTGAGTGAAAGGAGTGAATGACAGATGCCAATTTCGAAAAGCAGATGAGCCTCACAAGTTGCTAACATGTGCGCCAGAACTTCGAACTCCTTGCCTGCCTCTCGGGACTGCGACCTGCGTAATATACAGTGAACACATTTAGCAGTAAAAAAGCCAAAATCTTAATAAAAGGCAGAAAAGGCAGATAGTCTACTTACACGAGTACTAGAAATGGCTGCCATATTATCTGAAAAAGAGGACAAATCACGAGAAAATTCTTTGCTGGATTTCTCTTGCACTGACCCCGAAAATTGCATCAGAGCTGCTGCATCTTCCGGACTTCTCGACGACTGAGTCTGGAATGATTTATTGTTTCAATGGACTATTGAGTGGATTAAGACTCAAGAGTTCTCATGTATCTCAATAATCTGAAATCGGGAGCTCTTGTAGATCTTCAATTATCTAAGACTCGAGAGCTCTCGTAGATCTCAATTATCTAAGACTCGAGAGCTCTCGTAGATCTCAATTATCTAAGACTCGAGAGCTCTCATAGATCTCAATTATCTAAGACTCGAGAGCTCTCATAGATCTCAATTATCTAAGACTCGAGAGCTCTCGTAGATCTTCAATTATCTAAGACTCGAGAGCTCTCATAGATCTCAATTATCTAAGACTCGAGAGCTCTCGTAGATCTCAATTATCTAAGACTCGAGACTTTTATAGATCTCAATTATCTAAGACTCGAGACTTTTATAGATCTCAATTATCTAAGACTCGAGAGCTTTTATAGATCTCAATTATCTAAGACTCGAGAGCTTTCATAGATCTCAATTATCTAAGACTCGAGACTTTTATAGATCTCAATTATCTAAGACTCGAGAGCTTTTATAGATCTCAATTATCTAAGACTCGAGACTTTTATAGATCTCAATTATCTAAGACTCGAGAGCTTTTATAGATCTCAATTATCTAAGACTCGAGAGCTCTCATAGATCTCAATTATCTAAGACTCGAGAGCTCTCGTAGATCTCAATTATCTAAGACTCGAGAGCTCTCATAGATCTCAATTATCTAAGACTCGAGACTTTTATAGATCTCAATTATCTAAGACTCGAGAGCTTTTATAGATCTCAATTATCTAAGACTCGAGACTTTTATAGATCTCAATTATCTAAGACTCGAGAGCTCTCATAGATCTCAATTATCTAAGACTCGAGAGCTCTTATAGATCTCAATTATCTAAGACTCGAGAGCTCTCGTAGATCTCAATTATCTAAGACTCGAGAGCTCTCATAGATCTCAATTATCTAAGACTCGAGACTTTTATAGATCTCAATTATCTAAGACTCGAGAGCTTTTATAGATCTCAATTATCTAAGACTCGAGAGCTTTTATAGATCTCAATTATCTAAGACTCGAGAGCTTTTATAGATCTCAATTATCTAAGACTCGAGAGCTTTTATAGATCTCAATTATCTAAGACTCGAGAGCTCTCGTAGATCTCAATTATCTAAGACTCGAGAGCTTTTATAGATCTCAATTATCTAAGACTCGAGACTTTTATAGATCTCAATTATCTAAGACTCGAGAGCTTTTATAGATCTCAATTATCTAAGACTCGAGACTTTTATAGATCTCAATTATCTAAGACTCGAGAGCTTTTATAGATCTCAATTATCTAAGACTCGAGAGCTCTCATAGATCTGAATCGTCTAAGAATCGAGAGCTCTCATAGATCTCAATAATTTAAGACTCAAGAGCTCTCGTAGATCTTCAATTATCTAAGACTCGAGAGCTCTCATAGACCTCAATTATCTAAGACTCGAGAGCTCTCGTAGATCTCAATTATCTAAGACTCGAGACTTTTATAGATCTCAATTATCTAAGACTCGAGACTTTTATAGATCTCAATTATCTAAGACTCGAGAGCTCTCGTAGATCTCAATTATCTAAGACTCGAGAGCTCTCATAGATCTCAATTATCTAAGACTCGAGAGCTCTCGTAGATCTCAATTATCTAAGACTCGAGACTTTTATAGATCTCAATTATCTAAGACTCGAGACTTTTATAGATCTCAATTATCTAAGACTCGAGAGCTCTCGTAGATCTCAATTATCTAAGACTCGAGACTTTTATAGATCTCAATTATCTAAGACTCGAGAGCTTTTGTAGATCTTCAATCATCTAAGACTCGAGAGCTTTCATTGATCTCAATTATCTAAGACTCGAGAGCTTTCATAGATCTCAATTATCTAAGACTCGAGAGCTCTCATAGATCTCAATTATCTAAGACTCGAGAGCTCTCATAGATCTCAATTATCTAAGACTCGAGAGCTCTCATAGATCTCAATTATCTAAGACTCGAGAGCTTTCATAGATCTCAAACAAGCTAAGACTCAATATCTCTTGTAGATCTCAATAATTTAAGACTCAAGAGTTCCCATAGATCTGAATCATCTGATAAGAGTCGAGAGCTCTCACGGATCTCAATCATCTAAGACTCAAAACTGTCATATATCTCGATCATCTAAGACTCGAGAGCTCTCATAGATCTCAATCATCCAAAAATTGAGAGCTTTCATTGATCTCAACAAGCTAAGACTCAATAACCCTCGTAGATCTCAATAATCTAAGACTCGAGAGCTCTCGTAGATCTCCCACATTCACACTCTCACTCTCACCTGGCAGCCTGATTCTGCGCTGTCATTTGGTGACTGCGCCACAGCAGACTGCGAGCATTGAGCGGGCGCAACAGCGCTGTCCACGGCCCCTTGCAGATCTCTGGCCCGACCACCAAACGTGTTCAGCCGGTCAGACTGAAAATGCTGCATTGTCAGATGGGATTGATGGTCTTTAAAATATCTTCCCAATCTTTTCTGCCTCAATTTAAAATCATTTGTACGTTGATTGGGTGGAAGTGTTTGGCTAATCTTTAGTCCAGATGCTATCTGTTAGAAGTCCATGTCTCCTGATTCTCCTCAACTCAGCCTGGCGAGGAAACTAATAAAAGCAGCAGAAGAACAGACACCATTGGAATTCAGGCAATCCCTGCTGCACTTATCCCCCAATATCCCCAAAGCGGCTCTTGTATTCAGCAATAACCAGTCCTGCTGCGTAAGTTTATACTCGCTCCTTATGCCAGATCACGGATTCACGGCGTCCACTGTACTTGAGGATTTTTCTGCTAATTCCAGACAGCTAGCGAAGGGACAAAACTCCTCAATCTGATCCGTGATCCCATTACACTGCCGCAATAGTTAGAGCCGGCTGATGTTACATGTAATATACTATATTATGAAATACTTACTACTGGAAATATAGTACAATGGGCTAATTATGGCAGAGTATCTCAGTTGCTGAGGTATCTCAGTAACTGGGGGCATCTCAGTAGCTGGGGTATCTCAGTAGCTAAGGTATCTCAGTAGCTGTGGTATCTGAGTAGCTGGGGTATCTCAGTAGCTGGGGTATCTCAGTAGCTGGGGTATCTCAGTAGCTGGGGTATCTCAGTAGCTGGGGGGCATCTCAGTAGCTGAGGTATCTCAGTAGCTGAGGTATCTCAGTAACTGGGGGCATCTCAGTAGCTGGGGTATCTCATTAGCTGGGGTATCTCAGTAGCTAAGGTATATCAGTAGCTGTGGTATCTCAGTAGCTGGGGTATCTCAGTAGCTGGGGTATCTCAGTAGCTGGGGCATCTCAGTAGCTGAGGTATCTCAGTAGCTGGGGTATCTCAGTAGCTGGGGTATCTCAGTATCTGGGGTATCTCAGTAGCTGAGGTATCTCAGTAGCTGAGGTATCTCAGTAGCTGGGGGGCATCTCAGTAGCTGAGGTATCTCAGTAGCTGAGGTATCTCAGTAGCTGGGGGGCATCTCAGTAGCTGAGGTATCTCAGTAGCTGAGGTATCTCAGTAGCTGGGGTATCTCAGTAGCTGAGGTATCTCAGTAGCTGGGTTATCTCAGTAGCTGAGGTATCTCAGTAGCTGGGGGGCATCTCAGTAGCTGAGGTATCTCAGTAGCTGGGGTATCTCAGTAGCTGAGGTATCTCAGTAGCTGGGGGCATCTCAGTAGCTGAGGTATCTCAGTAGCTGAGGTATCTCAGTAGCTGGGGTATCTCAGTAGCTGAGGTATCTCAGTAGCTGGGGGGCATCTCAGTAGCTGGGGTATCTCAGTAGCTGGGGTATCTCAGTAGCTGAGGTATCTCAGTAGCTGAGGTATCTCAGTAGCTGGCGTATCTCAAAAGTGCATTTGTTATAAAAGTCTTATAGTGTTATGCAAACGTCTAACAATGTTATGCAAGAGCGGTCTGTGAGTGCTATGCCAGTGTCTAACAGTGTTATGCAAGAGCGGTCTGTGAGATTTATGCCAGTGTCTAACAGTGTTATGCAAAAGTGGTCTGTGAGTGTGATGCCAGTGTCTAACAGTGTTATGCAGGAGCGGTCTGTGAGATTTATGCCAGTGTCTAACAGTGTTATGCAAAAGTGGTCTGTGAGTGTGATGCCAGTGTCTAACAGTGTTATGCAAGAGCGGTCTGTGAGATTTATGCCAGTGTCTAACAGTGTTATGCAAAAGTGGTCTGTGAGTTTTATGCCAGTGTCTAACAGTGTTATGCAAAAGTGGTCTGTGAGTTTTATGCCAGTGTCTAACAGTGTTATGCAAGAGCGGTCTGTGAGTGTGATGCCAGTGTCTAATAGTGTTATGCAAAAGCGGTCTAACAGTGCTATGCAAGTGTCTAACAATGTTATGCAAAAGCGGTCTGTGAGTGCTATTCTCACCAGTCCAATTAGACTCGCTGCATCCATGATGAAGGCTGAGAACTTTCCCGAAGTCAGCATCCTGTTGCAATGCTATAGAGCTGCATTAACACTGGGAATTGAATGATGAGCAAATAGCGACGCTCAATAGCTGCAGATATCCAGAATCACAGGCAGCACTGAGGCACTCAGGTTTTGTTCTCAGCTTGCACTTCTACGGAGAGCCCCACGGTCTGGCCACTCGCGCGAGCAATAAGATGGCAACGAAAGCCAATCCGCTGAGCGGCGGGGAGAGGGGCCTGGCGAAAATTTAGGATATTTATGCCTTCTCGACTTATGTAGGCTGTGCTTTATCAAGCTTGGCCTATTGAGCTGATGCTTAGAAATTCGTGAGGTTGAGATTAGCAATTCATTTGCTATAGATTAGCAATCCATGAGCTACAGATTAGCTATCCATGAGCTATAGATTAGCAATCCATGAGCTATAGATTAGCTATCCATGAGCTACAGATTAGCAATCCATGAGCTATAGATTAGCAATTCATTTGCTATAGATTAGCAATCCATGAGCTACAGATTAGCTATCCATGAGCTATAGATTAGCAATCCATGAGCTATAGATTAGCTATCCATGAGCTACAGATTAGCAATCCATGAGCTATAGATTAGCAATTCATTTGCTATAGATTAGCAATCCATGAGCTATAGATTAGCAATTCATTTGCTATAGATTAGCAATCCATGAGCTACAGATTAGCTATCCATGAGCTATAGATTAGCAATCCATGAGCTATAGATTAGCAATCCATGAGCTATAGATTAGCAATCCATGAGCTACAGATTAGCTATCCATGAGCTATAGATTAGCAATCCATGAGCTATAGATTAGCAATCCATGAGCTACAGATTAGCAATCCATGAGCTATAGATTAGCAATCCATGAGCTATAGATTAGCTATCCATGAGCTATAGATTAGCTATCCATGAGCTATAGATTAGCAATCCATGAGCTATAGATTAGCAATCCATGAGCTATAGATTAGCAATCCATGAGCTACAGATTAGCTATCCATGAGCTATAGATTAGCAATCCATGAGCTACAGATTAGCTATCCATGAGCTATAGATTAGCAATCCATGAGCTATAGATTAGCAATCCATGAGCTACAGATTAGCAATCCATGAGCTATAGATTAGCAATTCATTTGCTATAGATTAGCAATCCATGAGCTACAGATTAGCAATCCATGAGCTATAGATTAGCAATCCATGAGCTATAGATTAGCAATCCATGAGCTATAGATTAGCAATCCATGAGCTACAGATTAGCTATCCATGAGCTATAGATTAGCAATCCATGAGCTATAGATTAGCAATCCATGAGCTACAGATTAGCAATCCATGAGCTATAGATTAGCAATTCATTTGCTATAGATTAGCAATCCATGAGCTACAGATTAGCTATCCATGAGCTATAGATTAGCAATCCATGAGCTATAGATTAGCTATCCATGAGCTACAGATTAGCAATCCATGAGCTATAGATTAGCAATCCATGAGCTACAGATTAGCTATCCATGAGCTATAGATTAGCAATCCATGAGCTATAGATAAGCAATTCGTGAGCTATAGATTAGCTATCCATGAGCTATAGATTAGCAATCCATGAGCTATAGATTAGCAATCCATGAGCTATAGATTAGCAATCCATGAGCTATAGATTAGCAATCCATGGTCTATGGATTAGATTGGCATTGGATCCGTACAATTGGAATAGATTAGAAATCCATTCTGTTCCCTCATCGCAAGGCTTTAATGCAGTTCTCAGAAAAATCAGGATTTTTTATACAAATGTTTGGCTTTTTAAATATTTCTTCAACAAGATGAAAATCCCGGACCAAACGCGTTCCTTCCAATGCGGACTCTGGCTTAAGAGTATTATTTGTGTAAGAAGCCAGCAATCCGGAGAAATTTGATTTCAATGCCTCCGCACTTTCGCTCTTCACAGCCGGATCTCAGAAAGCGAGAAACGTCACGCCCGCTTACGACAAGAAATTTCGCGTCGGGCCAGCATGGAATTGGCGCGTTTTATGCGCTCTGCACAGAATTCTCATTTCGAATGTTCTACTAAAAGTAGAAAGTTTAGTATTATGCTTTCTATTGACTACAAAGAAGTTCAACATTAGTCGGCTGCTGTTTTGCTGTTGTTGCTTTGACTGCTGTTTTGCTGTTGTTGCTTTGGCTGCTGCTTTGCTGTTGTTGTTGTTTTTGCTGCTGCTTTGCTGTTGTTGCTTTGGCTGCTGTTTTGCTGTTGTTGCTTTGGCCGCTGCTTTGCTGTTCTTGTTGCTTTGGCTGTTTTGCTGTTGTTGCTTTTGCTGCTGTTTCGCTGTTGTTGCTTTGGCTGCTGTTTTGCTGTTGTTGCTTTGGCTGCTGTTTTGCTGTTGTTGCTTTGGCTGCTGTTTTGCTGTTATTGCTTTGGCTGCTGTTTTGCTGTTGTTGCTTTGGCTGCTATTTTGCTGTTGTTGCTTTGGCTGCTGTTTTGCTGTTGTTGCTTTGGCTGCTGTTTTGCTGTTATTGCTTTGGCTGCTGTTTTGCTGTTGTTGCTTTGGCTGCTATTTTGCTGTTGTTGCTTTGGCTGCTGTTTTGCTGTTGTTGCTTTGGCTGCTGTTTTGCTGTTGTTGCTTTGGCTGCTGTTTTGCTGTTGCTGCTTTGGCTGCTGTTTTGCTGTTGTTGCTTTGGCTGCTGTTTTGCTGTTGCTGCTTTGGCTGCTGTTTTGCTGTTGTTGCTTTGGCTGCTGTTTTGCTGTTGTTGCTTTGGCTGCTGTTTTGCTGTTGTTGCTTTGGCTGCTGTTTTGCTGTTGTTGCTTTGGCTGCTGTTTTGCTGTTGTTGCTTTGGCTGCTGTTTTGCTGTTGCTGCTTTGGCTGCTGTTTTGCTGTTGTTGCTTTGGCTGCTATTTTGCTGTTGTTGCTTTGGCTGCTGTTTTGCTGTTATTGCTTTGGCTGCTATTTTGCTGTTGCTGCTTTGGCTGCTGTTTTGCTGTTGTTGTTGCTTTGGCTGCTGTTTTGCTGTTGTTGCTTTGGCTGCTGTTTTGCTGTTGTTGCTTTGGCTGCTGTTTTGCTGTTGTTGCTTTGGCTGCTGTTTTGCTGTTGCTGCTTTGGCTGCTGTTTTGCTGTTGTTGTTGCTTTGGCTGCTGTTTTGCTGTTGTTGCTTTGGCTGCTGTTTTGCTGTTGCTGCTTTGGCTGCTGTTTTGCTGTTGTTGCTTTGGCTGCTGTTTTGCTGTTGTTGCTTTGGCTGCTGTTTTGCTGTTGTTGCTTTGGCTGCTGTTTTGCTGTTGTTGCTTTGGCTGCTGTTTTGCTGTTGTTGCTTTGGCTGCTGTTTTGCTGTTATTGCTTTGGCTGCTGTTTTGCTGTTGTTGCTTTGGCTGCTGTTTTGCTGTTGCTGCTTTGGCTGCTGTTTTGCTGTTGTTGCTTTGGCTGCTGTTTTTCTGTTATTGCTTTGGCTGCTGTTTTGCTGTTGCTGCTTTGGCTGCTGTTTTGCTGTTGTTGTTGCTTTGGCTGCTGTTTTGCTGTTATTGCTTTGGCTGCTGTTTTGCTGTTGCTGCTTTGGCTGCTGTTTTGCTGTTGTTGTTGCTTTGGCTGCTGTTTTGCTGTTGTTGTCGCTAATGATTTTTAAGGTTAACTCTAAGACATGCTTTTGTTGGCTCTTTCAAAGGGGGACTCGCCCTGATTAGGATATTTGTAATTTAATTTCACTTCTTCAATAACCCAGGGCAACAAAATTCAACAGATGAGCACTCCATCAAGCTGAGTAACCGGACAAAATTTGACAGGAAATACAGCAGGTGAAAATCTGGAGCAGTGAAAACTGCTCCCTAAATTCAGATGGGTAATAAGACGATCTATTCTTTAAAAAAGCCCCTACGAGTAGAGAACACAATTCCACACCAGCATGCTGGGTGGAAAATTTAATTATTACCCTCGAGACGAAACTGCGGATGCTATTGTAATAACGGAAAAATAAATTGCAATAAGCTGAGCCAAGGTAAATTGCTCGCTCAGTCCCGCAGAAGCTGTCAGAATCAGTCGGTAGGGAAACATTGCTTAACGAAAAAGCGAAGACCGCTAAGAACAGACTCAGAATAGCGAGACGGACAAAACAGGAGGAAAACGATCAGTGTTATGCTGTGGTCGGTGCTGTGGTTAGTTGGTGCAGTGGGTGGTGGGTACTGTGGGGTGGTGGGTGCTGTGGGGTGGTGGGTGCTGTGGGGTGGTGGGTGTTGTGGGTGATGGGTGTTGTGGGGTGATGGGTGCTCTGGGGTGACGGGTGCTCTGGGGTGACGGGTGCTGTGGGGTGGTAGGTGCTGTGGGGTGGTGGGTGATGTGGGTGACGGGTGCTGTGGGTGGTGGGTGCTGTGGGGTGGTAGGTGCTGTGGGTGATGGGTGCTGTGGGGTGGTGGGTGCTGTGGGTGACGGGTGCTGTGGGGTGGTGGGTGCTGTGGATGGTGCGTGCTATGGAGCTGAGTTCGGAGCGGAGCTGAGCTGAGTCCTGTCGGATTAAATAATTTTATACCTTTCTTTATCTATTGTTGCCTTTGTACAGACAGTTTTTTATGTCCTTTAGTTAGCCTCCGTAACAAATTGGTTACGCGTATCGTCCTCCCGTCTGCACTTCTACAATCTACCTGTCTGTTGAAAATACCATTGCTTCTCTTATCTAACCCTTGCCTCATTCTGATTAGCTCTCCCTTCGTCTCACACTGTGACGTCTTGCACTCTGTCTATTCAACAACTCTAACCTTCGGACTGAGGCCAAGGCTTGCATTCTTATCAGCACCGCCACCCCTTCCCTTAATTAGTGAAATCAAATATACAAATACAGTACAATACTGACTTTTATGGCTTTGATTTTGGCAATAATCAAACTAGTGCAACTAATGACTTATTCTTTGAAATGGCAAGTCCTATTCAAAGCTGCACTTAGTGCTGTAGCTATAAGTGAAATAAGATCAAACTCGATTTTTGAGAATGCAGTTGAACGGAGACAATGCAATGCTTCATACAAAGCTAAGGTGTATGTTTATTTTAGTTATACCGGTTAATTATATTGCGCAATGAAACCATATTCCATAAGACCATAATACAATTACGGTCGTATAAAACAACTCCATTAGCATAGACACGGTGCTGACTCCGTAAGCTTACAAAAATACTCACATCTGGCAGAGAATCACTGACGAATGTGTCAAAATTATTCCTTAGCAAGGGAGAAAAGACAAGGGAGAACTAAGATCCCCTTTCAGGTTGTTAGAAGTTTAATAACAGGGCAAGGGCAGAAACAACGGAGTGAATTATTTGAAGAAAAAACATTCAAAGCGGTTCAAATTTTAAAAGCAGAAACAAATTACAGAAAGCGCAAACGAAAATTGCTGGAATACACGAGACCGGTAGTATGGCGCGCACTGATAAACAGCTATGAAGCTAACGGACAAAATCAACAAAGCCGAAGACAAAAAATTAGTACTCAAATGTGAACAATTAGATGAGAAAATTTGGGATCTTATGTCAACTTTAGTTTCTACGAAATGGAACCGATTTATGGAACAAGGGTCGTGCGCGGTGTGCGAGAGTCGGGCGCGTTTACCACAAGCTGCTCTGCCCCTATCAGAGGCACAGAACAGAACAGTTCTGTGATCAGATGTTCAAGTTAGCTATTTTCCCCACAGATATTAGAATAACTATAGATGGGCCACTCAGCACATTTGCGTGTAAGCTACTTTCAGTTCAGTAGTAAAGTTAAACAGAAGCATTTTAATGTATTTTTAAAGCCAAGGCTCATTTATTGGCTCTTACCCACCTCCAGTTTAAACCGGCCTTTCCACACTACCCCCCGCCCCCCCCCCCCCCCCCAATTTTATTGCCTTTCTCGGAATTCCAGCCTAAAGCTGCCATGTACATTTCAGTGGCGCTGGCTAATGTACATTACTGCTGAACCAATTAGCAAGTTGTTTACGCCTGCAAGCTTGGCTTCTAAACTTATCAAAGTCATTTCAGCTGCCTTTATTTTTATAAAATAGCTTATGTATTCTTCTTTGCTACTGAACTGAAAGTAGAAAGCTGTTTTGCTAAGTACGAGTATATATGCCTGAGTGGCCCATCCAGTCATTCTAGAATCCTAGACTGTGTTTTCCCCTAAACTTTCTACAGTTATTCAGCTATGATATTCCGCTTCCATTTCCGGACTAAAAAAGTCGCATATCTCTGGAAATGCATACAGACGAACAATACATACAAAAATTAAAACGACTATGTCATTGGGAATCCACAGTCTGTCCCACCTGTTGAGGCGGCGGCGGCTTCGGCGTCGCGGCACGAGACGCGTTGAAGAAGTACTCGGGATTGTACACCGCGGTAGCCAGGCTGGCCTGTGTCGAGCAGTTGGGCCTCAGGTAGTCGTCTTGCAGCTCTTGGTCGGAGCTCGGGTCGCTGCAGTACTTGTTGTTCACGAGCTTCTCAGGGACTGTGCCCTGCTTCATCGGTCCAAGATTCGCCATAGCCGCTGCGTTGCCGTAGGCGGCGGCGTCGGCGTCGACCTCAGTGCTGCCGGTTTCGGCGGAAGCCAGCGGCGGAGGCGACACTCTGAACACCTCGTCAACGTTCACCTCCTCGTTGACCTCCAGAGGCGAATATTCGCCATCGTCGAGACCGTCTCCGGCGCTGCCATCGGGCGCGCGGTGCGCCTCCTGCGAGCTGCTGCTGCCGCTGCCAGTCGGTGAGGACCCGGAACTCCCGTTGCAGCCATCGCCGCCGCCGCCACCGCCGCCGCCGCCACCGCCTCCTCCGCAGTTGCCGTCGTCGCGATGAGGCCTTCGACCAGCGGCGAACCTGTCGCCTTTGATGTAGACGTAGCGCCCCGGAGAGTCGCACATCTTGCGGAAGCTGGACTCGAGCTGGTCGAAGCTGGGCCGCTGGGACTCGTTCAGCATCCAGCATTTTATCATGAGGATGTACACGTCCAGGGTGCAGATAGGCGGCTGCGGCAGACGTTCGCCTTTCTCCAGGTAGTCGGCGAGGTCAACCGGCCTCACGTTGGCGTAGGGCGGCTCGCCAAACATGAAGATTTCCCAGAGCGTCACCCCGTAGGCCCAGACGTCGGATTTGTGAGAGAACCGCCGGCAGACGAGGCACTCGAGGGCCAGCCACTTCACAGGCAGCTTGCCACCGGAGGCCTGGTACTCTTCGTTGGGATTCTCCATGAGGCGGGCCAGGCCGAAATCAGTGATCTTCACGCACCTGGGCGAGGCGACCAGCACGTTTCTGCAGGCGAGGTCCCGGTGGATGACGCTGCGCTGCTCCAGGTAGGCCATGCCGCTGGCGATCTGGGCCGCGAAGCACAGCAGGTGGCTGCTCCCGAGCTGCCCGGTGCCGCGGCGGGCCCGCAGGAAGTCGCGGAGGTTGCCGAGCGGCAGGAAGCGGCTGATGAGCTGCGGCGGCTGAGTCATGCACACTCCGACCAGGCTGAGGCAGTGCCGGTGCCGGACGGAGGCCATTATGCGGCTCTCGGCGAGTAGCTCGCTGGACAGGCAGCTGCCGCCGCAGTCGCTCGAGTCTGCCAGGATTTTAATGGCCACTGAGACGTGCTGACGAACCGGACCGTTGCCAACCGAAGCTTCGGCAAGCCACTCGCCGCGGTACACGGTGCCAAAGGCGCCTGAGCCGATTTCGGCGCCCCTGGTCAGCTCGTTCTCTGAGATGGTGCGCAGAACGGCGATGCCTTCAAGCTCGATGCCGCCCGCGGCGTCGTCCCCTCTGTTGACGCCCTCGATGCCGTCGTTGGCATTCAAAAGCTCGGCATCTTCGTCCCAGCTGCCATCCATCATCATCACTCGCCGATGGCCGTTCTCGCCAAGTTGGCGTCGTTTCTCCGTGTCCGCCGCGGCGGCGGCTCACTGGCGCAGACAGCGGCAGGTGATGCCGCCCAGGATCAGAGTGATGACAACGACGACGCCCGCGCCAACGTAGGCCACTGCCAGTCGGGCTTCCCGGACCGATCGGCGTTTCTTGAGCTCAGCCTCGGCGTCCGAGCGCTTGCAGATTGACACGAAGCTGTGCGGTCGCCGGCGACGCCAGGCGAAATGTCGCTGGGCCTCGTCAAACTCCAGCACACGCAGCTGGTAGCCCTCAGGACACGCCATCAGCGGGTTCAGGCACCGAATGACTGCCTGCTCGCTGTCGGACTCCCCATCGCGCTCGTCAGGCTCCATCACCTTGGAGCAGTAGCTGCAGCCGCCCGGCCCGACCGCGGACAAGTTGCCGGAGCAGGTGGGCTCCTGGCCGAAGCCGATAGCCGGAGTGCAGGCGTCTGGGCAGGGTCGGCAGACGCGATCCGCGTCGGCGAACTGACGGATGTTCGAGCAAGCCGGCACGCAGGCGCCGGTGTCGGCCTCGGCAAAGGCCTCCAGGGCGCATTTGGTGCAGTCCTGCTGGCTGTTGCCAGTGCAGCTGCTGCACAGCGGGTGACAGCGGCTGCAGAGGCTCTCGTTCACCTGCAGGCCGACCGCCTCAACTTTGCCAGCGTTGTACCAGCCGTCGATGCCGTCGCAGTCGGACACGCAGATTCCGCGGCCGCCGGACCCGTCGATTGGCAGTCGGTGACGCCGGCAGCGGATGCACAGGTCAGGCCCGGGACCCCAGCAGCCGTAGGCGGGGTCGCACTCCGGGTGACAGCTCTGACAGTCGGCGGTCAGGCTGTTCTTCCGGACAGCGTCAAACTGGGCGCTGGTCTCATTAGGATTCAGCAGCGTTACTAGTCGGTCGTCGAAAGCGCGCCTGGTTGGCAGGAGGCTTGGACAGAGAGGAGGCTTCGGCTGGGCCAGTAAAAAGCTGGCCAGGTGCTTCAGCGAGGCCAGCCCGAGGAAGCGCAGGCTGGACGAGCGCACGAGCATGTAGCCGTCATTGGGGTGGCCCGGCCGTTTGTCAATCCGGCGGAGGCCGCTTAGGAACGACATGTTCGTCCGGTTGTTCAGCACGACGGTGATGCTGCCCCGGATGACGGCTAGGCGGCTGAGGTAGAAGTACAGCTCGTCCAGGGCCAGCGGCCGGAGCCCGGGCCTGGGTTGGTATGACTTCTGGACGTCAGTCGCGATGCAGTCGTCAAAGATTGACAGTTCGCCAGTGTAGTGCGAGCAGAGCAGGCTGGAGTTGCGGCCGCCGGCCAGCAGCGGGTTGGCCAAGTCGCATACAATGGCCGAACCTTTCCGCTGCTCGCAGGCCCGGCCGGCCTCGTTCGTCTCGCAGACGCCGTCGCTGGTTGGCGCGAAGCCCTCGGAGCAGCGGCTGACGCAGGCGCCCTCCTGAGTGAAATACGTCTTCGGGCACCTGGCGACGCAAACTGGGCCAAGCGGGATGAGGCCGCTGGACTCCGTCGACTTAATGAAGGATGCGCTGCTCGAGTCGTACACGGCGCTTGGGTTGCAGGCGCCGACGCAGACGCCCGACTTGTTGAAGCTAGCGCAGGCGATGCAGTGGCTGGCGGCGGTTCCGTGACAGCCGCCGAGGCACTGCTCGGCACAGCAGCGCTCGGGCATTGTCATCGAGTCCTGGCCGTCCAGGTAGCAGCGGCCTCCGGGGCACTGCTTGGCGGTCAGTGTGGAACAGCGACTGCGCTCCTGGCAGTGGTCTGGCCCGGGGCCCCAGCAGTGGCGATGGCCGTCCCGCCACACCGGACAGTCCGAGTGGCAGCCGCTGGGACCGGAGCACTTCGGCTGGACAATCAGGCGCTGCCTGTCGGGGTTCTGGAATAGCTCGGTGTAGTTGATGTCACGAACCAGGTGACAGGACCGCAGTCCAACCGCCGTGACGCCGCCGTTTGCGATGAATACCAGGCGGCTGAAGACAGCGTCGGGTTGCATGCGGCACTCGCTGAGGTACTGGATAGTGACAGCGCTGTCGCAGTTGGCGCCGCGGATGATTCGAAGCCCGCGGAAGATGATGGGAACTCTGAAGCAGCTGTTCACAATCCAGACGCAGCCGGTGACCTCCTGGATGGAGTCGAGAAACGCCAGGCTAAAGTTGGCGCTGCTTTTTTGGAAGTCTTTCTCCCGGATGTTCATAATGTGCAAATCGCCTATCACAATCTGGCAGCCGCTCAACTGGCTGCGGATGGAGTTCAAGATCTGCACGGAGCTGCTTCTGGTGAACTCAGACTGATGCGTGCCCTGGCAGACGGCTGGAGTCGAGTTCAGGTTGGCCGTGGCGTCCAAGGTGAGGCTGGATAGCAGGATGAGGCAGCCCAGGAACGCCGAGGTTAAGCTCATGATTTAGCGGCGATCACGGCGGTCTTCTAAGCCAGCACAAGATCACTTTCTTCGTTCGAGATAGGATTCACAGCAAATTCAAAGCACCGATGCCTTTTATTGCGCTAGCAAGAGGAGGGGACGACTGGGGAGAGAGGAGGTGGGCTGCCCTGTACGCATGAACCAGAGCCTTGGAGTGACAGCTCTTTTTTCAGACAACTAAGTTTCTTTTCAAGTTTCAGATCAGAGAAGGAACTGTTGCGACTCCAGAATCTGTTCCTGGGCCTCCATGACTGTACATTGCCGAATTCGGAGATCGGGATTCAAGCAGATGGGGGAGGGGGTGAATCAGCGAATGAGCGGCCGGGACTCTTGGGGAGGGGGGTTGACTTGCGGTGAAGAAAGAGGGCCCCTCACCCCCCCCCCTCACGGAACAAGCAAGACGCGAACTGAAGTGAAACACTGTGAAAGACCTGGAGTTCATGAATTTTCACACGGGTCCAGTGACCTTGACTTACTTGACTTAGCTGCAGGGCTGTCCCGGAGGGGACACAGCGGGAAGGCGCGGGCGCCCATTCCGCTAGTCCCTGAACGGCCGACGCGTCGCTATGGACGGAGGGTTGGCGCCGCCCAGGGAGGTCCCCCAGTGTCGCCAGCAGCTATGGTGCTCTCTGGAAAGGAGAGTTCAGCCCTGCGGGTGGCCCGAAGGTAGCGCATGAGCTGATTAAAGTTTTCGGGTTTGCACGCTTCAGTAATAGATGTGTGTGGCCCGAGGTAAGTGAGTCTGGCCCGCGTGAAGGCGGGACAGATGCTGACGAAATGCTCAGCGGTTTCGTCACCTGAGTTGCAGAAACTACAGGTGGCGTTGGTGGCGTTGCCCTGCAGGTACTGGTGCCTGGAGAAGCAGCCGTGACCAGAGAGGGTCATGGTGGCAGCCCGGATGTCTCTGCGCGAGAGGCGCAAGAGGAGCTTCCGGAGCTGGTGAGAGGGCTGAGGGACAGCGCCTCTGGATTGCCTGCAGTTCGTGCGGTTCGCCCAAGTCGAGCGGTGCTGAGTCCTGATCCACGCTTTGATGCGCGAGTCGATGACACAGCCAGGGATCGGGACAAGAGGTTCGGGGCCGAGAGAGGAGCCGGAGGCACCAACTTTTGCAAGGGTGTCAGCCAACTCATTTCCTCGGATCCCCACATGCCCCGGAACCCACTTAAGGGTAATTTTGTTGGCGGAACCCAACACATTGAGGAGTTTGATACAGTCAAGGACTGTAGCAGAGTTGGTGCTGCAGCCACTGATGGCGTGCAAGGCAGCTTGGCTGTCCGAATGGAAAATGATGTTCTTACCAGTAACGCCAGTGGCGAGAAGCTCTGCAGTGCAGGAGCTGATGGCCAGAACTTCATTTTGGAAAACACTGGAGTTGACCCCAGTGTATTGAGCGTGGGTAGCGATGACCCTCCCGTTCAGAAAGATTCCAACACCAAAGCCGGTGTTGGCTGACTGCTTAGAACCGTCGGTGTAGCAATGAAGCTCACCAGGGTTCCAATGGTCATTGATGTTATCGCGCGAGTCGATAGCTACGGAGTAGCGCTGTCTCAGGTTGAGCGTTGAGGCAATGCCATCGGTGAAGACGCGATTGGCCTGACACTCGTTGAGAAAGTTGAGGCACAGATCGCTATGCGGGACAAGGTTCCGCTTAGCAGGTGCTCTCATGTAAATGAATTTGACGCCGGCATCAATTAGACGCCGCGTCGTTCTAGCCGCCTCACCCCTGATGAAGAGGTCAAGAGGCGGAAGATTAAGAAAGGCCCCCATGCCAGCAAAGGGCGTGGACCTGGTGGCGTTGCAGATGAGCCTACACGCTCTGCCTTGGATCGTGTTGAGCAGGTCTGCATGGCTTTTGACCTGGGTAGCGCTAACCCAGACAACAGAGGCGTACGTAATG
Source organism: Macrostomum lignano (assembly GCA_002269645.1). Classification (NCBI taxonomy): domain Eukaryota; kingdom Metazoa; phylum Platyhelminthes; family Macrostomidae; genus Macrostomum; species Macrostomum lignano. Next base: position 63,213 of record NIVC01000646.1, read on the forward strand.
GCAGGTCTAACTACGGAAGTATAGATCCACCAAAGCCGCTTTGGGGATAGACCCCAAGAAGTGCCAAGTGCTCGTCGGAGCTGGGCCAGGATGGCTGAGGCACGCTTAGCTTTTGCTTTCACGTGGAAGGACCAGTTGAGCCGGTGGTCAAGTGTGACCCCGAGACATCTGGTCTGGTGCGCGAAGGCAATATCTCTGCCGTAGAGCTGCAGAGGACGTATGTTCCAGCGTAGTCTGCTGGTAAACATAATGGCAACGGTTTTGGGCTCAGAGAGTTCCAAACCATTGTCATTGGCCCAGGATTCTGCTTTGCGGATAAAGCTCTGCATCAGATCCCTGAGCGTGCTGGGAGACGGTCCTGCCACAATGGCCGTGACGTCATCAGCATATCCGACTTTGAAGACGGGGTCAGGTCGGGAGTCACTCAGAAGAGCGTCCATGACCAGGTTCCAGAGCGTCGGGGTGAGGACTCCGCCTTGGGGTCCACCCTTACAGACTCTGGTGGAGGCAGTTTGCCCAAGAAGTTGGGCAGTGACCGTACGGTTGGAGATCATGTACATGATCCACCGTATGAGGGTAGCATGAGCTTTGCGATTTTGAAGGGCCCTCTGAAACGCTTCAAAGATAACGTTGTCGAAGGCGCCAACAATGTCAAGAAAGAGAGCCAGGGCGTAACCGTCACCCAGTACCGCCCGTTCAATCTTTTCGACAATCGCATGCAGGGCGCTGTCAGTCGACCTCCCGGTACGGAAGGCGTGCTGATTATTGCTGAGGGGCATCGCTGTCAGCTCGCAGGAGAGCAGCCGCCAGAGAATAAGCCTCTCAGTGAGCTTAAGCATTGCTGACGTTAAGCTAATTGGCCGGAAGGCCTTGACGCTTTGGTAGTCACCCTTCCCAGGTTTGGGAATAAAGACTACTCGAGCTTCAGTCCAGCTTTTGGGAACGTATCCCAGCTGGATAGAGGCCCGCATAAGATTGCGGGTGAGTCTCAGGAACGAGGGTATCTTGGCTGCTTCACGAAGGAGAACAGGGTAGATACCATCAGGTCCAGGAGATTTGAAGGGTTTGAAGGTTCTGACCGCACGAGCGATTAGGTCTTCAGTGACAATGCCCGCCGCTAGGGTGGCTCCATCCATCGAATGGTTGGGCTCCGGTCTAGCAGTAGGTACCCTCGGGAAGAATGTGCTAAGCATATGCTGAAGCACTTCTTCAGGGTCTTTAGTAAGAGAGCCATCATCTTTTTTTATCATGGCTAATTTGGACATTTTGTCCATTGTAAGGGCCTTGACAAGCCTAGAAGTAGGTCTGTCTTGATCCAATTCATTGCAGAATTGGCGCCACTTACATTCCTTGGCCTTGCGCACTTCAGATTTGAAATTGCGGGAGGCTTGCCGGAAAAGCTCCATGTCCTCCGGGTTTCCGGTCTTCATGGCACGGCGATGAAGGCTTTTGGCCTTCCGCCTGAGTTTCCCCAGCTCCGGGTTCCACCACGGCGCCGAGGTCTTGCCTCTGTAGGCGCGAGCAGGACAAGCCGCTTCGTAGGCTGCAATAATGCAACCTGTCAGCGTCTCAGCCATATGATCCAGTGACCAGTCGCATTCGACTGCATTGGGTCCCTATTAAACTGGATAAGAAATATAGAATAGAAAGTGGCAATATTATGCAGCTTCTAATTCGTTTACAGTTAAGGAATGCCTTATACAAAAACACAGGCCATGGCGTGCAAACATGCCTGGGAGATCGGGTATTAAGAAAGCCAGTGTAGCTACACGCACTTTGGGTCTTGTTTCCGTTCGCCTTCGCTGCGTTGGAATGCTCATGCAAATTGCCAGCAGAATAAGCTAACGTTAATGGTTGTCCAGACCGGGATTAAAGGGGTGTCCAGACCGGGATTACAGGGGTGTCCAGACCGGAATTTTAGGGGTGTCCAGACCGGGATTAAAGGGGTGTCCAGACCGGGATTAAAGGGGTGTCCAGACCGGGATTACAGGGGTGTCCAGACCGGAATTTTAGGGGTGTCCAGACCGGGATTAAAGGGGTGTCCAGACTGGAATTAAAGGGGTGTCCAGACCGGGAATAAAGGGTTGCCCAAACCGGGCTTAAAGGGGTGTCCAGACCGGGATTTAAAGGATGTCCAGACCGGGATTAAACGGGTGTCCAGACCGGGATTACAGGGGTGTCCAGACCGGAATTTTAGGGGTGTCCAGACCGGGATTAAAGGGGTGTCCAGACCGGAATTAAAGGGGTGTCCAGACCGGGATTAAAGGGTTGCCCAAACCGGGCTTAAAGGGGTGTCCAGACCGGGATTTAAAGGATGTCCAGACCGGGATTAAAGGGGTGTCCAGACTAGAATTTTAGGGTTGCCCAGACCGGGCTTTAAGGGGTGTCCAGACCGGGCTTTAAGGGGTGTCCAGACCGGGATTAAAGGGGTGTCCAGACCGGGCTAAAGGGATGTCCAGATAGGATTTCAGTGTGTCCTGGGCAGTTCCTAAATTGTCCAAAGAGGATTCACAAAGTGTCTGGACACGTTCTCAAGGCTATCCAGAGTTGAAAGGCGGCTTTTAAACCGTGTCTAGTGTGCCAAAAAACTAAAACGGACATTGCAGCTGCCGCAAAATGACGCAGGCAAAAGTCGATCAGAATGCAGTTCTGCGCAAGACACGCCACAAAACTGTCGGTATAAGACGGGCAAGTCAGACCTTAAGTCAAAGTGTCCCTAATAATATCCAACACGTGTGTATATTTATCAATAATCAGTAAAGCAAAAGTTCGGTAATGCGCAATCGCTCCGCTACAACCAACAGAGATTAAAGTGCCAAGGGAATAACAACATCGATTAAAAATAAATTATCAAATCCAGCAGATCAAAAAAGCAGAAGTGCAAGCCAAAAGAACCAACGTGCCTAGAAAAAACACTTGATTTAACAGTAATCAGGTTCTAATACAAGTTCAGCATAATATGGAATGGCAATTAAAAATTGTGTTCGTTAAAACAACAATATTTGGTACAGCTGTCACAGGTTATCGAATGTTAATAAAGCTGCAGAGGCATGTAATGAAAATCAACAAACAACAACAATGACTAATTGGAAGTGCTAGCGGGCCGCGAAAAAGTACATTAGTCGGGCGACGCTTAAACACAAGTTTTGTGACGCGAATAAACAAGACAAAAAGACGGCTTCTTTGTTTCCAAAACCGCGGGTAATAAACGGTGAATTGCGATCACAACAGATTCCAGTTGGCAAGGCTCAGAAATGAAAAAGGTAGAGTCAGCTATTCACCAATGACTGTGATGGCGAACTTTAAATGTAATTTTCTTGCAATAAGTAATACGTTTTTATCACAGAGGCAAACAGCCAGCATAATACGCTGTAATATGTGCCTGTTCGATATCTGCTGCAGGAAGAAACTGTGGGAGAATGTGGAGTGGCGGGGTCAGGGGTCACTTAAGGAACTGGGGTCACTTAAGGAACTAAGGAGAATGGAGTGGTGGGGTCAGGGGTCACTTAAGGAACTAAGGAGAATGGAGTGGTGGGGTCAGGGGTCACTTAAGGAACTAAGGAGAATGGAGTGGTGGGGTCAGGGGTCACTTAAGGAACTAAGGAGAATGGAGTGGTGGGGTCAGGGGTCACTTAAGGAACTAAGGAGAATGGAGTGGCGGGGTCAGGGGTCACTTAAGGAACTAAGGAGAATGGAGTGGCGGGGTCAGGGGTCACTTAAGGAATTGGGGTCACTTAAGGAACTAGGGAGAATGGAGTGGTGGGGTCAGGGGTCACTCAAGAAACTGGGGGAGTATGGAGTGGTGGGGTCAGGGGTCACTCAAGGAACTGGGGGAGTATGGAGTGGTGGGGTCAGGGGTCACTCAAGAAACTGGGGGAGTATGGAGTGGCGGGGTCAGGGGTCACTCAAGAAACTGGGGGAGTATGGAGTGGTGGGGTCAGGGGTCACTCAAGGAACTGGGGGAGTATGGAGTGGCGGGGTCAGGGGTCACTCAAGGAACTGGGGGGACAATGGAGTGGCTGGGTCACCGAAAAAAATCTAACAAAATATTCAGCAGCGTAAAACCACAGAAAGAGCATCAGACGCTGTCACAAAACTGTCAACTCTGAGCAGTGCTTGTTCAGGGATTAAAAATTGGATTTAGGCGGTTGCCGTCGCCTCGTCAGGCGCCTCGTAGGTGCCCGTGGAGCATTCGCTCTCCTGCAGCCCGGTCTCGTCTATGGCCGAGCCCAGCTCAACATCCGGCGAGCGGAGCACGTCCTCTGGTCGCAGTCTGGGCACCTCGATTTGCTGAGGATTGAGCCACGGCTTCCAGTCTGGTCGGTTCTTCGACTTCCAGGCGTCGTATTTCAATGCAGCCTTGTGCAGCCCGCGAGCCACTCGGGGTGCCACCAGCGTTGAAGCCTTGTTCACCACCCACGCTGGCAGCTTGCCTGTGGGGAGCGGGTTGGCTGACTGACTGACTGACTGACTGACTGACTGACTGACTGACTGACTGACTGACTCACTGACTGTCTGACTGACTGACTGACTGACTGACTGACTCACTGACTGTCTGACTGACTGACTGACTGACTGACTGACTGACTGGCTGACTGACTGACTGACTCACTGACTGTCTGACTGACTGACTGACTGACTGACTGACTGACTGACTGACTGGCTGACTGACTGACTGACTCACTGACTGTCTGACTGACTGACTGACTGACTGACTGACTGACTGACTGGCTGACTGACTGACTCACTGACTGTCTGACTGACTGACTGACTGACTCACTGACTGTCTGACTGACTGACTGACTGACTGACTGACTGACTGACTGACTGACTGACTGACTGGCTGACTGACTGGCTGACTGACTGACTGACTGACTGACTGACTGACTGACTGGCTGACTGACTGACTGACTCACTGACTGTCTGACTGACTGACTGACTGACTGGCTGACTGACTGACTGACTCACTGACTGTCTGACTGACTGACTGACTGACTGACTGACTGACTGACTGACTGGCTGACTGACTGACTCACTGACTGTCTGACTGACTGACTGACTGACTCACTGACTGTCTGACTGACTGACTGACTGACTGACTGACTGACTGACTGACTGACTGACTGACTGGCTGACTGACTGGCTGACTGACTGACTGACTGACTGACTGACTGACTGACTGGCTGACTGACTGACTGACTCACTGACTGTCTGACTGACTGACTGACTGACTGACTGACTGACTGACTGACTGGCTGACTGTCTGACTGACTGACTGACTGTCTGACTGACTGACTCACTGGCTGACTGACTGACTGACTGACTGGCTGACTGACTGACTGGCTGACTGACTGACTGACTGACTGACTGACTGGCTGGCTGACTGACTGACTCACTGACTGTCTGACTGACTGACTGACTGACTGACTGACTGACTGGCTGACTGACTGACTCACTGACTGTCTGACTGACTGACTGACTGACTGACTGACTGACTGACTGGCTGACTGGCTGACTCACTGACTCACTGACTCACTGACTTGATTTGATTTGACTCTTTGATTTGACCTGATTTGACTCTCTGACTGACTGACTGACTGGCTGACTCACTGACTCACTGACTGTCTGACTGACTGACTGACTGACTGACTGGCTGGCTGACTGACTGACTGACTGACTGGCTGACTGACTGACTGGCTGACTGACTGACTGACTGACTGACTGACTGACTGACTGACTGACTGACTGACTCACTGGCTGACTGACTGACTGACTGACTGGCTGACTGACTGACTGGCTGACTGACTGACTGACTGACTGACTGACTGACTGACTGGCTGGCTGACTCACTGACTCACTGACTGGCTGACTGACTGACTGACTGACTGGCTGACTGACTGACTGGCTGACTGACTGACTGACTGACTGACTGACTGACTGACTCACTGACTGACTGACTGACTCACTGACTGACTGACTGACTCACTGACTGACTGACTGGCTGACTCATTGACTCACTGACTCACTGACTCACTGACTGACTGACTTGACTGTCTGACTGGCTGACTCACTGACTGACTGGCTGACTCACTGACTGACTGACTGGCTGACTGGCTGACTCACTGACTGACTGACTGACTCACTGACTGACTGGCTGACTCATTGACTCACTCATTGACTCATTGACTTGCTAATAGTACAATCGTCAAAAGCTAACCAGAAAGCTACGAGAAAAGTTGTTCAACATTCAAAAGCTGACCAAAAGTTGAGCAAAGTACTACTCCAGACTTGTTCGAGACAGTTGAGATTCGATGACAGATGGGGCAGGTTTCGATAAAAGGCTTTTATGCAAATTATAACTCAGCATATTATACGAATGAGAGCTATATCATTCTTGAAATCCATTGTACGACTCGTAGAGGATGAAAATTCCCTAACCTGGCTTTCCAGTCCAGTTCTGAGGCTCAGCAAAATTTAGCGTCTCTGTGACTGACTGACTGCGTAAAACTCTCTGACAAAATGCCACTTGACCAAAATAGGCCATCAACACAAGAGCTGGGGAGGGAGGGAAGGTAGGGGAGCAACGAACAACGAGGGGCTCCTAACCTGCTCTCCCCGCGATAGATCACATCGGCCACACACGCACAAGCTTATAAACATCTGGTGTCCTGTCTGAGGGGAGCCATCATTCCGGGATGCCGCCTCAGTCGGCCATCACCCGCCCGCCCCCATTCCAAAGCCTTAATTGCGAACAAAGCAATTCAAAAAAGACGAATTTCTGTGATTTCAAGAATCAAAAGATGCTAAAGTGACAGATGACAGCAGGAGTGGCGGGGATGAGCCCTATTTACCTTCATTCATACATACGGTAGTATACATTTAACCAGATAGCTGAATATAATAAAATTTTACTCGTGGTCTTGTCTGTTGATTGAACCGAACCAAGTGGCCCTGCCACCTGCCCTAAATAACATAGAAAGGCTTTAGTATTACTAATAAATAATAATCACCATTTTATGCTGCATTTCTATCTAGTATTTGATTGAAAAATAATTATATTGACACTTAACAGATGCTGAGTAGACAGCAGACTGTACTTTTGACTCTGCCACTCTCACTTTGTCTGGTCTTGGGTCCTTATTATAGGAATTTATATAAACAACAGATTAAATTGACACGCGACACTTTACAATAGCAGTCCATGGAGCTACAATGGCAGTCCATGGAGCTACAATGGCAGTCCATGGAGCTACAATGGCAGTCCATGGAGCTACAATGGCAGTCCATGGAGCTACAATGGCAGTCCATGGAGCTACAATGGTAGTCCATGGAGCTACAATGGCAGTACATGGAGCTACAATGGCAGTACATTGAGCTACAATGGCAGTCCATGGAGCTACAATGGCAGTACATTGAGCTACAATGGCAGTCCATGGAGCTAAAATGGCAGTCCATGGAGCTACAATGGCAATACAAGGAGCTACAATGGCAGTACATTGAGCTACAATGGCAGTCCATGGAGCTACAATGGCAGTCCATGGAGCTACAATGGCAGTACATTGAGCTACAATGGCAGTACATGGAGCTAAAAATGGCAGTCCATGGAGCTACAATGGCAGCACATGGAGCTACAATGGCAGTCCATGGAGCTACAATGGCAGCACATGGAGCTACAATGGTAGTCCATGGAGCTACAATGGCAGTCCATGGAGCTAAAATGGCAGTCCATGGAGCTACAATGGCAGTACATGGAGCTACAATGGCAGTACATTGAGCTACAATGGCAGTACATGGAGCTACAATGGCAGTCCATGGAGCTACAATGGCAGTCCATGGAGCTACAATGGCAGTACATGGAGCTACAATGGCAGTACATTGAGCTACAATGGCAGTACATGGAGCTAAAATCGCAGTCCATGGAGCTACAATGGCAGCACATGGAGCTACAATGGTAGTCCATGGAGCTACAATGACAGTACATGGAGCTACAATGGCAGTACATTGAGCTACAATGGCAGTACATGGAGCTACAATGGCAGTACATGGAGCTACAATGGCAGTCCATGGAGCTACAATGGTAGTCCATGGAGCTACAATGGTAGTCCATGGAGCTAAAATGGCAGTCCATGGAGCTACAATGGTAGTCCATGGAGCTACAATGGCAGTACAAGGAGCTACAATGGCAGTACATTGAGTTACAATGGCAGTCCATGGAGCTACAATGGCAGTCCATGGAGCTACAATGGCAGTACATTGAGCTACAATGGCAGTCCATGGAGCTACAATGGTAGTCCATGGAGCTACAATGGCAGTACAAGGAGCTACAATGGCAGTACATTGAGCTACAATGGCAGTCCATGGAGCTACAATGGCAGTCCATGGAGCTACAATGGCAGTCTAGGACTCCAGGGCACTTAATGCCCTTAAAACTAGCGATCAATCTAAACTAAAGCGTTTAAATGGAATCAAAGAATTTGCAACTGCCAAAGACTCACCCCTGGGATCGCACTGGGCCACGTAGGTGAGGTGGCAGGACTTGACCCCAGTAGAGATCAGCCAGTAGCCAGTGATGAAGGAGATGCCGCGAACGAAGCCTTTGCGCGGCGGGGCGTCCTGCGGATTAAGGTTTAATACAGACTAGCGGTGACGCTTATGACAGACATAATGATGACACAGAGATTGCGGGTCACTTTACAGAAAGATTCATCGACAAGTTGAGGGGGGCAGCCGTGCGCAAACATTCATTTGGTGCTTGTGCTCGAAAATTTCCAACCCCAAGACAGTGTGCATGCCTGACTATTAGAACACCAGGGCCGCTGTGCACCCTGTGTGAGCGAGTGTGAGTGCGTGTCTGCGTACAGTATTGTCGCGCTTGCATGTGCCCAGGAGTCAGCGGAATGTGCCTCAGCGATGGGTGTGGGACGGTGTCGCCAAAGGTGTTGCGTGAGGGTGCCCGCAGCCTACTGCCTACGTGTGAATATTTATGCACTCTTTTGTACTGGTATATAGGGAACCTTTATATTTAAATATAAATCATCCTTAGGATCTCCCCCCGCTTGCTGCCTTTACTAGCCCATGCGTGAGGGTAGATATAAAATAGACAGACAGACAGACAGACGGACAGACACAGACAGATAGATAGATAGATAGATAGATGATAGATAGACAGATAGATAGATAGATAGACAGATAGACAGACAGATAGATAGATGATGTGAGAGAAACGTGCAAGTACACATAGATTTGCGGGGGGAGGCGTTTCATCGCGTATAACGTGCTATGCACGAAACGAGAAGGCTTGACGCTTGAGGCGGGGCGAGCGTCACGTGCGCGTACACTAAGAAACGAATACAATAATAAATACTGAGAGGCGATCACACAGGCACATAGGTTGAAGGACAATGCTTTAATATAGGCTTGTACAGAAAGCAAGAATACTTCTCACACTTGAACTTTTGTCAGCGAATACTGAAGTTCCGTCAAACCACCATGAAGAACATTAGTGGCATCTTATATTCCTATTGCTTAGCACGACTTTTTTGTGCAGCTTTCCCTTTTTCCTGACTCCTTCAATATTTTTCTGTCCTTTTCCCAAATCGGGTGAGTCATTGATTCACACGTTAAAGGCCAAGGAGTACTCTAAAAAGAACATCTGGAGCGTGAGTTTCTTTAGTTTATGACCTGCATCAGGGAAGCCTCCTTAATCACTTCGATTAAGTTTAGGTGCTATGATGAAAGTGGATGTTTAACTTTAAGGCTCTGTGAAATTTAGGTCTTGTGAACCCCCCCCCGTTTGAATTTACTCCAGACGGCTAATCCTAGAGCTCCATGTCGCAGGCCGCAAACCCATTTTCGAATGTGGTATCGGCTTTTCAGGGATTCCCAGCTTTTCTTCGCTTTTGCAAATCGTTTCGGGCCCACAAAAATACCAGTTACCGACCGCAGATTCCAGCCGTGTCCCCTCGAACCCCTCGAATAATCATCTCGCATCAGTCATCGCTTCGCCAAGGAGACCCAGAACCACGGTCTGGAGTAGAAGCTCTTGCCTAAACACCCTTAGCCTAATTTCAGACTTTAGGCTGACACAGTTCTGTTTAGAAGGATTATCAAGATTTTCTTTGTTTGCTTCCAATTTTTAAGCTTCAAAATGAGACCAAGTTTACAAAAGATCCGTTCAAACAAATTGAAGCTATGAAACAAATTATGTAAACCGAAATACTGAATTCAGCCTAAAGTTGTCTAAATAAAGGGTTTATAGGGGAAGGTTGGCTTACTCCAGGTTTTGGTTCCATAGGTCTCCTTGGCTGCGCGAACGGCTTGGCCAAAGCACACAAAGAATCGTTCAACAAGGAGGTGACACATCCGGGACGGCCAAAAAAGTGGAGCCAATATAGATCAACCAGGAATCCATATACTAAAAATTATTATCTTAAAGTTCCAAGGAAAATTCGGAACAGCTTTTTTAACCAGTTAGAGAATTAATTCAAAATTCAAAACGGCGTGTTGCTTAACGGACTGCACCGTTTTGAAGTGATTAAGCTCAATTTTCTATTTCGACCTTACCTTCCTGTCAATCTGTGATCGCTAGAACATGATTAAAAAAATTTTGAATTAGACATACAGAAGGCTATGAAAACCATTTTTGAAGAGAGAACGATTTTAGCATTCAAATAATAAGGACAAAGTGGATCAAGATGATTAGGGAAATTCTATAGCAAGGGTTTTAATGGATTTGTGTTAATTAGAAACGGAAACCCTTTAAATATTGAACCAGAAGAATATTCCTGCTGCGCCTGGGGATTATGGATAGATAGATAAATAGATAGATAGATAGATAGATGATAGATAGATAGATAGATAGATAGATAGATAGATAGATGATAGATAGATAGATAGATAGATAGATAGATAGATGATGGATAGATAGATAGATAGATAGATAGATAGATAGATAGATAGATAGATAGATAGATAGATAGATAGATAGATAGATAGATAGATAGATAGATAGATAGATAGATAGATAGATGATAGATAGATAGATAGATAGATAGATGATAGATAGATAGATAGATAGATAGATGATAGATAGATAGATAGATGATAGATAAATAGATAGATAGATGGATAGATAGATAGATAGATAGATAGATAGATAGATGATGGATAGATAGATAGATAGATAGATAGATAGATAGATAGATAGATAGATGATAGATAGATAGATGATAGATAGATAGATAGATAGATAGATAGATGATGGATAGATAGATAGATAGATAGATAGATAGATAGATAGATAGATAGATAGATAGATGATAGATAGATAGATGATAGATAGATAGATAGATAGATAGATGATGGATAGATAGATAGATAGATAGATAGATAGATGATGGATAGATAGATAGATAGATAGATAGATAGATGATAGATAGATAGATAGATTGATAGATAGATAAATAGATAGATAGATAGATAGATAGATTGATAGATTGATAGATAGATAGATAGATAGATAGATAGATAGATAGATAGATAAATATATAAATAGATATATAGATAAATAGATAGACAGATAGACATAGATTGATACATACATGGATAGATAGATGGATACTTGTAGATAGATAGATGAAAGCCTGAGGGTCCTGAAGAAAGCCGTATTTAAGACAGCAAATTTGCGTGACACTTTTGAGAACAGGAAATATCACAGCCATAGGCTTCCTTGCAGAAGAAATTTAGCTTCCATTATCTCAGATAAAAAACAACTGCTTTCTACCCCACAGCGCCCAAGGATTAAGAGGCGATAATTGAATTTAGACACACTTAGCAGACACAAGCGAATATTAATTGAAAGCTTTTGCAAATCTATTGACTATTTATTTAGATAGGCGACAAGAAAAAGATGATTCATTACGGAGGAAAAACTGCAGGATGAGAAATGCTATTAAGGACAAAATTCAAGCCAAGGAGAGCTAGTCATTAGCCACCTGGAATTGGCAACTCCGCCCAAATCAGCAGAATGAGTTGATTACTTTTAATCCAGATCCTATATCCAATTGATCTCCTGATCTTGATAATGATAGCAAATCACTAGGGGGTGGCAAAAGCGTCGGGCATTATGAGACCTGCGGGCATCATCTTTGACAGGTAGGGGTGGCTGATGGACTCCTGGAGTCAACACTAGCTAATAATCAAGCCTATGTGCAGATTTAGTTGTTAAAAATGAAGAAATGCCTGCGACTGAACGGACAGGGAACTGTTCCTGGGGTAAGAGTTTTGGGGAGCAGATAGGATCAATGCTTGAGCAGAGTCAATTCTCATGCATATTAGTTATCTATCATCTATCTATCATCTATCTATTTATCATCTATCTATCTATCTATCTATCTATCTATCTATCTATCTATCTATCTATCTATCTATCTATCTATCTATCAATCTATCAATCTATCTATCTATCTATCTATCTATCTATTTATCTATCTATCTATCTATCTATCTATCTATCTATCTATCTATCTATCTATCTATCTATCTATCTATCTATCTATCTATCTATCTATCAATCTATCAATCTATCAATCTATCTATCTATCAATCTATCTATCTATCTATCTATCTATATATCTATCTATCTATCTATTTATCTATCTATCTATCTATCTATCTATCTATCTATCTATCTATCTATCTATCAATCTATCAATCTATCAATCTATCTATCTATCTATCTATCTATCTATCTATCAATCTATCAATCTATCTATCTATCTATCTATCTATCTATCTATCTATTTATCTATCTATCTATCTATCTATCTATCTATCTATCTATCTATCAATCTATCAATCTATCTATCTATCTATCTATCTATCTATCTATCTATTTATCTATCTATCTATCTATCTATCTATCTATCTATCTATCTATCTATCTATCTATCTATCTATCTATCTATATATCTATCTATTTATCTATCTATCTATCTATCTATCTATCTATATATCTATCTATTTATCTATCTATCTATCTATCTATCTATCTATCTATCTATTTATCTATCTATCTATCTATCTATCTATCTATCTATCTATTTATCTATCTATCTATCTATCTATCTATCTATCTATCTATCTATTTATCTATCTATCTATCTATCTATCTATCTATCTATCTATCTATTTATCTATCTATCTATCTATCTATCTATCTATCTATCTATCTATCTATCTATCTATCTATCTATCTATCTATCTATCTATCTATCTATCTATCTATTTATCTATCTATCTATCTATCTATCTATCTATATATCTATCTATTTATCTATCTATCTATCTATCTATCTATCTATCTATCTATTTATCTATCTATCTATCTATCTATCTATCTATCTATCTATCTATTTATCTATCTATCTATCTATCTATCTATCTATCTATCTATCTATCTATCTATTTATCTATCTATCTATCTATCTATCTATCTATCTATCTATCTATCTATTTATCTATCTATCTATCTATCTATCTATCTATCTATCTATCTATCTATCTATCTATCTATCTATCTATCTACGTAGAAGCTGCAAGAAATTTTAACGACAGTCTTTTCGTCTCGTTTGACATTGGAATTGCATTTATTTATTGTCCTTCGGAAAAAATAGCTTTTTAATATCACTTACGAGTACATCTGCTCACCGATAGTATCAAACGGACGTAAATGATATTTAAAAGTCAAATATTGGCCGCAACTTTTTGGCCTGACGAAGAGCTAAGAGGCTTGAAACCAGTTGGCAATTTTAGAACTCCAGGTATTTAGAACTCAATACGCCGTGATCTCTCCTCTCTCTCTCTCTCTCTCTCTCTCTCTCTCTCTCTCTCTCTCTCTCTCTCTCTCTCTCTCTCTCAAAAAAAAACATATCCGCAGCTGGAGAAATCAACAGAAGCCTTTTACGCCAATTGCACTATACGTTTAAAAGCCAAAGATGAATTATGTCCTTTTTTGCTTTTCCCACTCTAGCTTCTTTGTAGCAAATATTGTCGCATTTGAAAAATCTCGCACATTTAGAAAGTTGAATTCTTTGTTAGTAAGAAACTCAAGGAGATTGAAATCTAAGGCATTACTCGTAAAAAGAATCGTGCGATTTTGGCTAAAAACTTGACTAAAAATGTAAGCCAACCTATCTACGTGTCAGCTGATGTCTGAGAAAAAATATGAGTATATTTCTACAATAACTTTTTGTCCAGAATCAAAACTCTCGTTCTAACATAGCAAAACAGGAGACTGTGAGATAAAACGAAAATAAAAAATAATGACATAAACATGAAACCATGCTGCCCCGACAACATATGGCTAAAAGAAAGGAAATAGTACAGCAAAAATTGCCTTAGAAACAGGATGCCGCTAGGGAATACAGAATACCGAGTTTTGCCAATCCTGGGATCCTGGATGAAAAAGTTTCTATTCACCTTTGTTAGTGCAATTTTGGTTTACGAAGTCATCTAGTCTGATTTTAAAAGGCTTTCAATAATAAAAGTAGAGCAGAATGCATTATTTTGCAAGCAGACGCAATAGATGTGCTTTTTTACATGCCAGTATCAGCTCAGGAAAATCACACTTGATTTTGCTGTAACCTGGGCAACGACAGCTTACAGAACTATGGCCCGAGGTACTGATACCAGGGTAGAAGGCGATCAGACCTCAGCCACAGATACTAGAATAGCTAGATGGGTCGCTCAGCACATTTGCGTGTAAGCTACTTTAGTTCAGTAGTAAATTGAACAGAAGCATTTTAATGTATTTTTAAAGACAAGGCTTAATTTATTGGCTCTTACCCCCCAGCCTAAACCGGCCTCCAGTCGCGCCTTTCCACACTACCCCCCGCCCCGCCCCAATTTTATTGCCTTTCTCGGAATTCCAGCCTAAAGCTGCCATGTACATTTCAGTGGCTGGCTAATGTACATTACTGCTGAACCAATTAGCAAGTTGTTTACGCCTGCAAGCTTGGCTTCTAAACTTATCAAAGTCATTTCAGCTGCCTTTTTTTATAAAATAGCTTATGCATCTTTTTTGCTACTGAACTGAAAGTAGAAAGCTGTTTTGCTAAGTACGAGTATATATGCCTGAGCCTGAGTGGCCCATCCAGTCATTCTAGAATTTTTGACCTCACCTTCCCAGGGGCACCCGACCTAGATGGAGAATTGGTAGCTTGGGTTGTGGTCCGATAGCTATTCTAATCCCAACTACGGGCCAAGAAGGTATGAACTGCTTAAAGTAGTTCTGCCACCAACCCTATTCTGGGCATCTAAAGGATGGTCCTGACAGTGCCGAGAATGAGGTCTTTTGCATAGGGTCGAGATCTGCGCAAGGTCGAGACCCCTGATTTTAGCTAGGGTTTGAGATAGAGGGAGAGCTCAAATGAGCAGTTATGATTCGATTCCCGTCTGACAAGCGCTGTGATGGGAAACGATGAGGGATTGGCCTCTATTGCTTCAGGCTCTGTGCACAGGTTTTAGAATAATAATTACATAAGTCTCCGAGTACCGTATGCGTACATCTGCTTCATAGATCGTATCCAGCCAGTTATGATCCACTTAGTAAGTAATCCAGTCTTATAGCCCTAATATAACCTTATACCGCATATCCATTCATTTATTGAAGTTGTGAGCTCAAAAAGTCTATAAAGAATAGATTTGTTTTTTTAATTAAAACTTGAAACTTGGCAAACAAATGAATGTCAAAAACGGGAAATAATAAACAACCTCTATCCCGCGACCTCTAAAAGCTGCGAGTGGGTGTTTGAGTAAATACGGGCTGCTTAAGGTGCTTTACATGAAGGTATAGCATCTCAAAAACAGGTGAAAAAATAGTCAATTGCGAAAACAAAGGGGCTACAAGAAATCTTTAATTCTAAGATTAACATGAGAAATCCTATATACTAAAAATGGTCTGTCTGTGTCTATGTGATCGATTAGAGAAAAAATGGCTGTACCGATTTTGTTCGAACTTGCACTGTTCGATCAGAAATTTTCCCGTGACGGTACATGCATCGTGGCTAAGAAATTTCTTGATGCTAAAGGCATTAAATATTCGAAAAACATGCTTTTTTGCAAAGGTCAAGCAAACTTTTCGACTTGAAATGCATTGTAAGAATGCTAGAGAAAAAACTGACTGGTTGAATTCTGATTCTGAAATAGATTGCATCATAACTGAATTGTAACTCCGACTTGAATTGAAAATGCAGTGTGGAAGCGTAGCACCAGACTTGATTTAGATTGCGTAACCATATTGTTAACTGATACTGACTGACTGAGAAACTGATTATGTCATAACTGCTTCGTGTGATTTTTACTCTATGCTTGGATTTTAAAGTGTTGAATTATATAAGTGCAAAATTTGATGTTATCAAAACGATGAGAGCTAGCCTAGAGGTGAACAAA
This sequence comes from Macrostomum lignano, assembly GCA_002269645.1. NCBI lineage: Eukaryota > Metazoa > Platyhelminthes > Macrostomidae > Macrostomum > Macrostomum lignano. The sequence goes on from NIVC01000646.1 coordinate 79,662, forward strand.
CTGAACTGTTAAATGCAGCGACGATGGTTCGAATTTTCATAGAGTATAATTTTTTAATTAAAGCTTTTCAACGTCAGGAAAACTAAAAGACTTTTTAAAAAGAATCGTCATGTAAAAATCATAGAAGCGTCATGTAAAAAATCATAGAAGCGTCATGTAAACAATCATAGAAGCGTCATGTAAAAAATCATAGAAGCGTCATGTAAAAAATCATAGAAGCGTCATGTAAACAATCATAGAAGCGTCATTTAAACAATCATAGAAGCGTCATGTAAACAATCATAGAAGCGTCATGTAAACAATCATAGAAGCGTCATATAAAAATCATAGAAGCGTCATGTAAACAATCATAGAAGCGTCATGTAAACAATCATAGAAGCGTCATGTAAACAATCATAGAAGCGTCATGTAAACAATCATAGAAGCGTCATTTAAACAATCATAGAAGCGTCATGTAAACAATCATAGAAGCGTCATGTAAAAAATCATAGAAGCGTCATGTAAACAATCATAGAAGCGCCATGTAAAAAATCATAGAAGCGTCATGAAACAATCATAGAAGCGTCATGTAAAAAATCATAGAAGCGTCATGTAAAAAGCATAGAAGCGTCATGTAAAAATCATAGAAGCGTCGTATAAACAATCATAGAAGCGTCATGTAAACAATCATAGAAGCGTCATGTAAAAAATCATAGAAGCGTCATGTAAACAATCATAGAAGCGTCATGAAACAATCATAGAAGCGTCATGTAAAAAATCATAGAAGCGTCATGTAAAAAGCATAGAAGCGTCATGTAAAAATCATAGAAGCGTCGTATAAACAATCATAGAAGGGTCATGTAAACAATCATAGAAGCGTCATGTAAACAATCATAGAAGCGTCATGTAAACAATCATAGAAGCGTCATGAAACAATCATAGAAGCGTCATGTAAACAATCATAGAAGCGTCATGTAAAAAGCATAGAAGCGTCATGTAAAAATCATAGAAGCGTCGTATAAACAATCATAGAAGCGTCATGTAAACAATCATAGAAGCGTCATGTAAAAATCATAAAAGCGTCATGTAAAAATCATTGAAGCGTCCTGCAGAAATCGTAGAAGCGTCATGAAATAATCATAGAAGCGTCATGTAAAAAATCATAGAAGCGTCATGTAAACAATCATAGAAGCGTCATGTAAACAATCATAGAAGCGTCATGTAAACAATCATGGAAGCGTTATGTAAAAAAATCATAGAAGCGTCATGTAAAAAGCATAGAAGCGTCATATAAACAATCATAGAAGCGTCATATAAAAAATCATAGAAGTGTCGTGTAAAAATCATAGAAGCGTCATGAAAAAATCATAGGAGCCTCATTTAAAAACTAATGAAAGTGTCATTTAAAAAATTAAGAAGCATCATGGTAGAATAAAAGAAGCGTCATGTCAGACATGAAGGGTGTCATGTAAAAATTAAATGCAGCTATAATGCTGTGCTGGGGAGAAAAACTGAGACGTAAAGGCTCTCAGAGAATAACTGAGATTACGGGGGGGGGGGTTCTGAGATGTCAAAGCAAAAGTCAGAAGCTACTTCAAAGTTCATGTACTTTACTCAATTTTTTTATTGCATTATTTGTTGGCTCGCCACGGGGGGGCGCTGATAGAAGAAGAGTCATGTAAAAAATAAAAGTAGCACTACGTATACATAAAAGAAAAGTCATGTCGAAGTTAAAAGATTCATTTGGGAATTGCTACGATGTCAAAGCTTGGTGGAAATCGTTATAGTGCTGTGATTCTTAAAGAAGGAATCACTAAAATGTCAAGGCTTAGGGGAGAAGAATTGCTGAGATTTCAAGGCTTTAGGTTGGGTTAAAGTTAGGTTTAGGTCAGGTGTGGGTTGAGGGTTATATTTTATCGGATTTCAAGGTTAACAGAATAACAGGGGATTTTTTAGATTTCAAGGTTTATGGGGCCATCGCTGACATGTTAAGACTTACGGGGGGAATATCTGAGATGTCAAGGTTCACGGGGGTATAAATGAGATTTCAAGGCTAAAGTCAGAAGCTACATGTAGTTTATTGAAAACTTTTTATTACATTATTTGATGCCTCCTCTGGGGAGGGATCGCTGATAAAAAAGCGTAATGTAAAAAATAAAATAAGCTTCATGTCGAAGTTAAGAGATTCATTTGGGAATCTCTACGATGTCGAGGCTTGCAGGGAATCGCTATAATGCTGTAGTAGTGCTATAATGACTCTTAGAGAGAATTACTGAAATTTCAATGCTTTAGGGTTAGGTTAGGGTTAGGGTTAGGGTTAGGGTTAGGGTTAGGCTAGGGTTAGGGTTAGAAGGTTGACAGATATTTTTAGATTTCCAAGGCTTATTTGGGGCATTGCTGAGATGTCAAGGGGGGAAGTTGATATGTTAAAGCTTGTGGGGGGGGGGGAATTACTGACATGTCAAGGCTTACAAGGTTTGACAGGAGATTTTTTAAGATTTCAAGGATACATGTAGTTTATTAAAAAAACGTGTATTGCATTTCTTTGGCTCCCCAACGGGGGGCGTAGATTGCTAGTAACGTACTAAGTACTTAAACTTCAGACGAAAACTAGTTTCATTTTTTAAAGCTTTTTCAGGCAAAATTCAGTTTAAAACAATCATAAAGAATATTTACGAGTTTTAAGCATAAAAGATTAACATGAATCGTAATGAGGTTTAAATAAGTGAAGAAACAAAACACTTAGAATTGCTGGGGTGCAGTACAGCAGCATGGAGAAGGGACAGAGCAGACACAGCAGCATGGGGAGGGCACAGAGCAGACACAGCAGCATGGGGAGGGCACAGAGCAGACACAGCTGCATGGGGAGGGACAGAGCAGACACAGCAGCATGGGGAGGGCACAGAGCAGACACAGCTGCATGGGGAGGGGACAGAGCAGACACAGCAGCATGGGGAGGGGACAGAGCAGACACAGCAGCATGGAGAAGGGACAGAGCAGACACAGCATGGGGAGGGGACAGAGCAGACACAGCATGGGGAGGGCACAGAGCAGACACAGCAGCATGGGGAGGGGACAGAGCAGACACAGCATGGGGAGGGGACAGAGCAGACACAGCTGCATGGGGAGGGGACAGAGCAGACACAGCAGCATGGGGAGGGGACAGAGCAGACACAGCAGCATGGAGAAGGGACAGAGCAGACACAGCTGCATGGGGAGGGCACAGAGCAGACAGCAGCATGGGGAGGGCACAGAGCAGACACAGCAGCATGAGGAGGGGACAGAGCAGACACAGCATGGGGAGGGCACAGAGCAGACACAGCAGCATGGGGAGGGGACAGAGCAGACACAGCATGGGGAGGGGACAGAGCAGACACAGCATGGGGAGGGCACAGAGCAGACACAGCAGCATGGGAGGGGACAGAGCAGACACAGCATGGGGAGGGCACAGAGCAGACACAGCAGCATGGGGAGGGGACAGAGCAGACACAGCATGGGGAGGGGACAGAGCAGACACAGCATGGGGAGGGCACAGAGCAGACACAGCAGCATGGGGAGGGGACAGAGCAGACACAGCATGGGGAGGGCACAGAGCAGACACAGCAGCATGGGGAGGGGACAGAGCAGACACAGCATGGGGAGGGCACAGAGCAGACACAGCAGCATGGGGAGGGGACAGAGGAGACACAGCTGCATGGGGAGGGGACAGAGCAGACACAGCAGCATGGGGAGGGGACAGAGCAGACACAGCTGCATGGGGAGGGGACAGAGCAGACACAGCTGCATGGGGAGGGGACACAGCAGACACAGCAGCATGGGGAGGGCACAGAGCAGACAGCAGCATGGGGAGGGCACAGAGCAGACACAGCAGCATGGGGAGGGGACAGAGCAGACACAGCATGGGGAGGGCACAGAGCAGACACAGCAGCATGGGGAGGGGACAGAGCAGACACAGCTGCATGGGGAGGGGACAGAGCAGACACAGCAGCATGGGGAGGGGACAGAGCAGACACAGCAGCATGGGGAGGGCACATAGCAGACAGCAGCATGGGGAGGGCACAGAGCAGACACAGCAGCATGGGGAGGGGACAGAGCAGACACAGCTGCATGGGGAGGGGACAGAGCAGACACAGCAGCATGGGGAGGGGACAGAGCAGACACAGCAGCATGGGGAGGGCACAGAGCAGACAGCAGCATGGGGAGGGCACAGAGCAGACACAGCAGCATGGGGAGGGGACAGAGCAGCAGCAGACACAGCAGCATGGGGAGGGGACAGAGCAGACACAGCAGCATGGGGAGGGGACAGAGCAGACACAGCTGCATGGGGAGGGGACAGAGCAGCAGCAGACACAGCAGCATGGGGAGGGGTGGGCAATGGGACCGCTTTCTCGTAGCGCCCCCGAGCACATGGATCCCCCATGTGGCGAAGTGTCCCTCCTTCCCCGGACAGCACGTACGAAGAGCAACGATTACGACAACGGCCCACCCGATCAGCGGGAAAGCGGGAACCTCGATCACGTCCTCCGCCTACGGGGCGGCAGCGACCCCCCGTCTAAAGGAAGCAGACACGGCAACCGTCGCAACAGGCGCCATGCTAAAGCACTGGAAGAGCTCCTTATCCTACAGTTCAACTGTAACGGCATTAGAGCCAGGACTCCGGAACTAACCAGGTGGCTGGATACGCATCGCCCTGCGGCAGTCCTTCTGCAAGAGACAAAACTAACGCCGGACACGAGCTACACCGCCCCGAGCGGCTATAGTGTAGCAGCCCGTGCCGACGGCAGCAACAAAATTGACATTTTCCCAGGCTCAGACGCCACCGAGAGCGCAACAGAAACTGCCACCGCCACCCGGCCATTCCAGCCCGGCGCCACGTGCACCGCCCGCACTTTCCCGCGAAGGCCACGGTGCCGTCTACGCTGGCCTGATGACAGAACTGACTGGTGTAAAGGCTGCAGATCATCCCGATCGGCTTGCACCCGGCGCAATGAGCCATGGCCAGACGCGAAGGCCCAAATCGGCGCGGACAACCACAATAAAACCCAAAAAAATAACAACGCGCAATCCGGACCTGACCGCCACACGGCCACGACGCAACCAAACGATACAACCGGAGCGACGTCGGGACCCCTCGGCAAAAACACCACTGAAAAGCCGAAAAACATAAACTTGCAACCCGGTCTCGACACCGCCTCCACATGGCTGTGCGCAGCCTGCAACAATATCATTACCAAACGCCAGACTAGCCTCCGCTGCAACCAGTGCTGGAACTGGCTACACCTGAAATGTAGCGGCCTCAAGCGCAGTAAAGACTGGAACGACGAATACATCGGAAGCTGCTGCTCGACACCACAAGATGCGAGCCGATCCAGCACACCGTCAACATTGCCCAAGTCTACACCTAAAGATCCAGTAACGGTCAGACCAGCCAACCCGTCGACCCCACCGCAACGCCGCTCCAAGAGAGCCGGTCGGGGAGGCGCCCTCATCATGGTCAGAAACGATATCAACTTCACCACCCTGCCCGACCAATCCAAAGCCGCACTTGATATTGCTGCGTGCACTCTCCACCTCAAAGGTCAAGGCGACCTCAACATCGCCAGTGTGTACGCTGCCCCTCACAGTAGCCAACGCCAACATGAAGCCTGGACTCCGGATCTCTCTTGTATACCGATAACGGGCAACACCGTCATAGGCGGAGATTTCAATTGTCACGGTTACTGGGACCCTTTCCAGCCCGGAGACAACAGGGGCGCCGAACTGGAAACCTGGGCGAGTAATAACAACCTCAACATCTGCAACACCAGGAACTCTGCGACAAGACTCAACCCAGCGACGGGAGGCAATTCGGCACCGGACTGCACCTTGGCCCGAGGCCGTCCGAGCGCAGTTGTTTGCAGAACCTGGTCCACCGCTAAAGATCTGGGCTCCGATCATCTGCCTATCACCTTCTGCGTGCAAGCGCGTCGCCCTCATCGACAACAACGACAAGCGCAGTGGTCGTACAAGAAGGCGAATTGGCATATATTTAAAGAGACCCTTCAAAATCATGTCCAGGACGCGGCGGAATCCCCCGAAGCAGAACACAAACGTATCTGCAAAGCCATACTGCAAGCCGCCGCAGCAGCTATCCCGAAGGGAGCCCGGAACGGCGCGCAGAACATTTCGAGACCTTTCTGGAATGACGAATGCGACACAGCGCTACACAGAAATCAGCAAGCCCGCAAAAATGTCGAAACAGATGCATCCGACACAAACATGCAGGAACTCACGCAAGCGCGCACGTGCCTTCGCAATACCATTCACAACGCCAAAAAAGAATTCTGGTCGGAAACGTGTAAAGACATGAAGCTAGACACCAATCTCTACAGGACCCTCCGCAACATGAGAGGCGAAGCCAAACCACAAGCATCCAGCTCCACCATTAGTTATACCAACCCAACTTCTGGTAGGACTAAAGTGGCTATCACTAAAAAGAATAAGGCCGACCTCTTCATGCAAATTTACGCTAAAGAATCCCGGCTAGATAAGGGAGACAACGACGAGGCTATAGTGAAAGAGGCTAACCGCATCCTCCGCAACTGCAGAGCTACCGCCACCAACCACGGCCCGGAATCAGACTTTACTATCGGCGAATTCCGTCACATAATCCGCAGACTTAAATCCGGTAAATGCCCTGGCCCTGACCAGGTCAGCAATGAGATGTTGAAACAGCTCCCCCTGGCCATGGAGCTTCAGATCCTCAACCTTCTGAACAGAGTCTGGAAGGGTGACCAAGTCCCCACCGAATGGCGAAGAGCCACTATCATACCGATTCTTAAAAAGGACAAATCGCCAAGCTCACCGTCCTCGTACCGACCTATTGCCCTTACGAGCTCCATCTGCAAGGTCGGAGAGAAACTCGTACAGCAAAGACTTAACGCTTACCTCGAACGTGAACACAAACTGGCCCCAGAGCAGGCGGGCTTTCGCCAGGGCAGGAGCACCGAAGAGGTCCTCGCCCACACCTGCCAATCGATTTTTGATGGTTTTGAGGAACAACCAGCGAAACGCTCTGCCATATGCCTACTCGACTTCAGCAAGGCCTATGACAGAGTATGGCGCGCTGCTCTGACTGTTAAGCTATACGAGCTCACGGTACCTGCTAGATTCATCCTCTGGGTGCACAAATTCCTCAGAGACCGCCGCGCCAGGGTGAAATGGCAACAAACTATCAGCAGGGAAAGAGTCCTCGAGGAGGGCCTTCCACAAGGAAGCGTCATCGCCCCCACCCTGTGGACTACGTACGTCAACGACCTGCCGACGACCATAAAAAGGGCTAGCCCTGATTGTAAAATTAACCTATACGCCGACGACAGCTCACTGCTAGCCACCAGCAGGAAGCTAACGGACTGCGCCGACATCCTGCAACCAGCCATTGATGCGGCCGCCGAATGGTGTAAGCGGTGGAAGGTCACCCTCAGCACCGAGAAATGCATCTACTCGACCTTCACTCTCTCGCCACAAGAGAACAACGGCAAAGTCCGACTCAACCTGCACATTAACGGAGCCGAACTTAAATACGATCCGCACCCTCGACTCCTAGGCCTGACCCTTGACGATCAGCTAACCTTCAACAAGCATGGAGCCGAGGTAAAGGCCCGCATGGCCCGGCGCAGAGGCGCACTCACGGCCATTGCCCACCGCAACAGTGGAGCGGACCAAAACATCCTCCGCTTGGCCTATATCACCACTATCAGAGCGTGTGCAGACTACGGAAGCGGTATATGGCTAACCGGAGCAGCGCCTAGCACGCGACGCATGATCGAACAACAGCAGTCGATATGCGCGCGGATGATCACAGGCTGCTGCAGTACTACCCGCAACGAGACCACGCTCAACATCGCCAGGCTCCCCCCGATCGGCTCGATCGCCATAGAACGCGCGGCAATGCTTCGCGAGCGCATTCTTCGTCTCCCGCCGGACTGCCCGGCAGTGGATACCGCCGCCCGCTCGACGAGACCCCGCCTAAAAAATCGAAGCTATGACCCGCAAGACGAACCGGGAAGCGGAATAGGAGCCCGAGACCGCGAACGGCCACACCGCGGATGCTGGAGGAGGGCCGCACGAGAACTCCCTGTTGTAGCAACGCTCGATGAAATGGCGCGCGAGCAGATCATCATCGCCGCCCCCTGGGAAAGCGACACCAGCGCGGAAGTTATCTTCGACACAACGGCGAGTATGGTCAACCGCAAAGCCCCGGCAGAAGAACGCGCCAGAGCGGCCGACGCGGTCCTCAGAGCGGCCCAAGAGCTCGAGATCACGGCCTGGACGGACGGCTCCGCCAACGAAGGCTGCACCCACGGAGGGGGAGCGGCCGTGATCCACTATAATGGTACCACCACTGAGCACCTAGCACCGGCCGGGACATACTGCAGCAGCTACCAAGCAGAAATGACTGCTATCGCAACCGCCCTTCGTGCCTCGTTGGAGCTACACGCCGCCGCCAACAGTATAGCCATCCTCACTGACAGCCTCAGCGCCCTGTCGGCACTGGCCCGCGGCCCGGCCGGCCAGCGTAATGCTGCCGGGCACGCCTGCTGGGACACCATCGCGAGAGCCACCTACTCCAAGGTCTACTTCGGATGGGTACCTGGCCACTGCCAGATTGCCGGCAACGAAGCGGCTGACAGAGCGGCGGCTACGGCAGCTACCCTTCCGCAGAGCGAAGCTGCCATCACGTTAGACTCCGCGAGGGCCGCTATCCGCCGCGATCGCCGACGCCGCGACGCAGAGCCTACCAACCAGCCGTCACCCACCGACACCACCCGCAATCGACGCGAGCAGGTGTTGGTTAATCAACTCAGAGCGGGCGTCTCCACCATCTGCGCCGCCACCCGCCAACGTCTTGGTCTCCAAGAGGACAAAAAAGTGGAGTGACTGCGGCGCGGTGGACACGGCCGACCACCTCCTCCGCCGCTGCCCAAGAGGTGACGCCGCCAGAGCCCGCTACTTCGGCGTCGAGGACCCCCTATCGGCGCCGACAGGCCGGATCATCGCGTTCGTACGTGCTGTGGGGCGCCTGAGCCCCCGCCAATATTGACGCCGAAGCGTCAACGGCGTGCCGGGAAACAGAAGAAGAAGAAGAAGCATGGGGAGGGGACAGAGCAGACACAGCAGCATGGGGAGGGGACAGAGCAGACACAGCATGGGGAGGGGACAGAGCAGACACAGCATGGGGAGGGCACAGAGCAGACACAGCAGCATGGGGAGGGGACAGAGCAGACACAGCATGGGGAGGGGACAGAGCAGACACAGCTGCATGGGGAGGGGACAGAGCAGACACAGCAGCATGGGGAGGGGACAGAGCAGACACAGCAGCATGGAGAAGGGACAGAGCAGACACAGCTGCATGGGGAGGGGACAGAGCAGACACAGCATGGGGAGGGCACAGAGCAGACACAGCAGCATGGGGAGGGGACAGAGCAGACACAGCAGCATGGGGATGGGACAGAGCAGACACAGCAGCATGGGGAGGGGACAGAGCAGACACAGCAGCATGGGGAGGGGACAGAGCAGACACAGCAGCATGGGGAGGGGACAGAGCAGACACAGCAGCATGGGGAGGGGACAGAGCAGACACAGCAGCATGGGGAGGGGACAGAGCAGACACAGCCCCATGGAGAAGGGACAGAGCAGACACAGCATGGGGAGGGAATATCCTGTAAGGAGACAAATACCAATGACAATTCTCACCCTGTGAAAGACGGAATGATTCAGAATGATGCATTCCAGCGGCGTGGCCATCCAAGACCGCTGCGTCACAAAATCGCGATTTTTCAAGGGCGGCAGGCTCTGAACTGAAATGGTGATTGTTTTACACGAAATAGGCGGGGACTGTCGCTTTCGTGTCTGCTTGACCGCTGATTAGCAAAGACTTGATTTATTTCTTTTTTCGAATGTCACGTGAATCCGACAATTTAGCAGCAGATGTTAGTTGCAGAAAACACAGATCTTTGATTATGCTAATCAAGGCAACTAGATGCAAGACAGCAAAATTATCCACTCGCTGCCAAGTTTCACTACTTATAGTAAAAGATTTAGTCAATGGCAGCGTTTTTGCATCCATTGTCTACCCAATATGACGCATATATTAATCTCAATATATCTCAAGTTCGACTTATCTTAATGATTTAGTCTATGGGCAATCTAATCCATCTCGATTTAGTCTATGGCCAATCTAATCTATCTCGATCTAGTCTATGGCCAATCTAATCCATCTCGATCTAGTCTATGGCCAATCTAATCCATCTCTATCTAGTCTATGGCCAATACAATCCATCGCGATCTAGTCTATGGCCAATCTAATCCATTTTGATTTAGTCTATGGCCAATCTAATCCATCTCGATCTAGTCTATGGCCAATCTAACCCATCTTCATCTAGTCTCTAACCAATCTAATCAAACTCGATCTAGTCTCTAACCAATTTAATCCATCTCCATCTAGTCTATGGCGAATCTAACCCATCTTGATCTAGTCTCTAACCAATCTAATCAAACTCGATCTAGTCTCTAACCAATTTAATCCATCTCCATCTAGTCTATGGCCAATCTAATCCATTTCCATTTAATCTCTCGCCAATCTAATCAGCGGAGACTCACTAGCATAATATCCGATATCGTTATTCGCATCAATGTGGCAGAGGTCTCGGCCCTCAACCATGCAGCGGTCCCATAGGCGTCGATAATCAGGGTCGTGCAGCACGTCGTAGACAAGCTCCATTGACACGTCGCTCAAATCGAAGTCGACCTGAATGGGATACGGTACGGGTGGAGTAATAAAAATATACTGATTGACATCAATTATTTCGCTTTCCTACTAATAGCAGCTATTTGAAAAAGCAAACTAGTTTTGCTGAGAAATTTTGAGTTGTGATTTAGATATCAGCTTGTGACTGAGATATCAGTTTGTGACTGGTATCTCACTTGCTAATTATATGGCACTATTTAACACAGCAAAATTGCATAGATACAACCTGCTCAGAAACCATGAGACAGCAAGTTTTAGGGTCGAACCTTCATCATTTTAATATTGGTCTGGTTAGTAGACTTGGTGCACACTTCTGTCGAACCTTTCACGTACTCCTGCTTCCAGCCATCGCGGTTGGTGCACAATGCTTTGAAAGTCATGAAATCTTCGTCAGTGGCCACGCGAACTTCGCCAACTTCAAAGAAATTTGCCATAAGTGCTAGCAGAGTGGGAAATGACAGGACTTCTTTACTTGCTGTTTGTAAACTTGAATAACGTTTTAAATTCACTTATTCTAGATGACTGGGCCCAAGATATAAACTTTATTATCATGAAGTATAGCAATAAACAAAAATTCCAATATTCAATAATATTTCAAAGTATATTAATAAGATTTGATTAAAGTTCAAGTGATCTATATAGATTTTAATGTTAAAAAATTAATGCTATTTTATACATATCATTTTTATTGTAGTAGTGTTAATTAGTAAATAAGCTCTTTAATAAGCATATATTGGTTTTTGCGAGCTATCTCAGCCAAGGAGCAAGCAAACTCATCCATCCCATAGATTTCAATACGACGAAGGAGGTGGTTTGAACCATAGACTATCACATTTTTTCAATCAAACTCATCCAACGGGCGAGCAATCTTAGCCATAGCTTGTTTATTAAGCGAAAAATTTAATTGGTTCATATATAAGAGACTTTATGATAGAGCAGCACATCAGAACACAGGAAATTGAGGAGGAGGAGGAAAGAAAGAAAGGAAGAGGAAATGAATGGGCAGACAAGCTATGGCTGAGATTGCTCGCCCGTTGGATGAGTTTGGTTGAAAAAACATGATAGTCTATGGTTCAAACCACCTCCTTTGTTGTATTGAAATCTATGGGATGGATGAGTTTGCTTGCTCCTTGGCTGAGATAGCTTGCAAAAACCAATACTTTTTCAATGAAGCAGAAGGAAAACACACCATATATACTACTGATAAGTAGAATACTAACAAGATCAAAGTGACATGAAGTACCCATAGATATCAGAAATATACATACAGTGTTAAGAAGGACATGACCATCTAATCTTAGTAATGCCTAAGGATTGGATTAATGACTAGGTGGATACCCTGCACTTATGCAGATAGGATGATATTCTCAAGTGGCTGTGCCCAATCTATCAAGTCTCAGAGAATTGTTTTGAATGAGAATTGAAAAGATATCTACACTCTCACAATGACTTTCATAGGTCATGGCTGCTTTTCTAAGCACTGTTTCCTTTAAGGCAACCATTAGGGCAAACTTTGCCCCTTTTGCAACCTTAAGAATAAAAATATGAAGCACTTTGTCCACTACTGCCTAGCTTTCAACTGAGACTAGCTCCATTATCTTGGGCCCAACTTGTTCCTAGACAATGCTTGCCAGCCTAATAATATTTCATGGCTTAATCTATTTTCTTAGCGCCAAGAAACAAGCCTCTTTCTTCCTTATTGAAGACCATATATGCATATTACCTAGCCAATGTAAGTTGCAAAAATGTTTATACAAAAAATATATGCACAGTTATTAATTAGATAATGAGGCATTTAGCCTTAATAATAAAGTCATAGTTATTCTTGCCATTTACCCAAAATTATGTTAAACTTTCCTTACATTTCTTTTATATATAAGTTGCATTTCTAGTCAAAAACTACCAACAAACCTACCAACAATAATAGCAAGAATAAGCCTATGTCAGAATAAAAATTCTAGTTTTTGTTATTAGACCATAACTCTAAGCTACTAATTTTCTATTTAAGAAGGTTCTATAGTAGATGCCATGGCCATAGGACTGCCTAGGAGGGTGATGTTTGATTTCTTTTTATCCTAATATCAATAGGCCTAGGCCTTCCTTAGGCTATTGCTTTATAAACTAAACTCAATTATGTTATAATCAAATGTGTTTTTCTAAGCTGATAGCGATACTAACATGTAAAAAGCACATCTATTAGGTTTATATATACTAGTCTATATATCACATTCCAATTTAGAGCTTACAATAAGTTTCTTGTTTACAAATTTTTATATCAAATTAGATGGCTTTATAAACCAAAATTGTACTATTAGGCCCTAAGGCCCCTATAGTCAGGATGATGTATAATATGCCGGAAATTTCTGGCGTACAATTGAAAATTTTACTTTTTTGGTGTACAATTGGCATAAAAATGAGGCAAAATATATTTGGCATACCTTTTGGCGTGATGCCATGACGTAAATATGCCAAGCAGCTCATATGCCAACTCCAACCTTCATGCCAAAGTTAATATTAACAATTGTTGGCATAACGCTATAACCTCAGAATCTTATTATAAAATCATAAAAACCATAAAACTCATAAGATGAAAGTTTATAACCATTTGTGATTTATAAAAATAAAAAATTCTATGCAAACTAATTGTGTAATTTTTTAAAAAAACTTAAACAAAAATTGATTTTTTTGTTGGCATTATCTGTAAGCCAATTTAGGCCCTACTTTAAATGAAAACCACACATTTGTTAAATAATTTATTTGAAGAAAAATGTGTAACATGCAAAAAAGGTCATTTATTGTCGTAAAGCCTAGAAAACCTGGCGTAAGTTCCTAGGACCTTGGCATACGTTTCAGTATGAAGTGGCGTAGATTTTTTAGGGGACTTTTTATTCCAGCGTATACCATGACATGATCCTGACTATGGCTAGGCCCTAATATAGATTTAAAAATGTTCAACCCTGGGACCCTAAGATCCTGGTTCAAATAGTTGGGATCTTAGGATTGGCAAAGTATGGAATATTTCAATCTTAAGAATCCTTTGATTGACAAAACTTAGGATTTTTAATTTTGTAAAATATAGCTATAGGCCTAGCCTAAGGCCTATCCTAATATTTATTCAATAGGGAGGGGGGCTATAAACCTATAAATTATGAAATTTGCTAAGCAGCTTATTGATTGCTACATCAAAGCTACTACACTAGTGACTAGGTCAGATTATCTCATAGCATAGGAAAAAGAATGCATGCAAATTCAATAACAAACAAATTCAGCAACAGAAATTTAACTCAGACAAATTTAACGAACACAAATTTGGCAACAAGACTTCAAGTCTGATTTTATGATTGCAACCAAGGCTTCAGATATAAGCCATCTGTCAGACCAACCCCATCCCCTTCGATAACAGTACAACACAACACATAACTTAACTTAAGTACGAGATGTGCATCGTCAGCAGTGTCAGCTGAGCGCACAGCAGAAAAATGTGACACTGTTTTTTTCGCCAGAGACAAGGTGCAAAATCGCACTCTGTGCCCAATTTCAGGGTGCGATTTTAGGGCTTAGAGTGCAATTTCTTTTATTAAATGAGGCTTACGCCTTAAAAGGAAAATAGGTTATGAGACCGCACCTAAACCGCACGCACTTTTCTATTTCAGGGTGCGATTTCAAAATTTAGGGTGCATACGCACACTCTACTGACAAAAAACCAAGAACGTACATGTATGAGAAAATTGAGAAGTACTGTCAATTGATACTACTGCTGTACATGAGGGTCCATTGAGATTTCTGTGCAAACAAGTGCCTTAAATCTCCAGCCACTAAACTCCTGAGTGCTGCATGACCTATAATAGAAGAAACTGAATCAGTCTGAGTGATCGATCGAAATAGACAGATGTCGCGCGTCTAAGTTAAGAATGAATTATGAACATTTCTTTGAAAGCAACTTTTAAAAAGTACAGGAAATAATGGATAAAACAAACTCAATTAAAAAGAAAGCTAGTATGCATTGTTTGCCACTATTTTACTGAAATAATTGATAATGTTATACAGAATTATTATGATGCTAAATTTGATTAGATTGTCGCTGAATTTGCTTTCGCCGAATTTGTCCATGGTGAATCTCTGTCCACCCTCTGTCGCCGAATTTATTTGTCGACTAAGTGGTCAGCACGGGTCCTTCCAGGGGAGCATAGACATAAACAGCGGAGTTCATATTTTAAATACTTAGTTTTAAAAAGCACCATATGAATGACTTATGCGAGTTTAAAAAATGGCAAATCGAAATAATCTAATGTACATGCATCTCTGCACATGAATATACATGTAAATACGGATGCATGCTAACTACCTGAAAAACTGCAGAGTGCAGTATGACTCCACTGTCTCCACATTCGATTTTTCTAGAAATGAGCTAGAGATTCGTAAGGGGCGCCATCACAAACCCTAAAAATCACAACCTCGAACGCACCTCCGATCATAAACGATCCTTAATTAGCATGCCTGCATTTTGGATTTTCGAGAATATGATTTTTAGGGTTTGTGATATTTCGGGTTTATGATTTAAGGTGCTTCGAGAATTTGATATTTGGATTTGTGATGCCCCCGATTCTTACGGAACGATGTTTGTCGAATCGCTAGTGCATGCTGCTCTCTACTAGAATGTTTTTCGCGGATTTCTGAATTTTTCTGGTTTATTTGGCGAAACCCATTCAGCTCTTGTCTCTAGATCATATTAAATGCACTAGCGATACGATAAATGTGTATGGCTCGATGTTCCTTTGGCCTCCGTCTCATTTTATAGAAAATCGAATTTAGCGACCCTTCTACCTGCAGTACATATTAACATTATTAGCATGTAAAATAAGTAAGAGCTATTAGGACAGATACACTGCGAATATAATAGCTATACAAATAATCTTTTTACTTGGAAGAATATTTGCGTGCATTAATCTGATTGACTTCAATAACACATTCCGAAGAAAAAGTGTGGCAATCACGTCATATGACTCTCTCAGACGGCCAGGCAGAAACTGGTACTCTACTTTTTTACCTTCCAGCTGATACTGTATATATGAAAATGTGGTGCCACCTAAAGAAGACGGCATTAGAATAAAGAATCCAGAGAGCAATACAGAGAATCCTGTAAGCCAGATGAATTACAGAAATAATAAAATAATAAAAATACCATTGCTACTGCCAGTAATATTCATGGTACAGCGAGATCGATTTTAGATTTGTCTGTATTTTTTGTAAAAGGCCTTTTTTCCTTAACAATATTGCATAAATAGACTGTCTACAAGCAACGTCTAATTGCCTTGCGTAAGTTAACTGCAATATTGTATCCATGTAAATTTACATATAACTGCATGCTGGTAGTCTGCACTAAAAAACGTCACAAATTTGACAGAAATATCTGGGCTCAGGTGCAACAATCCAGCAGATAAAAATACTTCGGTTATCTACAAACAATTTGCTGACGCAGAAAAATTTTAATTGTAACGACCACACCTCTTAATTGATAAGATATGAAAAGATTGATAATATAACGACGACACCTCTTAATTGTCGAGGACCAGAATCTAGAACAGCAACTCGTCCCCCAAACCCAGGCTATATTCAGCCAACATTAGGCTGACTCCAGCCTTTTTTGGTTGGCTGGATCGATTTTTAGTGAACGTTGATGTCATTGTAAAGATGAATAAAAATGATCAACAGTTCCGTTTGGCGTAAAAATTTTTGCTTTGCAAAATGGAGATCGCCAATAAAGGCAGGAGCTGGCAAACTCCGGCCCGCGAAGCTCCTCTCTATCTGGCTTTGTGTCTCTTCTCATCTCCTCTCTCTCTCTCTTCTCTCTTTTTTATCTCCTCTCTCTCTCTTCTCTCTTTTCTTATCTCCTCTCTCTCTCTCTTCTCTCTTTTCTTATCTCCTCTCTCTCTCTCTCTCTCTTCTCTCTTTTCTTATCTCCTCTCTCTCTCTCTTCTCTCTTTTCTTATCTCCTCTCTCTCTCTTCTCTCTTTTCTTATCTCCTCTCTCTCTCTTCTCTCTTTTCTTATCTCCTCTCTCTCTCTCATCTCATTTTTCCTCTTGACTCTCCTCTAGGCTCAATTGTCTCTCCTTCCTTAGCTCATCAGACCCGCGGCGATGATCTGAATTTTTTCCGAGGCCCCTAATGTAATTTAAATAGTTTGCCGAGGCCATGCAGCAAGCTCGATTTTAAAACCAGAACACCATTCGACATGTCATCAAAATTTCTATTTGTATCTACATGTACTTGTACCCACATTAACAGTTATATAGTTAAAATGAACAGGATAGGTATAAAGTGTTGTGCCGATAATAGACCGACAGACAGATAAACAGACAGACAGACAGACAGACAGACAGACAGACAGACAGACAGACAGACAGACAGACAGACAGACAGAAAGACAGACAGACAGACAGACAGACAGACACACAGACAGACAGACAGACGGCTAGTATCTACGCTCGTATGGTTCGAACACAAAATAGGAGTAGGAACACCTCAATCTGTTCATCGAAAAAAGATAAGCTATAAAACTCCGTGTGATGTACACGCACGTGTCAGTAGTATATTTTTTGATAAAACCGAGGTATGCAGTAAGCAACAAAGAATTTAATTAACATTCTCGCATTTCTTCGCTACACACTCGTCGGACAGACTGACTGTAAGCTCATTCACCGCATCGCGTCAGGGCTGCGCGGCTGGTGGCGACATGGCCGACTTCTCCTGCTGCTCAGCGAGGCGTCGCTGCTTGTCTGCAAAACCAATGGGCGCGTGTCGCGTTGTGACGAATTAAAAAAACAAATATTTTTACTTCTAGTAGTGTACATTATGATTGTAATGTTTTTTAACGTTTTCGCTATTTTTTACTTTAAGTAGTCGTAACGTTTCGTTATTTCTAACATGTTTTCTCACACAGTTTAATTATCAACGATCGACTCTATGCTTCCTGTCAATCACTGCAGCCTCCTGGATTGATGAAGATCGAGCTACTCTCCAAGCTGGGACAATAAGCAATTTCATGCCACTGCTGCTGGCCTTCTTTATGAATCATTCTTGTTTCCTTCCTTGTAGAAGCTGTCGCACAATGACAAGCTGAAATATGTTTTGCCTATGGAAACCTTTTTTCCAAAATAATCAGAGATGTAGAGGGGATGGGAGGCATAAGCGTTTGCGGGTGAGCAGATAAGAAGGGTGGAGTGCCGATAAAAGCAGAGCAAGGCGAGCGGGAGCTGGAGAGGCACGGGGGAGTGCAGTATAACAAAAGAGAATTTTTTGAAGCGAAGACTACCGTACGTATAATAGGGAAGGAATAGCAGAGAGCGGATAGCAGAGAGCGGATAGCAGAGAGCGGATAGCAGAGAGCGGATAGCAGAGAGCGGATAGCAGAGAGCGGATAGCAGAGAGCGGATAGCAGAGAGCGGATAGCAGAGAGCGGATAGCAGAGAGCGGATAGCAGAGAGCGGATAGCAGAGAGCGGATAGCAGAGAGCGGATAGCAGAGAGCGGATAGCAGAGAGCGGATAGCAGAGAGCGGATAGCAGAGAGCGGATAGCAGAGAGCGGATAGCAGAGAGCGGATAGCAGAGAGCGGATAGCAGAGAGCGGATAGCAGAGAGCGGATAGCAGAGAGCGGATAGCAGAGAGCGGATAGCAGAGAGCGGATAGCAGAGAGCGGATAGCAGAGAGCGGATAGCAGAGAGCGGATAGCAGAGAGCGGATAGCAGAGAGCGGATAGCAGAGAGCGGATAGCAGAGAGCGGATAGCAGAGAGCGGATAGCAGAGAGCGGATAGCAGAGAGCGGATAGCAGAGAGCGGATAGCAGAGAGCGGATAGCAGAGAGCGGATAGCAGAGAGCGGATAGCAGAGAGCGGATAGCAGAGAGCGGATAGCAGAGAGCGGATAGCAGAGAGCGGATAGCAGAGAGCGAATAGCAGAGAGCGGATAGCAGAGAGCGGAGCGGCTCACCCATCTCGTCCACCCGGTCGGACATGGACAGCGTCACGCCGATGAGGATGACGCACATGGCCAGCAGGGCGAAGGCCACCGCCATGACGATCCGCGCCACACGCCGCTGCTTGGCCGTGGGCGGCCCGGCCTCCGAGTCGATGAGCACCGTCGGCGGGTCCGGCTCGCCTCGATAATCGCCGCCGCCGCCGCCGATGTCGTCGCCGCCACTGCCGACATTAGCCGCGGCCTTGCCGGAGCCGCCGCTGAGCAGCTCCAGCGTCGACATCGGCGCCAAATCGACGCCGTCAAGAGCGAAGCCGCCGATGTCGCCTTCGACGTCGGCATCGTTGTGGCTATCGGCACCCGATGAGTGACGGCGCTGGCGGTGGCGCTGACGGCCAGTCGATTCGGACCCTGCGGACGTCCCCTCCGTGGCGGCGAGATCGTCAGCTTGGAGAGCCGCGTGCATCGCGAAATCAGATCTGGAGACTGTCAGGGGAGTCAGGGGAGTGAGGGGATCTAAGAGTCAGGGGCAGTCGCCTAAATTGACGCCAGTTCGGGCGCCAAAACTGACATCAACTGGTGGCGCCAAAACTGACATCAGCTGGTGGCGCCAAAACTGACATTAGCTGGTGGCGCCAAAACTGACATCAGCTGGTGGCGCCAAAACTGACATTAGCTGGAGGGGCCAAAACTGGAATCACCTGGTGGCGCCAAAACTGACATTAGCTGGTGGGGCCAAAACTGGAATCACCTAGTGGCGCCAAAACTGACATTAGCTGGAGGGGCCAAAACTGGAATCACCTGGTGGCGCCAAAACTGACATTAGCTGGTGGCGCCAAAACTGACATCAGCTGGTGGCGCCAAAACTGACATTAGCTGGTGGCGCCAAAACTGGAATCAGCTGGTGGCGCCAAAACTGACATTAGCTGGAGGGGCCAAAACTGGAATCACCTGGTGGCGCCAAAACTGACATTAGCTGGTGGCGCCAAAACTGACATCAGCTGGTGGCGCCAAAACTGGAATCAGCTGGTGGTGCCAAAACTGGAATCAGCTGGTGGCGCCAAAACTGGAATCAGCTGGTGGCGCCAAGTTGTCGGCGCTAATATCGACAGTCAAAATTGGCGTCATTCGGAGATCAGAAGATTTACGAGCTCTTAACGCATGTCCTGTCGCTGGTCCAAAACTCGTGCCCCAGTCATCATTCATCACGTAGAGATCAGCTGCAGAAAATGTCTAAAACAGGTCGCACAAAAAAAATTTGACCCTAATCCCGTTGGATCCCACTGGCAGCCAGAGTATGGCTCTATAGAATTCAGTTCACGGGTGAACGCGCGCCCAGTCACGAAGTACTAGACGTAGCATCTGGAGTGGAAACTATTGCCAGACATTTGAAAGCAACCTGCATCTCTACCGCGGCTCAGGGCTGCTGTCCGATCATAGCAGGGTGAATTGGAGTTCACTTCAATTTGCCAATAGCCGCTCCCTGTGTACTAACCGCGGCCAGCTTTGCTTAACTTGCAGTCCTGGCGTCTAGAGCTATCCAATTTTGTAGAATGCTATCCAGTTTTGGCGCCTGCAGCCTGTGTTTCATTCACATGATGAAGAACACGAGGCAGAACATCCCTGCCTAAAATTCTCCCACAAGAAATCATTCAGAATCGGCCAAAATGCGCATTTCAATTTGAGAACAATAAGCGCAATAAGCAGAGCTCTCAGCTATGCTGCTCCTGTTTCGCATTTTCTGTCTTTCTCAGTCCCGTTCTATTCAGAGCTCCAGCCTCCATTGTGATTGAGCGAGCTTCATCGGACCCAGCAATATGGCTGAGACTGAAGCTGAGCGAAAATGCAGATATAAAAGTGCAAAACGGTTGAGCAGTTTTCGGCTGGGAAAATTTAGAAGGCTGATTCTGTCATTTTAGTCTGCTTTCAATATCTTTTGCCCTTTGTATACTAGTAGTCTGAACCCTGCCATTTTATCCGTCTATTCAGCTGCATGTCTGCCTTTCCCGTCCTGTCCTGTCCCGTCCTGTCCCGTCCTGTCCTGTCCTGTCCTGTCCTGTCCTGTCCTGTCCTGTCCCGTCCTGTCCTGTCCTGTCCTGTCCCGTCCTGTCCTGTCCTGTCCTGTCCTGTCCCGTCCTGTCCTGTCCCGTCCTGTCCTGTCCCGTCCTGTCCTGTCCTGTCCTGTCCTGTCCTGTCCCGTCCTGTCCTGTCCTGTCCTGTCCTGTCCTGTCCTGTCCTGTCCTGTCCCGTCCTGTCCTGTCCTGTCCTGTCCTGTCCTGTCCTGTCCCGTCCTGTCCTGTCCTGTCCCGTCCTGTCCTGTCCTGTCCTGTCCTGTCCTGTCCTGTCCCGTCCTGTCCTGTCCTGTCCCGTCCTGTCCTGTCCTGTCCTGTCCCGTCCTGTCCTGTCCTGTCCTGCCCTGTCCTGTCCTGCCCTGCCTTGTCTGTCCGTCTGTCTGTCTGTCTGTCTGTCTGTCTGTCTGTCTGTCTGTCTGTCTGTCTGTCTGTCTGTCTGTCTGTCTGTCTGTCTGTCTGTCTGTCTGTCTGTCTGTCTGTCTGTCTGTCTGTCTGTCTGTCTGTCTGTCTGTCTGTCTGTCTGTCTGCATTCCTGTCCGAAATGCTCACTCCAGCCCGCACCGAGAGGAACTCGGTGCACGGGAACTTGCCCGAACACTCTCAGCACTAGTCCGTGCAGTGTGATCCCCACACGCATTAGTGGACACTCAGATTCGCTGGTGGGGCATGCTGGTCAGTTTCCCACACTCAACATAGTCAGTCAGCATTATACAAGCATCTGTCGCCTCAGCATTTCGCAAGCTCGTGCAGCATATAGCAAGCATTTGCGTGAGCTGGGAATCAGAGCCAAGCCACTCGTCTACAACCTCAAGAACGAGTCGCAGCTTGAATTCTCCGCGGTCTTTAATGTGAAGAATTTCTTATTCTATACTATTCTATTATTCTTTCCTTCGTGCATTTAGTGAATGCACTCTCCCTGCATTCTACTGATGAATATTTCATGGCAAGCGCCGACCCTATCAGGGCTGGGACATCCAGACCAGCGCATGGCTATGCTATGGACCAAGCCGTCTCTTGTCTGTCCAACTCATCGCCCTCTACCCCGCCTTATCCCGCCAAGCTTATGGCCGAGATGCATTACAGAGATTGTTTTGTCATTCCTGCCAGTCTTTTATACGGCTTTTAGTACGATCTCGGATCGATTTGATAGAATATATATAGCTATCATCGCATTTCTAGTTGACTAGCGGGGAAATTTCGCCATCATAATAATTTAACGTTACAAGCGCCACATTTCCTTTGGGAGGCGATTACAACCGCAAGTGTGGTTGTTACTCGTAGTAGAGAAGCATGTTTTCTATAGTTTATCTGCTGATTGAATGCCCAGACTCGTTAGGGAGGACTCCCCCTCTCTGTGCAATTCTGTTTGCAACTATAATAATAATTATAATTATAATAATATATATCTGATTACACCTGCCCTGGTGGGCACATGTGCAACCGACAGCTCAGCCGCAGCTATTGCGCGACGCATCTGAAGGCTGCGTACAGCTGTTCAGTCCAAGGACTGGGGGGTCGCCACACACCCTCAATTACCCCAGCTAATGCTGGCACCCATTTTACAGCTGGGTGAACTGAAGCAATGCAGAGTTAAGTGTCTTGCTCAAGGACACAAATTGTTCCGGTGGGATCGGGAATCGAACCCTTGACCCTCAAGTCGTGAGTCCCACGCTCTTACCACTAGGCTACAAGCCCTGCAATTGTAAGTAGAATGTCTAAGCGTGGAGAGGGTTGGTGGAAATGGTTTCTTGAAGTCGGGTTTGTGAAATCTCTGAGGGATTTGTGAAATTTCTGTGGGGTTTGCGTGAAGAATCTGCTTTGTCAGCACATCCCGAGTTTAGGAGTCGCTGAGATTGGGGCGTGAGAAAGGGAGAAGAGCTAAATTAATTGGCAAAAATGCGACGAGACTGTGGGAACTAAAAGCTGTTTAAATTGACAGCATAGAAAGATTCTAGTCCTCTTGCGTTGCGTGTTGACTTGCCCCCGTTTATCCGCGCACTGCCATGCACTCTCAATTTCATTGAGTCCTTAGACTAGCTAAAGGGGCGGCTGGGATGATTTTTTGAGTCCATTTTCAGAGCAACATCTACTCCTGATGCTCGATAGTTAAACTGACCTGTTTTAGTTGTCGGCTCTGTTGAATGGCAATAATTTACTAACATCTATATTTGGTGCAAATCACGGATATATTTAATCCCCTACGCTTTGTTCCGCGTAGGAGCAGGGCTATTGGGATCGAACAGCAATTAGTTTGAAAAATTGATTTCTGCCCTTACCTTTACACCTTCCGAGGGGAACTACTGGATGGGGATCAAAAAGGGATCGAGCCGGAGGCGGAAACAAAGGCTCTAAGCAGAATCCCACAGGAGATGAGGCAATCGTGGCCCGAGGGAATTTGAAAGCTACTGTAGAGCTGGGGATTCGGAGAGAGGATCAAACTGAGGATCTGGGTGAGGATCGTCCGCGTAACCGATATAAACTTACCGATTTGAAGTTAGGCTGCTGCGGTCGCTTCGCCTACTTTCTGGCTTTGCTCTGGCAATCGTCACCAGATTGGAGACTCCGAAATTGAGAGAGAGGGAGGGAGGGAGCCGGGAAGAGGCCAGGTGGCGGCAATGCGGGTTGCGCGACAGACAATAGAAGGAAGATATGGCGATGCAGGGGAGACTGCGCGGCTCTGGCAGTGACTGGCTGAGAGTCGCAAGCTGGGCAGGGCCGGATGGAGGGGGGAGCAGAAATTTTCTAGCTAGCTATTGCTTCTAGAAGACGGGAAGCAGCAAGCAGCAGCTCGAGTGAAGCACGAGCGCACCTAGTTCCGCGCTCACTTACTGCAGGGATCTGAATTATGCACTGCATTCAGGAAGGGGATTGAGTGGGGTGGGGAGGCAAGAGGAGGAAGGGGAGTCCAGAGCTAAGCTCCCAATAGCAGGGGCTGCTTGACATCCAATCCGGTATGGAGTAGCCGCGGGGCACTGAGAGGATAGGGAGGTTGATGTTTTCTGATCAGGACAGCGCTCGGCTCGAGTGGATTTCTATTAAAATTGACACGCACACCTGTTTAAAACCTGCGGTAATACATTCGGGACTCGAGTAGCAATTGGGGCGGGGCTATGCTTGAAGACAGCTAGAGAAGGATTCTAATCGCAAAAAGCTATAAACCACCACCCCGTTGAATCACTATTCCCCAACTCGAATTTCGGTTCGACTATGAAGACTTGAATGCATATCCATATACTAAAAATGTTTTTTTTCCAGATTTTCCAAAATCCCAGACTCGAATCCCTTGACCCCAAACTCAAGTATTTGACTCAATAATCAAATTCCTTGATTCAATACTCAAAACCCTGGCCCCAGATTTGAATCCTTTGACCCCAGACTCAAATCCCTGACCCAGACTCGCCAGGTTCGAATTCCTGACTTAGACTTAAATCCCTGACCCAGACTTGCCAGGTTCGAATCTCTGACTTCGCACTCGAATCCCTAATCTCAGACTCGAATCCTTGCCTTGCCTCTAGACTCTAATCCCTAATCCCAGACTCGAATCCCTGATCTCAGACTCGAATTCCTGACTTCAGACTCAAATCCCTGACCCAGACTCGCCAGGTTTTAATCTCTGACTTCAGACTCGAATCCCTAATCTCAGACTCGAATCCTTGCCTTGACTCTAGACTCTAATCCCTAATCACAGACTCGAATCCCTGATCTCAGACTCGAATTCCTGACTTCAGACTCAAATCCCTGACCCAGACTCGCCAGGTTCGAATCTCTGACTTCGCACTCGAATCCCTAATCTCAGACTCGAATCCTTGCCTTGACTCTAGACTCTAATCCCTAATCCCAGACTCGAATCCCTAATCTCAGACTTGAATCCTTGCCTTGACTCTAGACTCTAATCCCTAATATCAGACTCGAATCCCTAATCTCAGACTCGAATCCCTAATCTCAGGCTCGAATCCCTGACCTCAGACTAAAATCCCTGACCTCAGACTCGAATCCCTAATCTCAGACTCGAATCCCTAATCTCAGACTCGAATCCCTAATCTCAGACTCGAATCCCTGACTTCAGACTCGAATCCCTGACTTCAGACTAGAATCCCTAATCTCAGACTCGAATCCCTAATCTCAGACTCGAATCCCTGACTTCAGACTCGAATCCCTGACCCCAGACTCGAATCTATATATATGATCTTCCTTAGCTTAAGGTTGATTCGAATCGCCCAAGTTTGAACAATTTGAACTCACTCACCGCCTTTGTCTATACGAGCTAAATGGAGATTTCATATTTTGCAGCCATAAAAAGGACTGCAAGATGCAAACCATGCAGGTACTTACAGCCTTCTGAGAACCTGCAGCGTCAGCTAAAACTGGCTATTAGGAATCTTAATTATACTACTTACATGAAGTAGTAGTAGCAAGAGGCATTACCAATATTTTATTTACTTGAAAAGTCCCGTTTTTAAACACAAAAAACCAACAGTCATGAAACTGCCGCACAGCATCAATAATTCGTTTCTCTGCCCAAACGAAAACAAATAACATTTAACCCTTTAGGAGCTTTCATTTTGTTTATTGAAATTCAATGCAATGTAGCAACTTGCTAACCACTTTAACTCAAACGCACTAATCAAACGCCTCATCTGCGCACTAGCGAATGTTTCTCAGTCTGCCCCGTCCCCGTTCTCATCGCCGTCGTCGCCGCCGCCCTCCTCGTCGTCGTCTTCGTCACCATCGGAGTCCTCGTCGCCGCTGACCTCCTTATTAGCCAGTTCGAGGTCTTCGAGTTTCTGTTTCAGCTCGGCCTCCTCAGTGTCCGAGATGACCCACGGCTCGCGTTTGATGCTGAACACGCCGCCGCGACCCTCGATATTGGCCTTGACGTCGTCCAGGGCGGCGCGCATCTTGACGAGGCCTTCCTGCCTATCCAGCGTTGAAGTGGTCACCACGTATTCAGGCGGCGCAATCAGGTTAATGTGCAACGGGAACTCCTCGGTGGCGTGCTTTAGACCGGCCTTCAGCGCGGCTTTAACAGCGTCGATGCCTTCGTAGGTGAAGCAGGACACCTCGATGTCGCTGCGGATTCGCACTGACTGCGGCATCAGGCGCCGCCGGATGTTTTCTAGCAGCACCTCCTTGGCCTGGTCGTCGATCTCGCATTCGTTCAGAACCTTCAATGCGCGAGTTTTGTTTTGTTACTAAAAGCCTTTTAAGCTTTAGAGCAGGTAACTGAGGGAATAGGGGCTGGGTAGCAACTGTAACTGAGGGATTAGGGACAGGGTAGCAGCTGTAACTGAGGGATTAGGGGCAGGGTAGCAGCTGTAACTGAGGGATTAGGGACAGGGTAGCAGCCATAACTGAGGGATTAGGGGCAGGGTAGCAGCTGTAACTGAGGGATTAGGGACAGGGTAGCAACTGTAACTGAGGGATTAGGGACAGGGTAGCAACTGTAACTGAGGGATTAGGGACAGGGTAGCAACTGTAACTGAGGGATTAGGGACAGGGTAGCAACTGTAACTGAGGGATTAGGGGCAGGGTAGCAGCTGTAACTGAGGGATTTGGGACAGGGTAGCAACTGTAACCGAGGGATTTGGGGCAGGTAGCAGCTGTAACTGAGGGATTAGGGACAGGGTAGCAGCTGTAACTGAGGGATTAGGGACAGGGTAGCAGCTGTAACTGAGGGATTTGGGACAGGGTAGCAACTGTAACCGAGGGATTTGGGGCAGGTAGCAGCTGTAACTGAGGGATTAGGGACAGGGTAGCAGCTGTAACTGAGGGATTAGGGACAGGGTAGCAGCCATAACTGAGGGATTAGGAACAGGGTAGCAGCTGTAACTGAGGGATTAGGGACAGGGTAGCAGCTGTAACTGAGGGATTAGGACAGGGTAGCAGCTGTAACTGAGGGATTAGGGACAGGGTAGCAACTGTAACTGAGGGATTAAGGACAGGGTAGCAACTGTAACTGAGGGATTAGGGACAGGGTAGCAACTGTAACTGAGGGATTAGGGACAGGGTAGCAGCTGTAACCGAGGGATTTGGGGCAGGTAGCAGCTGTAACTGAGGGATTTGGGACAGGGTAGCAGCTGTAACTGAGGGATTAGGGACAGGGTAGCAGCTGTAGCTGAGGGATTAAGGACAGGGTAGCAACTGTAACTGAGGGATTAGGGACAGGGTAGCAACTGTAACTGAGGGATTAGGGACAGGGTAGCAGCTGTAACTGAGGGATTTGGGACAGGGTAGCAACTGTAACTGAGGGATTAGGGACAGGGCAGCAGCTGTAACTGAGGGATTAGGGACAGGGTAGCAACTGTAACTGAGGGATTAGGGACAGGGCAGCAGCTGTAACTGAGGGATTAGGGACAGGGTAGCAGCTGTAACTGAGGGATTAGGGACAGGGCAGCAGCTGTAACTGAGGGATTAGGGACAGGGTAGCAACTGTAACTGAGGGATTAGGGACAGGGTAGCAGCTGTAACTGAGTGATTAGGACAGGGTAGCAGCTGTAACTGAGGGATTAGGGACAGGGTAGCAACTGTAACTGAGGGATTAGGGACAGGGTA
This sequence comes from Macrostomum lignano, assembly GCA_002269645.1. Classification (NCBI taxonomy): domain Eukaryota; kingdom Metazoa; phylum Platyhelminthes; family Macrostomidae; genus Macrostomum; species Macrostomum lignano. The sequence goes on from NIVC01000646.1 coordinate 107,027, forward strand.
GCAACTGTAACTGAGGGATTAGGGACAGGGTAGCAACTGTAACTGAGGGATTAGGGACAGGGTAGCAACTGTAACTGAGGGATTAGGGACAGGGTAGCAGCCATAACTGAGGGATTAGGAACAGGGTAGCAGCTGTAACTGAGGGATTAGGGACAGGGTAGCAGCTGTAACTGAGGGATTAGGACAGGGTAGCAGCTGTAACTGAGGGATTAGGGACAGGGTAGCAACTGTAACTGAGGGATTAGGGACAGGGTAGCAACTGTAACTGAGGGATTAGGGGCAGGGTAGCAACTGTAACTGAGGGATTAGGGACAGGGTAGCAACTGTAACTGAGGGATTAGGGGCAGGGTAGCAACTGTAACTGAGGGATTAGGGACAGGGTAGCAACTGTAACTGAGGGATTAGGGACAGGGTAGCAGCTGTAACCGAGGGATTTGGGGCAGGTAGCAGCTGTAACTGAGGGATTTGGGACAGGGTAGCAGCTGTAGCTGAGGGATTAAGGACAGGGTAGCAACTGTAACTGAGGGATTAGGGACAGGGTAGCAACTGTAACTGAGGGATTAGGGACAGGGTAGCAGCTGTAACCGAGGGATTTGGGGCAGGTAGCAGCTGTAACTGAGGGATTTGGGACAGGGTAGCAGCTGTAACTGAGGGATTTGGGACAGGGTAGCAGCTGTAGCTGAGGGATTAAGGACAGGGTAGCAACTGTAACTGAGGGATTAGGGACAGGGTAGCAACTGTAACTGAGGGATTAGGGACAGGGTAGCAGCTGTAACTGAGGGATTTGGGACAGGGTAGCAACTGTAACTGAGGGATTAGGGACAGGGCAGCAGCTGTAACTGAGGGATTAGGGACAGGGTAGCAGCTGTAACTGAGGGATTAGGGACAGGGCAGCAGCTGTAACTGAGGGATTAGGGACAGGGTAGCAGCTGTAACTGAGGGATTAGGGACAGGGCAGCAGCTGTAACTGAGGGATTAGGGACAGGGTAGCAACTGTAACTGAGGGATTAGGGACAGGGTAGCAACTGTAACTGAGGGATTAGGACAGGGTAGCAGCTGTAACTGAGGGATTAGGGACAGGGTAGCAACTGTAACTGAGGGATTAGGGACAGGGTAGCAACTGTAACTGAGGGATTAAGGACAGGGTAGCAACTGTAACTGAGGGATTAGGGACAGGGTAGCAACTCTAACTGAGGGATTAGGGACAGGGTAGCAGCTGTAACTGAGGGATTCGGGGCAGGTAGCAGCTGTAACTGATGGATCAGGGACAGGGTAGCAGCCGTAACTGAGGGATTAGGGACAGGGTAGCAACTGTAACTGAGGGATTGTGACAGGGCAGCTGAAGAAAAGGAGAATTTGAAACAAAAAACAGCCAAGCGCAGCGCCCACCTCAGGATTAGTGACGGAGTGCTTGAAGGTTTCAAAGCTGGCCCCGGGCCTGTTGTACTTGCGATCGAAATGCCAGGCAGTTTTGTTGTACAGCTCCTCCAGCTGTTCGTCCTTCTCGTAGCCCAGCTTTTCTCCGACGCGTTTCAAAATTTGATTGACAGCCTTGGCTTTGGCGAACTTCTCTTCGCATTTTTCCACTTCCTCCTGGGACACGCGCCGCTTGGATAGATCGATGTAGCCTTTGTTCTTGTCTACTCGGATCACCAGCACAACTTCGTTGCGACCGACTCGAATGAGCTTATTAATGGAGCGAATCCGCCGACGAGACAGCTCGGATAGCAGGATCATGCCCTCAATGTTGTTGTACTCCAATAGGTGCACATAGGCTCCCATCTCCTGGATGCTGCGCACGTTCACCATGACCACCTCTTCTAGTTCGGGGAACTTGCGTTCATAGTAGCGACAGGAGAGCGGCATTGCTTTGCCTTCTAGTGCTGCAACATGCGGTACATGAATAGCAAACTATTGTGTAATTTCTGCCTGACTGCTGGACTGGATGGCTCTTCTGGGTCCAAGCTGAGCCAGATCAGTTCACAATTAAATGAAATACCAATATATCTACCCTACCCATTACCAAACATGTGTAACACCCGGCCAATCCAGCTGGCTGGCGAGGGGCCTAACCAAGGTAAGTCACAAAAATGCCCATCAAAAACAGATGAAGTGCTAATTAGATGACGAGGCATTTAGCCTTAATAATACAGTTACAGTTACTCCTGCCGTTTACCCATACTTATGTATTTTGCTATTTATTGTATTTAATAGGTAAGTTGCATTTTTGCTCAAAAAGTTGCATAGCCAGTATAAATCAATGGGGTTGCGCATGTATGCCATTTACACTTCTAATTACTCAAATCTAACAATTGAATGAAATTTTGAAATTTAAAGAATTCCAATAATTATAAACTTATTGAAATCTTGAGAAAATGAGTAACAAAAATATGGAACTTAAAAATAAATAAATATATCTATCTTGAAAAATTAGGTTCAATTTTAATTACTGAAAATTGAACACATATACCTATCTTAAAAAACAGAATGCCAATTTATTATACAGGGTCCAAATTTAGCTAAGTGTAGGATAGGATCCTAATTCCAATCCATTTATTAAAATTAGGGACTTCAATGAGGGTTTAATGACTTGATAATATATATGCAAAAGGTAAATTTATATAAAAATAGTTTTTTTGCAAATAAATAACTTTGCAATGCTATTGCATAGAATGAAAAGCAAATATAAACCATAGTCTAGATTATATTGGTCCATGCCCAAAAAAATTGAATAGTTACAAATGCATGCCAAAAAATGAGTGTATACCTATACTCTCAAATCTAGACTAATGTTGCAATAATAAATGACCTTTTTAGCAATATGTAAAGGACTTTTATTAACTAATAATTTGGTTGATTATTCATCTTTCTTGTCTATACTATTTATAGCACAAAACTGATACACATAAACATTTGTTCAAATGCTTTACTATAAGCTTAAAAAACTAAAAAGCTTGAAATTTATGCTTAAACTAAAAATCGAATTTTCTATCTTTTTTTCACTTAACTTAACACTAACTCTTTTGCATGATTTGATAAAGTGTATACCAGGTATGTATACATACTATTTCTTAGGGGTAATGCATGCCAACTAACTTTTGGCATGCAAGGTCAATGCATGTAGTGGTATAAAACCAAGACCACCACACTTAGGGAAGTATTTTAAATACTTCATTGGGCATTGTTTCATATAATCAGACTCAAAGCCTATGTAGCTGCCCTATAGATTGCGCCATATTTTTAACTAGGCCCTATACCTTTAGCATGCCAATTGTGCCATATTTTTTATCATTGCTTTGAGCATGCCAAAAAAGCATGCCATAAACATCTGGCATACCATATACACACCAGAAAATTCCAGCATATCCGTCACTTTCCTTAGTATAGCAAAAGAGGAGATGAGTAGGTAGGAGAGCCAGTAGGACAAGGCTATGAGAGAGGAACCTATGAGAAGAATAGCAATGCTAGAAGATTAGTAGCTCCCCCTCAATACCAGTAGCCATTGATAGGTATAGCAGTCTTAGATTTTGGGGCATATACTAGGCCTACATGATCTAGAGACCAGAGTGTAGAACAAACTAAAAAGAAACAAAAATTTTTTTATAGACTAAGACTAAAGCCATAGTCAGGAAGGTGGCATAGTGTGCACTGGAATATTTTTTTTGCGCCGTCTTTGCGCTGTCTATGTGCCATTTGTACACTATCTGTGCACCATGTCTGTGCCCTTATTTTATGTATTTTACGTAATTTATGTAATTGATATAATTTACATAATTTTTGTATTTCATGAGAAATTTACAAAATTCTTAAAATTCATGTACACTCAATATGCTACACCAGTTTTATGCTAATAAAGATTCTATTTTGATTCTTTATGCACCAAAGTTGTGCATAGCACCACATATGTTAGGGACCTTATGCGCCGCATGCGCCAGGGACCTTAGTGTGCGCTATGATTATGCCACTCTGCACCAAGTGCACCAAGGACCCCTTGTGTGTGCCAGAATTTTCCATGGCAAAAGCCACCTTCCTGACTATAGGACTAGAGAAACATTTTATAGGCCTAAATATATACCTGGCTTTCATTGGGATGATAACTATATCATATTTTATAAAAGAATTATTAGAATCTATAATACAAAATAGGGGCTTTTAGGCCTAGTTGGGTAGTTTATAGTTTTGAAATTGAAAAAAATAATAATTTCAAGCATAATAGCTTAATTTAGGCCTATAGGCCTAAATTTAAAATACAAAGCCAATATAATAAACTTTTTTCAATTATTAACCATTTTTTGTATTAGATATATGGCATTCTTTTGTCTTACGATGCCTGCTATGCATTTCAATGGGATGGCCCCCATTCGTTTTACGATACCCATAGAAAGCATATGGCATAGGCGTGATGGTGTAGTTTCTGTATAATTTTCGTTTTATGGCTATACACGTATTTTGTATTTCGTATACTTGACCGATTGTTGTTCATTAATGAAAGTCAAGCTATATATTCCGTTTCATTTTACGATGCCTTTGGTGTAATTCAGTCTATTATGGGCATCGCAAAACGAAAGTGAGGGGGGAGGGTTACTTTGGGTCCTTAAATTGGTTTACCGCTTTTGTCTCCTCTTCTTTATCAATTCACAGGACTCTTCATATAATGTATGAGTTCGAGTCTGAGAGTAATAATAGCTATAATATCCGTTTCATTTCGCAATGCCCCAGACGTTGTAATTATTCTTATTCATAAGGCATCGTAAAATGAAACAGATTATAATGGCTCGATAGCTTCAGTTGCTAATGAGGGCAGACACAATGTTAAAGTGCGTGAGTTGTGACATTTTCGTGGAAATACAGTCAGAAGTACAAACCAACTATGTGACTGAATTTAAGACCTTTGAAACACTACACTCTTCCGTCGTAAAGTATATATTTTAAAAGCCTTCTTGCTTATTTAACATGGGCATCGTAAGACGAAAAAGATACAATTTTGGGCATCGTAAGACAAAAGAATGCCAGATATACTTGAAATTGCTAAGGTCAAGGAGTAAAATTCTTGTTTTTTTTACTAGGCCCCCTAGCCTAGCCTAGGCCTATGCCTACCCTACTAAGCCTAGGCTTACAATTTTTTTAGAATAGAATTTAGAAAAGGCTTGGGGTGGGGTGGGGCCTAGGCCCCAGTGGCATTTGTATAGGCCTACTAATAGTTTTTTAGGATCATTGTATATCCACAAAAATCAACAAATTTTTAATATCCACTCATTCTCCACGTCATTGTATATCCACAATTTTTTTACTTTTTGTGGATATAGATACGGATACGGATATGGCGGAACTTTATATGCTATAGTTTATGTCGATCTAAAAACGCTCTGTAATTTTTGTATAGTGCAATATGGGAGAAACAATTGTCCATGAAGCCCAGATACATGGTAATTTATCATTTCCTAAGAAATCGCCAAAGCGTGAAAACTAGCAAGGCCCAACTGCTATGATAAACAAATTCATTTAAAAATAGACTCATTGAACGTTATCGAAAAAAATTGTTTTCTATACAATAAATTAAAGTTACAGAAAAAATGAATTTTTTTAAAAAACATTTCAAGAGAATATTTAGGATTGGGCAAACCGTAAATTGGAGAAGGCATTGGATCCTTAGTCGCCCTGGGATAAGGAGAATTAGGAGCAACAAAGAGAGTAAGAAGAAAGAAGGGGACAACAGGATATCTAAATTAATAAATTATAACAAGTCGTACTGCGTCCTGCTTTCTTGTGTAAATCAAGGAGCACGGACTACTTAAGTAGTCCGTGTCAAGGAGGCATTGAAACCAAAAAGTGACGTGTACAGAATTCTTAAGCGCGAATTTGTCGACTAGACAACACACAATTAAGCTGACGGATGGAACCTGCAAAAAATGTGAATTAAGTCGGCATTCCTCACTGAAATCATGAGTTATTTTAGACTTGATTTTGGCTCTATTTGTCTTTTGTCCTACAGCTAGTGAAACACCAATCAATCATATCCAGCTTTTGACGGGGCCGTCCTGCGGAGCCGAGACCTGGACGCTGACGGACTCGGTTGCAATGCAAGTTGACGCGGCGTTCGCTGGCCTGCTAGCGGCGCTTCGCCTTAAAAATCGGTGACGAGCGCGAGTTAACCTATACTCAGCTGTGCTCTCCTGTAACTATATACATTTTAAATGTATAATGTATATATATGTACTCGTACATGTACATGCACATGTACGAGGGATCCACATGTACGAGGGTACATGTACATGCACGTTAAGGCTTTGGATTATATAAACGTAAGCTGCATGTTTTTAGTTGGTTCTCATTTTCTTTTTTTCTTTTTAGGTGAGCTGTGGCTAATCCAGCTATGAAGCCAAACAGTATAATTAACAGTCCCTCAAGTTTAATTAAGTGATAATTTTTGGTAGCCAAGCTTCAAATTCGATGTCTCAGAAAGTTATGCTGCGGTTGGTTTTCCACGGCACGAAGACACGTCAAAGTATTTCATGTCTTCATAGCCGCAGTAGGTAACTCAATCTCAAGTAGTTCTCAGTGCTGTTCTCCGTGCTTGCTGTATCAGTTATGCAATAGCCCTCATTAGGAAATGTGAATTTTATTGTCCTCAACATCCTTTGAGCAGCAGTCCTTCTTTCTGATGAAAATGAGGGAGCCAAAGTGCTCCGGCTTTCTGGAATGGTGGCGAATGTTTCTGGGTTTGAGTCGGTGGTCTGTCGGCAGATGTCGCTTCCAGCTCCTTTTTCTGGTCATTTCAGCATTTCATCATTTCATCATTTCATCATTTCATCAATGGTCACGCTGATCATTGTCTTCGTTGACTTTCGAAAGGCGTTCGACTCGGTGTTGAGAGCCGCGCTTCCCTTTGTCCTTCGAGCCTACCGGGGACCCCAGCAGCTAATAGACGCAGTCATGGCGCTGTATTGCGATACTCGAGCTGCTGTGGTGACGGCGGACGGCCTGTCTGACCTGTTCGATACTTCATCAGGAGTTCTGCAGGGCGACACGCTAGCGCCGTTCCTCTTCGTGCTGCTGCTGGACTGGGTGCTTCGGACCGCTCTCCCCTCGGCTTACGACGGCTTCCTGCTGCGCAGACGCATCGGTCGACGCCACGGCGAAAAGCGCCTAAGCGTGCTTGGCTACGCCGACGACCTCGCCCTCCTGTCCTCGTCCGTTGAAGGCGCCCAGCGCCAGATCGACAGGCTGGTCGAGGCGGCATCGAGCGTCGGTCTGATTGTCGACACGCTGAAGACCGAGGTGCTGACTGTGCCGGCCGACATCCCAGCGGACCTGACGTGCCGCGGCGCAGACGGGCAGACGACCAGGCTCGCACGCTGCCAGCGGTTCACCTACCTCGGCGGTCTGGTGCCCCACGTGGAAGAGGACCTCCGACGGCGCAGAGGACTTGCCTGGGCGGCCTTTCGTTCGATCCGAGCCGTCCTCCAGTCCGAAGCGCTGCCCGACCGCCAGAGGGCTCGGCTGTGGCAGGCGGTGGTCGAAACCGTCCTGCTATACAACGCCGAGACGTGGACACTGACGGCTACGCTGGAGCGGCAGCTGGACTCGGCGCACTCAGGGCTGCTCCGTGCGGCCTTTCGAGCTGACGAGAGCGTCGGGACCGAGGCCCTGTACGATCGGGCCAAGCTGCAGCGCCCGTCCATCAGTCTGCGCCGGCGGCGACTTCAACTGGCGGGCCACGTGATCCGGGCCGAGGGCTACTGCCCCCCAACCTGTTCAGGACGTCCTGCTGCTTATCTTGCGGGGTCCGTTCAGGCGGGGTCAGGCCCGAACCCGTCGATACGTGGACTGCCTGCTGTACGACGCTGGGGCGCCCGACACTGCCAACAGAGCAGACTTTGTTCGCTCCCAGGCTCTGCGGCGCGCCATCTGACGCGCCCTGCTCTAACTGTGACTGTGCATGCGGGGTCGCGTATTTTGTTGTTGTTGTTGTTTTTTTCTGGACAGGTGAGCTTGGCCTTACCTGAAATTTATTGAAAGAGCAGCTCAATGTACTGAAGAGATGTTAAAACTGGACCAGATGTTGCTCTAATTGGTCAATTATAAGGGACTCAACCCAACCAAAACTGACTCACGAGAGCAGAAGATGCCGCCTACGGGCCGAGAGCCGGTCTCACACAGGTCGCACTCTGTCATGTCGGTCTCAAGCGCGAGAGCAAAGTTCAATTCGCACTTTTTGCACTCCATCGCTCCCAGAGTCCGAATAAGTTCCTGGCGGGCACTCGCTGCATTTCTCCTTGCCAAAACCTTTGCTGGAGTTGATGAAGCTGCCAGGTTGGCAATTTGGTGGCGATCAGCTCTGCCGGGAAGTCTGCCGCAGCTGGCGGCGGAAAGTATTGCGAATGGACAAAGTAAAGCCTGCATTCTCAGCACAGAAATTGAGCAAATTATGGCACTGCTCGGTTGCAAAAAGCAGAAAATGTCTTTGAAATAAATCTAAATTTGCTGTTTTGCCTCTGCATGCTTTGGGTAAAGTTTTTTTGACATTTGCATGCCCCTCATTTCTGCAGGAAAGATATTTCTGGGTTAACTCAATCAGCAGGAATGCCAGGCCGTTTTCCTCCCGGTGGCACAACCAAAATAGGGGGAGTATAATGGGGATAACTCCTCAAATTCCGTACAGGAAAAGACAAACAAAAATCAAGTTATCAGTTCGAGAGATCGACGAGATATTCAACGATAATACCAAGTCGGATTTTTCCCATAAGTGCTTCCCATAAGGGCTTTACGCGCAGCACCAGGGGGCGCTAGCACCAAGGGGGCAACTACCGAAGCTACTGGAAGGGGATACCCTAGATTTTTCCCTTGGTAGACAATCTGTGTGCAAATAATCAAGCCACAGTAACTCTACATTTGATAGCGGTCCCATGGTGTAGCGGTTAGCACTCAGGACTCTGAATCCTGCGACCCGAGTTCGAATCTCGGTGGGACCTTCTTTTTTAAATAAAAACAATTTTTCTCTACTGCTGCTTTCTTCAGCCGGTAAGGATAACGCCAATTTGTGCAGAATAATATAATTGTTGTTTAATATTGCAGTATGCAATAATTGCTAATCGTTGATGGCATTACCTTAACAGTGTATACACGCTTCACTTAGAACTGTCCGATATGTATCGAAAAGATTAATTTAATAGCAGGAAAGACATCTATATTTATTACTGGAATAAAAATAGGCATAAAAATGATTGCCACTTCACTTTAAGTAGTTAATGTAGTATATTTGTAAAAAATAAGTACAAAATAGTAAAACAACAAACTGGAATTAAGTTTGCATGAGAAAGTTTTTATCTTTTTGTTACTCCTTATAGTGAGAATATGAAATTTTGACCTCTATAAAACTGGACTAAATAAATGAAAGAGCATAGACAATCACAGGCAACATTCTTGTTTAAGTGAAAGAAAGTAAAAAGCTGCAATCATGCTGCTCGTATAATCATATGATATTATTTTCTGACCAATAGATGGCACAGTAAAGCCCAGTACATCGATGTCTTCAGCCAAAATAATTAAGAGAAATCCTCACAGAATAGTTGTTTTAATGATATTAATTTTTATTGATTAGAAATAATAAAAAGTTACAATGGAAATGGGTACAAAGAAGAGCTTAAAAAATAATAGGGGAACGGATGGGGAGACAATATTTGGGATTCTAAGGGGAAGAATAAGCGGATAAGGGGGCGGAAGAAGCGTATAAGGGGGCGGAAAAAGCGGATAAGGGGGCGGAAGAAGCGGATAAGGGGGCGGAAGAAGCGTATAAGGGGGCGGAAGAAGCGGATAAGGGGGCGGAAGAAGCGGATAAGGGGGCGGAAGAAGCGGATAAGGGGGCGGAAAAAGCGGATAAGGGGGTGGAAGAAGCGGATAAGGGGGCGGAAGAAGCGGATAAGGGGCGGAAGAAGCGGATAAGGGGGCGGAAGAAGCGGATAAGGGGGCGGAGGAAGCGGATAAGGGGCGGAAGAAGCGGATAAGGGGGCGGAAGAAGCGGATAAGGGGGCGGAAGAAGCGGATAAGGGGGCGGAAGAAGCGGATAAGGGGGCGGAAGAAGCGGATAAGGGGGCGGAAGAAGCGGATAAGGGGGCGGAAGAAGCGGATAAGGGGGCGGAAGAAGCAGCTAAACGGGCGTCAATGGTGGACCGGTGCGGTACATTAGATTAGGTTAACTTGTGAAGCAGTCAGTCGTGGCTGGGCGCCGCCTGCTCCAGCACGGTGCGCACGAACTTCACGCAGCCTGGGGCCATATAGAATCCGTCCGGTCCGCGCGCCTTCTCCATGCTGCACAGGTAGACGGCGTCCAGCGGTTGTTCGCCAAAATCGACGCCCTCGGAGCCGGCGTAGAGGCGCGGCGGGATGAGGCGCGAGCCCAGCTGCCGGGACACCGGTCGGGAGGTCTTCAGCAGAGTGACGTGCGGCACGAACTCGTGCGTCTCCAGCACCTGCAGCCCGGCGGCCCGGATCACCGCCTGCAGGTGGTCGACAAAGTCGGTCAGGCCGGCGGGCGCCGGGTCGACTCGGGCGTGCAGCACCCGGCCGAAGAAGCAGCCGAGGCCGCGCAGGCGGAGCGGCTCCCGCGGCAGGCTGGCCAGCAGCTCGGAGCGGGCGGCGGACAGGGCAGCGGAGCAGGCGGACACCTGGTTGAATGATTGAGTGACAGTGTAGACAGACAGATAGAGGGACACACAGACAGACAGACAGACAGACAGACAGACAGACAGACAGACAGACAGACAGACAGACAGACAGACAGACAGACAGACGGACAGACAGACACAGACAGACAGACACTAAGACAGACAGACAGACAGACAGACAGACAGACAGACAGACAGACGGACAGACAGACAGACAGACGGACAGACAGACAGACACTAAGACAGACAGACACTAAGACAGACAGACAGACACTAAGACAGACAGACACAGACAGACAGACAGACAGACAGACAGACAGACAGACAGACAGACACAGACACACAGACAGACAGACAGACAGACAGACAGACAGACAGCATCCTCACCTGCTCTGCGGAGTCCAGTCGCAGGGTGGCCAGGGTGCAGTGCAGCATCTCCGGCGGGATGCAGCAGGAGGCGAAGGCGGGCTGCTGCCGGACGATGCTGGCCTGCACGGCGGCAGCGGCGGAGGCGACGGCCGGATCGACAACCCGGACGCAGACAAAGAAATTTGGGCGCAGCAGGTCGCGCCAGTAGACCTTGGCGGTGCCGGAAAGTTGGGCCTGGTCCTCGCCTTCGCTCAGACTGTCGCCGTCATCGCCGCACCGCTGAGCTGCGGACTCGACGACGCGCCGGTCGAGCCGCACCTGGACGCCGTCGTCGTCAGATTCATCAGATTGGTCGGATTCGTCAGCCTCCGAGTTTGAGGACGACGCGGCCGAGGCCATGGACGCCTCGCCGTCCGGATAGTCCTCGTCCCGGTAGTTGGCGATGAGCTTGTAGATGTCGGCGCCTTCAGCGACATCGTCGGCAGTGGCCGTGGAGCCGAACACCAGGTCAAGCCGGCGCCGCTTGTCCCAGATGACCGCGCGCCTGTACTTGAAGTAGCAAATCCGGTGCCGGGGGATCACGAACGTGTAATAGTCGACGCTGGCAATGTCCTCCCAGCTGAATTCGTCGAATTGTTTTTCAACTACGCCTTTGAACCTGTCCAGATAGCCGATGAAGATGTCCTGGGCCGGAATGCCCTCGTCCCATTGGATTCGCTTCAAGACATCGTCGGCGGTTTTCATTGGCTTCAGTTTGGCCTTAAAACTGGCCGCCTGCTTGGACTCGTCGGCTGCGGCGGCCGCGGCGGCTCGCCGGCGTCGCTTGGTGCGGGCGGACTCGTAGCGACGCTGGCGGGACGGCGGGGCGGCCGCCTGCTTGCTGTTGGAGACTTCCGCGGCTTCATTCACAGCTGACAGAGCAGCAGTTCCCGCAGGGAAGGCGGCAGCGGCCAGCTGTTGCAGCATGGCTCGGCCGCGCAGCGAGTTGGCCAGTGTGGCCAGTTCAGCTTCCGTAGCTGGGGCGGAGCGGACCGACACGCAGGGCGGCTCCAACGGGTATTGGTCTGCCGTGTTGGTGCGATGGAATCGAATCTCTAAATAATTTAGCTTTTACATGTGCGCTACATACTACTTACTGTACTACCAACCACTGCTTATGCTTGTATCAACATGACAGTCGCTCAGGCAGGGAAGAATTTAGTGCAGGGTTTAGGAATTAAGGTTTAGTGTAGGGTTTAGGAATTAGGGTTTAGTGTAGGGTTTAGAAATTAAGGTTTAGTGTAGGGTTTAGTGTAGGGTTTAGGAATTAAGGTTTAGTGCTGGGTTTAGGAATTAGGGTTTAGTGTAGGGTTTAGAAATTAAGGTTTAGTGTAGGGTTTAGGAATTAAGGTTTAGTGCAGGGTTAGGAATTAAGGTTTAGTGCAGGGTTTAGGAATTAAGCTTTAGTGTAGGGTTTAGGAATTAAGGTTTAGTGCAGGGTTTAGGAATTAAGGTATAAGGTACATATAGGCCCTGGTAAGGGTGTAGGTTACTCGTAATTTAGAATTACGTTCGGCAGTCAATTGTCGTAGCGACAGTTCAGAGTTTTTTAAATTACAATTACGCTCGTAGCATGACAAAAGAAGTGGAAGGGAATCCCGATCTCGAAATCTCTGTATTTCTCAGCCTAAATTTGGAACCCCTAATTCCACCATCATGAAAAAATCTTTAACCCATCTGAACCTATTATTATGGCACCAATTAACACCAGTATACAATATTTCATATCTCACCAGTCAGTTGCAATTTAACGGCCAGCTGCGGTGACCGGTCGCAGGCCAGGCTGACTACAAACTGGAATGAGCCGACATTATCAATCACTCGACAACGGACGCCAAGCTGTTCGGTAATTGCGCTAATCTCGTCTAGCACCTGCTGCTTTGTGTGGGGCTCGAAAGATGATAATGACATGACTGGAAGTATTGCAAGAATTCTTAGAATATGGCAGAACAAAATCAAACGCGAATTTCTTTTAATGCCTCTCTAACCTTAGCAGTCTTGTCACTTGCGCCCGCTCACTGCATTTAAATAGGCCATGCAAGGCGGAATCTATTTTTAGCAACAAGCGTCATGTGTGTTGCAATCCGGCCGGAGGGCTGGGGAATCCCTCTCTCCGCTAGTCTATTTTTAGCACAGCGTTGGCATTACTAATGCAAGCAAGCAATTTAATCGAACTAATCCATTTTAACTTTCAAAGCTATGTACACTACAGACAAAATGACACTCTTGAAGATTAGCACGTTGTCACACTTTTTTACGTCTACATGTATGCGTAGTTCGGTGAAGTATCATACTGATGCCATTTAGTCGTCACAACAACAACGTTTAAATACAAAGATAAATTGAGATTTCTCAAAACATTAACAAATCCCACTGAGAATTTATAAATTTACTACACCTAATATTATTCCCAGACTTCCATATTTTAGAATCTTTCTAAATAGAATCTTTCAGAGTTTTTTTAAAATGCAATCCATATACCTGTGCCATCAGAAAAGCTATTAGTCAAAAGCTAAAGTAGCTTGCATTTTTGCTTGTGTAAAGAGCGTTGTTAGCCTTGCATATAATGCGAGCATGCATAAATAGCATGGAGTCTTTTTTGAAGCAGTCGATTTTCCGCAGTCCACAGTCATATTTTCTGCAGTAATTTTATCCACAGTCAAATTGCCCCCAGTGAAATTGTCCACAGTCAAATTGCCCCCCAGTGACATTGTCCGCAGTGAAATTGTCCGCAGTCAAATTGCCCCCCAGTGAAATTGTCCGCAGTCAAATTGCCCCCCAGTGAAATTGTCCGCAGTCAAATTGCCCCCCCCCCAGTGAAATTGTCCGCAGTCAAATTCCCCCCCCAGTGACATTGTCCACAGTGAAATTGTCAAATTATCCGCAGTTAAATTGTGGCAGTCGATTTGCGTGCACCCACAAGAGAAATGCAACGTTTTACAAAACATGGCTAAAAAACAGTAATATCCTATTTCAGTTACTTATAGTAGCAATGGAGACCTTAAGGTTAATTTCTCAATTCAGAAAAAAACAATGCCAATACCAATAAGATGGCGGCCGGCAGTGTACGAGTACCGTATTTAAAGGTGTATTTGTCATATAAAATAACAAAATCATGAAATGCGCCCCAGTCCACAGAGTCCAACAGTTCATTCGGGGACATTTACTTTTCTAGGACAGGAGCTCTATTTTATATACAACGGACAATCGATGATTGGAGACTGCAAGCCATTAATGAGAAAATGGGCTTCAGAAATTAGGGACAAATATAACTGATTCGTCTGCCTCTGATTCTAGTGCACAGATTCTAGAATGACTAGATGAGCCACTCAGGCATATATACTTAGTGAACTTAGCAAAACAGTTTTCTACTTTCAGTTCAGTAGCAAAGACTACATAAGCTAATTTTATAAAAAAAGGCAGCTGAACTAACTTTGATAAGTTCAGAAGCCCAACAAAAGCTTGCAGGCGTAAACAGCTTGCTAATTGGTTCAGCAATAATGTACATTAGCCAGTCCACTGAAATGTACATGGCAGCTTTAGGCTGGAATTCCGAGAAAGGCAATAAAAATTGGGGTGGGGTGGAAAGGCGCGGCTAGAGGCCGAAGTTTATGCGGGGGGGGGGGGTGGGTAAGAGCCAATAAATTGAGCCTTGGCTTTAAAAATACATTAAAATGCTTCTGTTTAACTTGCTACTGAACTGAAAGTAGCTTACATGCAAATGTGCTGAGCGGCCCATCTAGTTATTCAAGTATATATGGTTCAGAATCAGTGTTAACTAATTTTAATTTAGATTCTAATAAGTTCTTATATCACTAAATTAATTAAAAAGCTGTGTTCCCTTGTTCATAAACAATATTCTGTAAATTTCTTATTCTGATTTAAATTCTATAATTAACTATGGGGATTCAGGTAAATCCATGTGAAGGTGTTCATTATTACGTAATTAAATGAGTAGGATTCTACAGACAGAACAGGCAGAAAACTTAGGAATTGCGACTGTAGAGTCCTTTTACCCGAGTTGTCCAATATGGCACGATATGAACTTCTTGGGGAAGAAACAGACCTCGTCATTCAATAATGTAAGAGCTGATGACGCCATTATTTGGCACCAGGCCCTTCAACTGATCACTTGGACTGAACTTTGCGCTGCTCGGTCTGCATGGCCCGACTGTCCTCCCACGGTCGGGGTCCGCGCAGATTGTCCCAATTATCGATGTCGCGATTGCCAAGCATGTCGTTCAGCATCTTCGGCGCATCTGGTATCTTCATTGACGCGTCGTAATAAGCGTTGCTTTGCAAGCTTTTAATTCGATGCAGCCTGTGCCGAGTGTCGGCCATTGACCCCACCATGAAAGCCAGGGCCACCAGGCCTCCTATGAACGGCAGGCCGGGCCGGATTAAAGAATAAAAACTGCTGCCCTTGCCCGGTATCATTGCTGCTTTCTAAGGAGATTCTTGCAGTCTAGCTGGGTTTGGCAGCAAAACAGCAAAAATTGCATTGCACTGCAGACTACTCACAGATACTATAATGCGTTTGCTTAGCCTGGCATTTGCATTGCCTGACTTTTGCTTAGCCTGACAAATGCTTAGCCTGGCATTTGCTTAGCCTGACATTTGCTTAGCCTGGCATTTGCTTAGCCTGACATTTGCATTGCCTGACATTTGCATTGCCTGACATTTGCTTAGCCTGACATTTGCTTAGCCTGACATTTGCTTAGCCTGGCATTTGCTTAGCCTGGCATTTGCTTAGCCTGGCATTTGCTTAGCCTGGCATTTGCTTAGCCTGGCATTTGCATTGCCTGACATTTGCTTAGCCTGACATTTGCTTAGCCTGACATTTGCTTAGCCTGGCATTTGCTTAGCCTGAAATTTGCTTAGCCTGGCATTTGCTTAGCCTGGCATTTGCTTAGCCTGACATTTGCTTAGCCTGACATTTGCTTAGCCTGGCATTTGCTTAGCCTGAAATTTGCTTAGCCTGGCATTTGCTTAGCCTGACATTTGCTTAGCCTGGCATTTGCTTAGCCTGAAATTTGCATTGCCTGACATTTGCTTAGCCTGACATTTGCTTAGCCTGACATTTGCATTGCCTGACATTTGCATTGCCTGACATTTGCATAGCCTGACATTTGCTTAGCCTGGCATTTGCTTAGCCTGGCATTTGCTTAGCCTGGCATTTGCTTAGCCTGACATTTGCATAGCCTGACATTTGCTTAGCCTGGTATTTGCTTAGCCTGAAATTTGCATTGCTTGATATTTGCTTAGCCTGGCATTTGCTTAGCCTGAAATTTGCATTGCTTGATATTTGCTATATGGATATGAGCCAACATATTAGATTTATAAATAAGCCTAGCTTTTTAGTAAGATTAACTAAATAATGCATCATATAGCAATATCAATATACTCATAGCAGTTAATATATAATTATAGAACTTAGTCTCTACTTAATATGCATTAAGAAATAACACATTTGCAAAGGACAAAAAAGTTTTGAATGAGTTTCAAGGTAGGTAGTACTTTTGATTTAGTAATTTATTAAATTCAATTAATATGATCAGTAAAATAATTTTTGATTGCTGAAACTTTTTAGAATAGTCTATATGATATAGCAAGATATTAAAAATTATTGAATGATAAAAAAGTTATTTGCATCATTTTTAAACTACAAATTTAAAATAAATTTAGACAATATAAAGATAATTGATTTCTGCATATTAGAATAATTATACAATATTTGTGTTTAACTTTGAATTATAAAAGTTTCTATAAACCAAAAGATTTGTTCCGTAATTTATAATAGAAGTTCACTATAAGCAAAATTTTCCTATATTAATATCTATAGCCATATCTCAAAAAATTTCCCATAGTCTATTTTATATCCATATATATAGCTTGTAAATTTTCTGTAACTTCATACAATGTATAACTTTCTTGCTGTGGTTGCAATGTGCTACTAGCCAGCAATAATTGATAAGAATGTCACTGATTAGGCATTAAGAATTTTTGCTGCTAACTGTTCCAATTTGAAGAATGCAACTATAAATAGCATCATACATGTGCAACCTTGGGAATCACTTGGCCATTTCTATTGGCAAAACACATGTATTTCGCTAGCACTGTTTTGCCAATAGAAATGGCCAGGTGATTCCCAAGGTTGCAAGGGCAGACATACATGTGTTTTGTCAATAGAAACGGTCGAGTGAATCCAAAGGTCGCACCCAAGCATGAATAGCATTCTATAGACAGTGTAGAATCCATCTGTGGCACTCAATGCCTATCAACTTGATCACATTTTAAACAGTTTTCTCTATTTTCTTACCTCTCTCCTCTCTTTCCTCTCTTCTATTTCCTCACCTTTCTCTTGTCTCCTCTTTTTTCTTTCTCCTTTTCTCTTTCTTCTTTCTCCTTTTCTCTTTCTTCTTTCTTTTTTTCCCTCTCCCCTTTTCTCCCCTTATCTCTTTTCCTCTTTCCCTTCTCATATTTCTTCTTGTTATGTTTAAATAACTCAAGTAACAAAATCTTCAATGCTTACCAAGATCTCATATGAGAGTGCTAGCCTGCTTGTCAGGGGTCTTTGTCATTTCATCAATTGGAATTTTGTCCACTGGCCATTTTATCAACTTAGTTTCAAATTGGTCATTTTGTCAACTAGCCAATGAAGCAGTCTTAAACCTTGGTCACTTTGTCAACTAGCCAATGGTGAGTTCCCCACCTTGATCACTTTGTCAACTGCCAATTAAAATACCCTACATAGCCAAAAAAAACTAAAACTGAAACCTCACGCAAGACTAAGGTATCTAGCCATATGAATATCCATACCATGGATCCTAGACACTTTGTCATCTTACAACTTCATGTAAGATATAAGATTGGTTTCATTCCGGTTGCCTTTATATACTAAATAACTAGTATAATAGGGTGTACTAAATAACTAAATAGGGTACATGTTGGAGTAATGTATGGTTGAGATGGGATGGTGGACAGAGGTATGAAAACTTGAAGGGTGGGCTAAGATGGATTGAGGGAACAGGTGCCAACACAAGGTCTCATGAGCCTATTGGATGCACATTGGATATGGAGGTGCTTTTGTACTTGCTTTGTTTGGAATAAAGTGAGGGTGGGGTGGTGGGGCAGAGGTATGAACACACTTCACACTCTAAATTGTCAAAAAGAGGTGTCAAAACTGATTTCATTAAAAGAGTTAAAAGATAGGTGCCAACACAATGTCTCAAAATAACAAAATTGTGTGCATATTGGAGGTGCCAACACGATGTCTCAAAATAACAAAATCATGTGCATGTTGAGGGTGATATAGGGTGGGGAAGGGTGGTTTTGTTTTAAATTTGAAAACTTTTGTTTTATAGATGACAAAGTATCCACAAGTCTAAGTCACTTTGTTATCCACCCTCTGAGATATTGGACAGATTGTCATCTAGATGACAAAGTTATAAGATGACAGTGTCCAGGTATCATATACCATTTGCAACATTGTCCTGCTTCATTACAAAATATAATGCACTTAAAAGAAACTAAAAAGTATAGACTTCAAGACACTATACAAAGATAAAACCTCCCAATTAAGCTTTAATGATGAGAAATTTCTTGTAAAAAAGCAGCTACACATGCACAAAGAAAGAGAACTAAGCCAAAAGCTAGACAACTAGCACTATATTAAATACTACAAAAATGCTTACCTTTACAAAAAAATCTGCAGACCTGCCTCTTAAATTACTTTCCACATCTAT
Source organism: Macrostomum lignano (assembly GCA_002269645.1). Lineage (NCBI taxonomy): Eukaryota > Metazoa > Platyhelminthes > Macrostomidae > Macrostomum > Macrostomum lignano. The sequence continues at coordinate 125,844 of NIVC01000646.1, forward strand.
TTAGAAATAAAAAATTATGGGTGCAATCCATTAAGTGATAGGCCTACATTTGAATAGGCTAGGCCGAGAACATGTATTAAAAAATTTCATCTAGGCCTATGCATATATAGTATAATAATATAATATTGGTAGGCCTACTACTACTATTAAATGTTTGAATCCTAATTTTTATTGTTAGGATGTTTAGAATAAAATATGATAATTATTAAAACAATGTCAGCAATAATAATTTTTGTACAATAATTATGTAGATTTATATCAGAAGATATATAATTTATATAATAGAAATTTTGGGCACGCATCAACCACTAATACAGTTGACCCCAACACTTTAGTCACACTGTCAACTGAGTTGTCAATGCCACTTGACAAAATCATTGACATTATCACCTGCTTGTCAGATTGGTTTCCAAGAAGATTAAATAGCAAAAGCCTCTTAAATTATTTGCAGTCTAGCTTTCTTGATAGTGGCAAATGCCAGGTGGCTTCCTCATTGGCTTTATTCATTTTAACTGTTAATTGTGACTTTAACCCCTACTATCCCAACCACAGGCGCCAGTTCAACCCAGTTGTTCTGTCTGCTGATAAATTATCTGCTGAGCAGACAAAAAGTTTTCTTTTCTAAAAATGTTTGTCTACTGGGGAATACTGGAATAGGAGGTGGGGATATGGAGTGGGATAGGGAGCTTCCCAACAACCTCTTCATGACATTAATATTGTCAAAATGCTTTAGGGATGTTGGTCTGACCTGTATACTATACAGATGATAGACCTTTATTTACACTTTTACAAAAATAGATTCAAATGAATTTTAATTTATAATGTTACAATATTAAAATGATTGAGAGCTAAATATTAGTGTGCAAAATTATGTCACACGTCACGATCACAATGGTGAATCAGTTTCTCTAGGCTCTACACTAGCCATTCTGCTGCTACTTCAGCGTAAGCGTAATGCGTATAGGCCTATAAAAATACCGAAAAGTCGATTATAGTTTCCCGGAAAACAAAATTTCAAAAAGACACATTTTAAAGTACTTAAAGAATGTCTAGATAACTACATGGTTACGGATAAATTCACTGCGGAGATAGGAAAAAGAATTTTTAATCATAAAATGAATGATTGCATCTTATGTGTGCCAGTGAAGATTGCCATTCTTTTAAATTAGCATGCACATGTTAAAAATACTACTCCCGGTTGTATTTTCTATAGTTGTGTTTGCAACTTTGGGCTGATGAAAAAGTAGCTCTTTCAAAAATCTAAAATTCACTAATTCTGAGATTCTAAATGAAATGCTGGGACAAATGGCAAAGACTTTCTTCGCAGTCTTGGCTAAAGCAAGCAAAACAACGTTCAAATATTTTTCGCCTATAGTCAGTGGTACCATCAACATCAGCGGTAAAGATCAGCAAGCAATTTGCATTCGGTATGTATATGTATTACGTAGGCAAATATCAACTTCCTGATGACAACTTTCTTGGCTTAGATTGTACATCCTCGACCGCTGAAGTTGTCACAGAAGCCACAAGATGTCGGTCTCTACATATGTAGACAACTTGCGCGACCAATGCTACGATGGATGCCGCAAAACTTCGCGAAGCATATGAAGCTTTAATATCGTTCCTTCATTCTTTTTCAAACATTTTCACGTACCTACTGTAACTTTTGGGGGAAATACAGGTGCTTGGTCGGAATACATACAAAAGTCTTATATTCACTACATGCACAGCTTTAATATTAAAAGCCAAAACGATCACAAAGGCCCTAGACACGCGGTACATTCAAAGCGGCCTTTTAGAATTAGCGAATGTAACGTGCTGTGTTCTTAAGTAGTCCTTGAGCATTTACTGGCGTGTGCAAGCTCGTTTTCTGTCATTAAAACCACGAGCTGCCTTACAAAGTAAATGTTTATACAAAGGCTTGAAAGGTCAGAAAATTCCCAGCAGAAAAAAAAACGAAAAACGTTATCATTTATTTTGTCATTGTCGTGATTAAATATAGCAGAGCATAACATGCGACAATTCATTGTTGGGACAGGAAAAAGATGAGTCGATTGAAATCATAACGACGAGAGCTGGATTGTCCAGTGACCACCACAGATTCTACAACTATTCTAGTATCTGTGGTGACAACACACATATCAATTACCTAACTTCGGCTGCAAAAACAACAAAAAATGAGCACTTCTGCTACGGGAGAAAAATAAGTGTGTGTATGTGTGGTCAAAGTCGTGCAACAAATTCGAGTCGAGTGGAAAAAAAATATAGGAATCGATTATATAGAGGAACAAAGAAAAAACAGCTTTTAGTTCAAAGTAAGTAATAAGGCTTTCTATATTTGAAAATCGTTAACTAGGTCAGGCGCTGAATGGAGTAGTAGAACATATGTACACAGATTGCACCGTGAATAACTACTTTAATCTAAAGTTCACTATAACACGGATACACGGTGATTGTGCATAATGAAATTTCAAACGCGTGTGATTTTTGTCGTCACAAAGCATTGAAGCAGTTCACTGAAAAAATCTGAAATAGTCAGGCGCAAGACGCTGGAGGGAGGTGGAGACAAGAAGACAGTGATATTGGAGGCAAAGTGGCGTATTATTAAGTTGGAGCAGGGAGACTGGTGAGACTATGAAAATCACATCAAGCCATAAAATTTTCCATAGCGTGAGACAGAGAGATATCGGAGACACGGGGAGAATTACACTGCAGACGGGGTCGCTTCACAAGCTGGAAATTGCACAAGCTCGAAAACCTCGAAAAAGAGCTTATGAAGTTTCGGGTTTGTGAAAGTGGCTGCTAAAATGGTTTTCGAGCTTGTGAAATTTCGAGCTTGTGAAAGCAACCCAAGACACGAGGAGAAATTGAGAGAGTGAGGTTAAAGACACGAGGAGAAATGGAGAGAGTGAGGTTAAAGACAGGAGGAGAAATGGAGAGAGTGAGGTTAAAGACACGAGGAGAAATGGAGAGAGTGAGGTTAAAGACACGAGGAGAAATGGAGAGTGAGGTTAAAGACACGAGGAGAAATGGAGAGAGTGAGGTTAAAGACACGAGGAGAAATGGAGAGTGAGGTTAAAGACAGGAGGAGAAATGGAGAGAGTGAGGTTAAAGACACGAGGAGAAATGGAGAGAGTGAGGTTAAAGACACGAGGAGAAATGGAGAGAGTGAGGTTAAAGACACGAGGAGAAATGGAGAGTGAGGTTAAAGACACGAGGAGAAATGGAGAGAGTGAGGTTAAAGACACGAGGAGAAATGGAGAGAGTGAGGTTAAAGACAGTAGGAGAAATGGAGAGAGTGAGGTTAAAGACAAGAGGTGAAATGGAGAGTGAGGTTAAAGACACGAGGAGAAATGGAGAGAGTGAGGTTAAAGACAGTAGGAGAAATGGAGAGAGTGAGGTTAAAGACACGAGGAGAAATGGAGAGAGTGAGGTTAAAGACAGTAGGAGAAATGGAGAGAGTGAGGTTAAAGACAAGAGGTGAAATGGAGAGTGAGGTTAAAGACACGAGGAGAAATGGAGAGAGTGAGGTTAAAGACAGTAGGAGAAATGGAGAGAGTGAGGTTAAAGACAGTAGGAGAAATGGAGAGAGTGAGGTTAAAGACAGGAGGAGAAATGGAGAGAGTGAGGTTAAAGACAAGAGGTGAAATGGAGAGAGTGAGGTTAAAGACACGAGGAGAAATGGAGAGAGTGAGGTTAAAGACAGTAGGAGAAATGGAGAGAGTGAGGTTAAAGACAGTAGGAGAAATGGAGAGAGTGAGGTTAAAGACAGTAGGAGAAATGGAGAGAGTGAGGTTAAAGACAGGAGGAGAAATGGAGAGAGTGAGGTTAAAGACAGTAGGAGAAATGGAGAGAGTGAGGTTAAAGACACGAGGAAAAATGGAGAGAGTGAGGTTAAAGACAAGAGGTGAAATGGAGAGAGTGAGGTTAAAGACACGAGGAGAAATGGAGAGAGTGAGGTTAAAGACACGAGGAGAAATGGAGAGATTGAGGTTGAAGACACGAGGAGAAATGGAGAGAGTGAGGTTAAAGACACCAGGTGAAAATGAAATGGAGAGAGTGAGGTTAAAGACACGAGGAGAAATGGAGAGAGTGAGGTTAAAGACACGAGGTGAAAATGACATGGAGAGAGTGAGGTTAAAGACACGAGGTGAAATGGAGAGAGTGAGGTTAAAGACACGAGGAGAAATGGAGAGTGAGGTTAAAGACACGAGGAGAAATGGAGAGAGTGAGGTTAAAGACACGAGGAGAAATGGAGAGTGAGGTTAAAGACAAGAGGTGAAATGGAGAGAGTGAGGTTAAAGACACGAGGAGAAATGGAGAGTGAGGTTAAAGACACGAGGAGAAATGGAGAGAGTGAGGTTAAAGACACGAGGAGAAATGGAGAGTGAGGTTAAAGACACGAGGAGAAATGGAGAGAGTGAGGTTAAAGACAAGAGGTGAAATGGAGAGAGTGAGGTTAAAGACAGTAGGAGAAATGGAGAGAGTGAGGTTAAAGACAGTAGGAGAAATGGAGAGAGTGAGGTTAAAGACAGTAGGAGAAATGGAGAGAGTGAGGTTAAAGACAGTAGGAGAAATGGAGAGAGTGAGGTTAAAGACAGTAGGAGAAATGGAGAGAGTGAGGTTAAAGACAAGAGGTGAAATGGAGAGAGTGAGGTTAAAGACACGAGGAGAAATGGAGAGAGTGAGGTTAAAGACAGTAGGAGAAATGGAGAGAGTGAGGTTAAAGACACGAGGAGAAATGGAGAGAGTGAGGTTAAAGACAAGAGGTGAAATGGAGAGTGAGGTTAAAGACACGAGGAGAAATGGAGAGAGTGAGGTTAAAGACAGTAGGAGAAATGGAGAGAGTGAGGTTAAAGACAGTAGGAGAAATGGAGAGAGTGAGGTTAAAGACAGTAGGAGAAATGGAGAGAGTGAGGTTAAAGACAGTAGGAGAAATGGAGAGAGTGAGGTTAAAGACACGAGGAGAAATGGAGAGAGTGAGGTTAAAGACAAGAGGTGAAATGGAGAGAGTGAGGTTAAAGACACGAGGAGAAATGGAGAGAGTGAGGTTAAAGACACGAGGAGAAATGGAGAGATTGAGGTTGAAGACACGAGGAGAAATGGAGAGAGTGAGGTTAAAGACACCAGGTGAAAATGAAATGGAGAGAGTGAGGTTAAAGACACGAGGAGAAATGGAGAGAGTGAGGTTAAAGACACGAGGTGAAAATGACATGGAGAGAGTGAAGTTAAAGACAGTAGGAGAAATGGAGAGAGTGAGGTTAAAGACAGTAGGAGAAATGGAGAGAGTGAGGTTAAAGACAGTAGGAGAAATGGAGAGAGTGAGGTTAAAGACAGGAGGAGAAATGGAGAGAGTGAGGTTAAAGACAGTAGGAGAAATGGAGAGAGTGAGGTTAAAGACACGAGGTGAAAATGACATGGAGAGAGTGAGGTTAAAGACACGAGGTGAAATGGAGAGAGTGAGGTTAAAGACACGAGGAGAAATGGAGAGAGTGAGGTTAAAGACACGAGGAGAAATGGAGAGATTGAGGTTGAAGACACGAGGAGAAATGGAGAGAGTGAGGTTAAAGACACCAGGTGAAAATGAAATGGAGAGAGTGAGGTTAAAGACACGAGGTGAAAATGACATGGAGAGAGTGAGGTTAAAGACACGAGGTGAAATGGAGAGAGTGAGGTTAAAGACACGAGGTGAAAATGACATGGAGAGAGTGAGGTTAAAGACACGAGGAGAAATGTAGAGTGAGGTTAAAGACAAGAGGTGAAATGGAGAGAGTGAGGTTAAAGACACGAGGTGAAAATGACATGGAGAGAGTGAGGTTAAAGACACGAGGAGAAATGGAGAGTGAGGTTAAAGACAAGAGGTGAAATGGAGAGAGTGAGGTTAAAGACACGAGGTGAAATGGAGAGAGTGAGGTTAAAGACACGAGGTGAAAATGACATGGAGAGAGATTTGACACAGACAAGCGCCAGTATATACCGAGATGGCAGACGTGAATGGAGCGTGAGGAGCGTGAATGTAGCGTGAGGAGTCTACAAATGTAACTCAAAACAAACGCACAAACCAAGTGTAGGAAAATGAAACCAGAACGGATACCAAAAACAAAAATGCAGACAAAACTGCTGTTAATTCTGTCTAGAGTGCACAGTGTCATTTGACTTTCACTTGCACAACGGTCCTGCCGCCGATGCGAGCTCCGACGGCTTCAAATGAAACGCTGTCCGGGCGGAGGCCGGCGATGGATTCGACTGTGTCGCCAACGCTCAGCAGGCCGCTGTACCAGGACTCCAGGCCGGAGTCGGCGAACCGAGACACGTAAACTGTGCCTGCGGGCAAGAGAGGCAAACAGTGGCAGGTGGCGTAGCCGATCATTGAAGTTTTAAAGCTTCATTTCTACAATTTTAATTACGAGCTATAAAAAAGCTAAAACTTTGGTTCCCAGTGCACAAATATAGCTAAATTATTTTTGGGAACTGTGACTGTTGCAGTTGGAGATAATTTGAGGGGAATTGCTGAGATGTCAAGGCTTGAGGGGAGTTGCTGAGATGTCAAGGCTTGAGGGGAGTTGCTGAGATGTCAAGGCTTGAGGGGAGTTGCTGAGATGTCAAGGCTTGAGGGGAGTTGCTGAGATGTCAAGGCTTGAGGGGAGTTGCTGAGATGTCAAGGCTTGAGGGGAGTTGCTGAGATGTCAAGGCTTGAGGGGAGTTGCTGAGATGTCAAGGCTTGAGGGGAGTTGCTGAGATGTCAAGGCTTGAGGGGAGTTGCTGAGATGTCAAGGCTTGAGGGGAATTGCTGAGATGTCAAGGCTTGAGGGGAATTGCTGAGATGTCAAGGCTTGAGGGGAGTTGCTGAGATGTCAAGGCTTGAGGGGAGTTGCTGAGATGTCAAGGCTTGGGGGGAATTGCTGAGATGCCAAGGCTTGAGGGGAATTGCTGAGATGTCAAGGCTTGAGGGGAATTGCTGAGATGGCAAGGCTTGAGGGGAATTGCTGAGATGTCAAGGCTTGAGGGGAGTTGCTGAGATGTCAAGGCTTGAGGGGAATTGCTGAGATGGCAAGGCTTGAGGGGAATTGCTGAGGTGTCAAGGCTTGAGGGGAATTGCTGAGATGTCAAGGCTTGAGGGGAGTTGCTGAGATGTCAAGGCTTGGGGGGAATTGCTGAGATGTCAAGGCTTGGGGGGAATTGCTGAGATGTCAAGGCTTGAGGGGAATTGCTGAGGTGTCAAGGCTTGAGGGGAATTGCTGAGATGTCAAGGCTTGAGGGGAATTGCTGAGATGTCAAGGCTTGAGGGGAATTGCTGAGATGTCAAGGCTTGAGGGGAATGGCTGAGATGTCAAGGCTTGGGGGAATTGCTGAGGTGTCAAGGCTTGGGGGAATTGCTGAGATGTCAAGGCAAATAGAATTCATAAATAATTTTCGTTCCTTTCTTATTGGCCACCCCAAATGGGGGGAGCAGTGGATTGCTAGTTCGTTCGATTTGAACAGAAGTTTCTGAATAGAGGTGCAGCAATTTTAGCACCAATACAAAGCAGACACAGCACGCTTCACCTCCGGTTTTCTTAGCCAAAAAGAATCCGAATCTGCCGTTCGGTGGCCGGCACAGAAGCACCGTCCGAGAGCCGTCCGGATGGTGGTGCAGCACCCGGCCGCCGCAGCTCGACAAGCCGGAAGCGTCCGGGGGCGCCGCCGCCTGCACGGGCAGCTGACCAAGACGCTGCAGCGAAGCCTGACGATGGCGACAGTGCCGAAGGCGACAGTCTTTCGGCGTAGCCAAATCGTCGGCGTTGGCCAGATTGCGTTGGTCAGAGGCGGCGGCGGCGTTAGAAAAACTGGAGGCGCTGAGACTGCGAAAGATGCGAACAAATTTCCTGCAGGCCCATTTGGTTGGCGTTCGCCACACACGGCGTAAATGGGGCTGGGGCTGCTGCTGCTCAGGTGGCGGGCTTGAAGTCGGACTGGTCTGCGAGCCAGTTGTTGAATGCGGCGACGATGCGACAACCTGGTACGAGAGAGATTGCTTCAGGGTCGGCGAAGCTGGAAGCTATGATGGAGCGACATCGAGACCGAAGTGACACTCACTAACTTAGGTTGAGAGTGTCAGTGACACCTTGAGAATGACAATTGCGGAAGCGACACTAGAATTGGAGTGACACTAGAATTGGAGTGACACTAGAATTGGAGTGACACTAGAATTGGAGTGACACTAGAATTGGAGTGACACTAGAATTGGAGTGACACTAGATTTAGAGTTACACTAGATTTAGAGTGACACTAGAATTGGAGTGACACTAGATTTAGAGTGACACTAGAATTAGAGTGACACTAGATTTAGAGTGACACTAGAATTGGAGTGACACTAGATTTAGAGTGACACTAGAATTGGAGTGACACTAGATTTAGAGTGACACTAGAATTGGAGTGACACTAGATTTAGAGTGACACTAGATTTAGAGTGACACTAGAATTGGAGTGACACTAGATTTAGAGTGACACTAGAATTAGAGTGACACTAGATTTAGAGTGACACTAGAATTGGAGTGACACTAGATTTAGAGTGACACTAGAATTGGAGTGACACTAGATTTAGAGTGACACTATATTTAGAGTGACACTAGAATTAGAGTGACACTAGAATTGGAGTGACACTAGATTTAGAGTGACACTAGATTTAGAGTGACACTAGAATTAGAGTGACACTAGATTTAGAGTGACACTAGATTTAGAGTGACACTAGAATTAGAGTGACACTAGAATTGGAGTGACACTAGATTTAGAGTGACACTGGGATTGGAGCGACACTGGGATCGGAGTGACACTTGGATTGGAGTGACACTGGGATCGGAGTGACACTGGGATTGGAGTGACACTGGGATCGGAGTGACACTGAGATCGGAGTGACACTGGGATCGGAGTGACACTGGGATCGGAGTGACACTAGATTTAGAGTGACACTGCACTGGGATTGGAATGACACAAGGATTGGAGTGACACTAGATTTAGAGTGACACTGCACTGGGATTGGAGTGACACAAGGATTGGAGTGACACTAGATTTAGAGTGACATGACACTGGGATTGGAGTGACACTAGAATCAGAGTGACACAGGCATACATGTGCAACCTCCAAAATTCGGTCAGCCGTGCGACTTAGTTTTAACAAAAATGCGACGTAGTTTTTGGCCAAAAATGCGACTTACATATAAAAAAACCCGAAAGCAAAATTAACGCAACTTTGGGTAAACGGCAGGAGTAACTATGACTGTTTTATTAAGCTAAAATGCCTCGTCAGCTACTTAGAACTACTCTTCAGGTTATTTTTTGGGTGGGCATTTTTGCGACTTCCTTGATTGGCCGCCAAATCGGTCGGCCGGATCGGCCGACTCGGCCGACTGTTGCGCATGTATGGACACAGGGATTGGAGAGTGACAAGGGGCAAGACTGGAGCAGTCATTTCTATATAAACATTCCCTGGACTGAGCAACTCACAGCGGTTTTGCCCAGCCGCCTCCTAATCCGGGGATTTGTGACGATGCCAACGGCTCGTACCGGACGATTGAGCTGCGAATTGGAAAAAGCGGATGCTGCAACAGAAGCAGCAGAAACTGCAGGCGAGGTGGTGCTGCAGGATGTCAAAGTGGAAGCTGCCAGCCGGCCCAGTTGATGGTCAGCTCGCAGCGGCCTCCTCGCAGCAACAGCGGCGGCTGCAGCGGTGGGCGACATCTTCACGAGACTACTGCTGGGAGCATCTGCGTAGGATTAGGCAAGTTTAAGGAGTTCTAGCTAGCTATACAAGGCAGGTATTATCTGATAGGTCTTAGAGATAAAATGCGCTTCTTATCTACTCTTTTCAGTAGCAAAAGTAGCTTTTTAGCTTTTTTATAAATGATATAAAATTGGTATAAAATGGAAAAATAAAATTGCTGAATAATCTATAAAAATTTCAAAGACATACGACAGAGAAGTATCTAAAAAATACGGTAACGGCCCAATTAAATTGACATACTTAAAAGTATACTATTGATCGGTTATTCCTTACTGCTCTCTCATTAGCTGAGCTATAGATTAGGCCTACCCCAATAGAGATAGAGCCGTGCCAATCATGCCAAAGGTTTTTAGAGACTTTTATTTTCTCATTTCTCCATAATTAAACTGCTTACGGGTGATTCGTTCTGTATGATTCTTCATATTCCCACTCCCCTTCCCACCCATGACTTTGAGAAGGAAAGGAAATTCAAGGAAGTCAAGGGAATCGATGTCTAGTAGGGAATACAAAATCCCGAGTTTTGCCAATCCCGGGATTCTCGGGATCGGGATATTCCGGACTTCTGAAAATCCCGGGATTCTCGGGATTGGGATATTCCGGACTTTGAAAATCCCGGGATTCTCGGGATCGGGATATTCCGGACTTCTGAAAATCCCGGGATTCTCGGGATCGGGATATTCCGGACTTTGAAAATCCCGGGATTCTCGGGATCGGGATATCCTGGACTTTGCCAATCCCGGGATTCCGACAAATTGGGCCGGGATCCCGGGATTAAAAAAAGTTTCTAATCTATGTTGGTGCAATTTCGGTTTACGAAGCAACCTAATCTGACTTTAAAGGGCTTTCAATAAGAAAGCAGAACAGAACAAAATATTTTGCAAACAAGAAACTGACAGTCAGTGGCGTAGCCAGGATTTCCTTCTGGGGGGGGGGGTCACAGTCAGTCACAGGCTCACAGCGGCAACCGGGGGCAGGGGGAGCTAGGCCTCTGCGACGGGGGAGGGAGCCTGAAAATTTGGCCTGGATCAGTCGGCTGGGGGGGGGGGGTTCATGACCCCCATGACCCCCCTTGGCTACGCCCCTGCTGACAGTGAGCTCTGAATTGGAGTGTGATGTACGGGCTGGTGTATTAGACGTGCATTTTTACATGCCAGATTGCCAGTTATCAGCTCAGGAAAATCACACTTGATTGTGATGTAACCTGGGGAATGAGCTTACAGAGCTATGGCTATGGTGAAGGGGATCAGACCTCACCCTCCCAGAGGCAACCGCCCTAGATGGAGAACTGGTAGCTTGGTTTGGGTTGTGGTCCGATAGCAAGGTCCCACTGTTCTAATCCCAACTACGGCCAAGGAGTTTTGAAGGCAGGGACTGCTTAAACTACATGTAGTTCTGCCACCAACCCAATGCTGGGCATCTAAAGGGTGTCCTGATAGTGCTAACAAGGTCTTTCGCATCCGACTTCTGATCTGAACAAGGTCGAGACTCGAGACCGAGACCCCTGACTTAGCTGGGTTTGAGATAGAGGGAGAGTTAGAGTTCAAATGAACAATGATTTGACTCCCGTCTGGCAACCTATATAGCACTGTGATCGGAACCAATGAGGAATTGGCCTCTATTGCTTTAGACTCTGTGCACAGGTTTTAGAATAATAATTACATTAGTCTGCGAGTACCATATGCACAGTTGCATGTACATTATTACACCTCTCTCCTCTCCTCTCTCCCCTCTACCTCCTTATCTCTCTCTTCTCTCTTTTCTCCTATTTCATCTCTACTCTCCTCTTCTCTGGCCGAGTCTATAGGCGGGCAATTCACATGCTTGAGTGCCGCACTGACAGCCACATTCATAGCATTTTTACTGCCACCTGCTAGAGGCGAGAGGTGTCTGTTATTGTTACGCAACTCCTCTGAGCGGCGCCACGCCAGGCGCCACGCCAGGGATGGAGATGTTTATAACTGTTGCCAAGTGTATATCTGTGGATTTTCTCATGTATTTTGCGGCATAAACAGCTCTCAAAAATCAATTGGTGTAAAGTTTCTATGTACACCCAGCAACATGTTAAAAAACCCAGAAACCCAGAGACCAGTAACATGCTGATGTTACTGAGTGTACTTTAAATTCAATAGAAGTCAATGACGTACGCAGGCGGGGGGTGACGGAGGTCTTTGGCTGTGGACCTGTGGTGCGGTGCGGCGGTGGTCCATCAGCGCCCCCTGCCGCCCCTTACCGACAGCGCGCACCTTCCCCACCCAATGGAAAATCTTGGGTACACTTAGTTATAAGCAGCAATAACAAACATTTGCTTATTAACTAGTTTCAAATTGGTAGTTAGGAAGCTTTCCAAAGCAGACTAATTAACCAGACTACTAGAGTTCCTCAGCCTGTCCCAATAACTAAAGATGGACAAATCTAAATTAAGTAGCTTGTTTAAATTAAAGTAGAAATATGAAGAAAATAAAAAACTTACACATTCTATTGGTTGAAGCCATGCTTATTCGGCGGCCAAATGACTAATTGCTTTTCAACTCCTGTTTTTACGTTTCTTCACTTTTCTCAGTACTTTTAGTTTGGCTCCACGACTTGGGGCCGGCCTATTTAAAAACGGAGAAACGAAGATGTGTAAAGGCGGGGTCAAAATTAAAGTTAGCCGGTTTTATACGAGCCAGTTCAGTACGCCTCTGGCGCCCGTGGTCCTTTGCAAGGATTGGACAAGGCCGGGGGTGTAGATGGGGTGGGCCACTGAGAGAGACAACAACCCCCCTAGGGGCCTCGCTAACCCCCTCCACCTCAAACCCCAAACCCCTGCCACGGAGTTTAGATAACCATGATATGTAGTGCCTGCCCATTTGGCCTGGGTGAAGGCCTTTTATTGCTTTTTAAGGACTTGCAGTGAGCTTTCTTAATTTAATCGATCGATTTTATGGCCAATTGCAAATACAATTAAACTGAAACTTTGTTACTTATCTTTAGTCACCTTAGCTACTCAATGTAATCATTTTGCCGGTATACATGCGTCACCGGGGTCGCCATCATAAACCCGAAATATCATGACTCCGAAAACAAAAATAGCGTCGGACATTGCTATAGAACTTTGGGAATTTTGATATTTCGAGTTTGTGATTTTTTGAGTTTATGAAGGAAAGCGCTCTTCGGATTTCGGAATTTTGATTTTTCGGGTTTGTGATGTTCCCCGATTCATTGTATCAATATCTGTAATGAATTCCACACAGTGAACTAAAAAAAAACAATTTTATAAAGCATATTTAATAAAGTGTGTTCTCTGAAAAGTCTGAGGATGCATGCATTATCCGGCCAGGGCAAGGCACAGATTCTAGAATGACTGGATGGGCCACTCAGGCATACTGACTCGTATACTTAGTAAAACAGCTTTCTACTTTCAGTTCAGTTGAAGGAAGAATGCATAAGCTATATTTTATAAGAATAAAGGCAGCTGAAATGAAATGAGTTTAGAAGCTCAAGCTTGCAGGCGTAAACAACTTGCTAATGGGGTGCTTTCACAAGGTCGAAATTTCACAACGTCGAAAAGCAAATTATTGCACAAGGTCGAAATTTCATAACATCGAAGCTCAAATAGCAGCCACTTTCACAAGGTTGAAATTTCACAACATCGAAAACTCAAATAGCAGCCACTTTCACAAGGTTGAAATTTCACAACATCGAAAACTCAAATAGCAGCCACTTTCACAAGGTTGAAATTTCACAACATCGAAAACTCAAATAGCAGCCACTTTCACAAGGTCGAAATTTCATAACATCGAAAACTCAAATAGCAGCCACTTTCACAAGGTCGAAATTTCATAACATCGAAACTCAAATAGCAGCCACTTTCACAAGGTCGAAATTTCATAACATCGAAAACTCAAATAGCAGCCACTTTCACAAGGTCGAAATTTCAAAGCATCGAAAACGCTAGCAAGGTACTTTATAAGGTCGAAATTTCACATAAATAATTCGAATAGCAACCACTTTCAAAAGGGTTGAAATTTCACATAGAAAACTCTTACAGCACTCACTATACTCCCTATGACAAGAGTGGTGCTGTTTTCTCATAAACAGTGTCTACTGTAGCAGGTATTTCAAATACATTACGAAATTGAAATACAACTCCAAGCTATTGACACTTGGAAGCATATTAGCCTCCTCTCCAATACTGGAAATGTAAATCATAAATTCTTTCAAGTCTATATATAAAATACTCGTACAAATATCGATAACTTTAAATTTGGGTTTGACCGGCAGGGAATTTCGCTTGACTTACTGTTGACACAATATACGTTTTGTATCTGTATTCGCTTAATAAGTAAAAGAAAGTAAGGTGGTTTGTTCCATGTATATGTAGGAGCTGCTCCCTGTTATGTAAAAAACTACAAACAACTCGCCGTATTACAATATCATATAGCTGTAGTAAAAACATGTACATGTATATAGCATGCGTTTTCTTGCATGTAATGACATCTTTTTTTATATACATGTATAGTATTTTTATAACATAATTAAACGTTTAGGGTTCAATCAATTAAGGCTTAAGACGAAAATCAGCACAATATCCAGAAACTAAAAACAAGAGAAAATTTTTGGCATGTTTTATATTTTCAATCAACTGAAGGCAACCGTTAAAGCAACTACCTCAGAAGACACTGTTAGGTATATAGACAAATAAGTTTTTTTAGCCAAAATGATTATTACAGCCTGTCTATCGATTCATATATACTGTATAACTGTCTACCAATCTACCAATTTATTTGTCAAATTAATTTATCCTCCAAATTCTCAGTTTTTATATTGTAAAATTTCGATCTTATGAAAGTGGCTGCGCTATTTGAGTTTCGATGTTGTGAAATTTCGACCTTGTGAAAGTGGCTGCTTTTCGAGTTTTCGATGTTGTGAAATTTCGACCTTGTGAAAGTGGCTGCTTTTCGAGTTTTCGATGTTGTGAAATTTCGACCTTGTGAAGCCTCGACCTTATGAAGGAGGGTGCTTTCGACGTTGTGAAATTTCGAGTTTGTGAAACCCCCGGTTGGATTGGGGCGGGGCAAGGGGTAGTGTGGAAAGGCGGGGTTGGAGGAAGTTTGGGGGGGGGGTTAAGAGCCAATAAATGAGCCTTAGCTTTAAAAATACATTAAAATGCTTCTGTTTAACTTACTACTGAACTGAAAGTAGTTTAAATTCAAATGTGCTCAGTGGCTCATCTAATTATTCTAGTATCTGTGGCTGTGGGGCAAGGCAACCTCTGTTCCCCTCACTGAATAGTTACAGAGAAATCCTTTTTCGAAACTTTGTCTGTTCGCAATACTTTCCGCCGCCAGCTGCGGCAGACTTCCCGGCAGAGCTGAGCCACCAAATTGCCAACCTGGCAGCTTCATCAACTCCAGCAAAGGTGTTGGCAAGGAGAAATGCAGCGAGTGCCCGCCAGGAACTTATTCGGACTCTGGGAGCGACGGAGTGCAAAAAGTGCGAATTGAACTTTGCTCTCGCGCTTGAGACCGGCATGACAGAGTGCGACCTGTGTGAGACCGGCTCTTGGCCCTTAGACGGCATCTTCTGCTCTCGTGAGTCAGTTTTGGTTGGGTTGAGTCCTTTATAATTGACCAATTAGAGCAACATCTGGTCCAGTTTTAACATCTCTTCAGTACATTGAGCTGCTCTTTCAATAAATTTCAGGCAAGGCCAAGCTCACCTGTCCAGAAAAAGGAGCTGGAAGCGACATCTGCCGACAGACCAGACTCAAACCCAGAAACATTCGCCACCATTCCAGCTGGGGCTTCGGTGCGGTACTTTCTTGGAAAGCCGGAGCATTTTGGCTCCCTCATTTTTATCAGAAAGAAGAACTGCTGCTCAAAGGACGTTGAGGACAATAAAATTCACATTTCCTGATGAAGGCTTATTGCAGTTTCTGTATTTTTACGTGCTTACGCTGAAACCGGTGAAATTATTCAGTTTAAAAAAATTGAGTTCTGTATATACTACTTATAACAGTAGAAAATGGTATAAACAAGCCCAATACAACTAATTCTAAGTTGAAATTCAAGCGTGGACTCTGCAGTCTGAATGGATTTTATACAATATTGATTTTACTGCCTCTTAATCCATACTATGAGCAAGGTTGGCCCTTTCGTCGCTGATATTGAAGTCACTGAACAGCAGGATGGTCTCGCATGGCGGTCACGATCGCAGTACGAAAGTACCCGGCCCTCCCCCACTAAACTGGAAAGCAATCAGTGCCGAATAAAGCTTAGTGATGATTGACAGTGTAATGAGGCAGTACGGCTGTATAGGACATCAATAGTGTGCTCTCAAACATCCACATCTACAGTATTCGTAAGTATAAAATTATCAAAAAGCGTCTGGAATCGTATGTATAGAAAGCTTCTTTACCATGGCTCAATATATACTTAATATAATGAAGCTCTCGATTTTCCCTTTGGATAGATTTGTACACACTGGAACGCTGTGAATTGCCTCCCCAATCCTTCAGTGACCTTCCTCCCCAATCCTTCAGTGACCTTCCTCCCCAATCCTTCAGTGACCTTCCTCCCCAATCCTTCAGTGACCTTCCTCCCCAATCCTTCAGTGACCTTCCTTTCCAATCCTTCAGTGACCTTCCTCCCCAATCCTTCAGTGACCTTCCTCCCCAATCCTTCAGTGACCTTCCTCCCCAATTCTTCAGTGACCTTCCTCCCCAATCCTTCAGTGACCTTCCTCCCCAATCCTTCAGTGACCTTCCTCCCCAATTCTTCAGTGGCCTTCCTCCCCAATCCTTCAGTGACCTTCCTCCCCAATCCTTCAGTGACCTTCCTCCCCAATCCTTCAGTGACCTTCCTCCCCAATCCTTCAGTGACCTTCCTCCCCAATCCTTCAGTGACCTTCCTCCCCAATCCTTCAGTGACCTTCCTCCCCAATCCTTCAGTGACCTTCCTCCCCAATCCTTCAGTGACCTTCCTCCCCAATCCTTCAGTGACCTTCCTCCCCAATACTTCAGTGACCTTCCTCCCCAATCCTTCAGTGACCTTCCTCCCCAATCCCTTCCTCCCCAATCCTTCAGTGGCCTTCCTCCCCAACCCTTCAGTGACCTTCCTCCCCAATCCTTCAGTGACCTTCCTCCCCAATCCTTCAGCGACTATACTGAAATGAGTTTCCATAACTAAAAATGACTAGAAGTTAAGCCAGCCAATCAGCAGCCACCAGCCAATTCAGAGCGGACAAATCAGCGATGTGCCCAGGTTCCAGAGCTA
Source organism: Macrostomum lignano (assembly GCA_002269645.1). Classification (NCBI taxonomy): domain Eukaryota; kingdom Metazoa; phylum Platyhelminthes; family Macrostomidae; genus Macrostomum; species Macrostomum lignano. The sequence goes on from NIVC01000646.1 coordinate 142,859, forward strand.
CAAGGCCGTGAAGCTTATATAATTCTTTGCTGTGAATTCAATCCATTTTTACATTTAGCATCAGCTATCTCCAAGAAATAGCAAAAAGCAAATTAAAAGTCACCTGTTCAGTTAGTTGTCGGGCAACGCAGTTCCGCATTCGTGCAAAGGTGAGTGGCTGCAGATAAACAAATTTCATGACCTTTTCTCAGTCAGCCTTGAAAGATTCTGATAATTTTTACTGTTCCAAGTGAAGTGATTTTTTTACATTGCGACAACTTGACCTGTCAATCAATTAAGCCTAGGTATAATTCCAATTGGTTTATCTAGCTATCCAGAAATGTTCTGCGTGCGGACAAAAGTAATGGACTAAATTTCAGACTTTTTGGCACAAATGCAAAAATCTGAAGGCGGATAAAGGAAGTTCGGAAAATCTAATAACTCTAGCATTGAAATCTACTTCTCTATCAACTGTCTACTTCTCTATCCATTGTCTACTTCTCTATCCACTGTCTACTTCTCTATCCAATGTCTACTTCTCTATCCACTGTCTACTTCTCTATCCACTGTCTACTTCTCTATCCACTGTCTACTTCTCTATCCAATGTCTACTTCTCTATCCACTGTCTACTTCTCTATTCACTGTCTACTTCTCTATCCACTGTCTACTTCTCTATCCACTGTCTACTTCTCTATCCACTGTCTACTTCTCTATCCTACTCTCTACTTCTCTATCCACTGTCTACTTCTCTATTCACTGTCTACTTCTCTATCCACTGTCTACTTATCTATCCACCGTCTACTTCTCTATCCACTGTCCAATTCTCTATCCACTGTCTACTTCTCTATCCACTGTCTACTTCTCTATCCTACTCTCTACTTCTCTATCCACTGTCTACTTCTCTATCCACTGTCTACTTCTCTATCCACTGTCTACTTCTCTATCCTACTCTCTACTTCTCTATCCACTGTCTACTTCTCTATCCACTGTCCAATTCTCTATCCACTGTCTACTTCTCTATCCTACTCTCTACTTCTCTATCCACTGTCTACTTCTCTATCCAACTGTCTAACTTCTCTATTCACTGTCTACTTCTCGATCCACTGTCCACTTCTCTATCCATTGTCTACTTCTCTATCCATTGTCTACTTCTCTATCCACTGTCTAACTTCTCTCTCCACTGTATTTCTTTTTTATCAATTTAAATTTACTTCCGTTTTTCTTGTCTACTCTTCTCTATTTTATATTTCTCTCTCTCCCATCCTTGCTTTCTCTCTATCGTCGGCTCTTTTTCTTCTTTCTCTCCTCACTTTTCTCTGAATCTCCATTCGCACTCCACTGAGACTTCTAATTTCTTGTGTGTAATTATAAAAAGTAATAAATTTTAAATATTGCGCTACCCAGAAACAAGTTTTGCCAGCTTAGTATAAAAGGCGGAAACAGGGCTCTGTTGTCAGGAGGGCCGCTAGCGATTTGCTCAATCTGCTAGGACTCACTGGGGCTGGAAGATTTCTTGTAAAGACTATTTATTTATCCTGAACAGCTCAGCCTACCAAAGTCACTGCGATAGAGTCAGTGCCAATCCTTATGCCCAGCGACAAAGTCGGAAGTGAAAATCACGTTATGGCTAGATTGGTTTTAGAGATGTCTGTCTGTCTGTCTGTCTGTCTGTCTGTCTGTCTGTCTGTCTGTCTGTCTGTCTGTCTGTCTGTCTGTCTGTCTGTCTGTCTGTCTGTCTGTCTGCCTGTCTGTCCGTCTGTCTGTCTGTCTGTCTGTCTGTCTGTCTGTCTGTCTGTCTGCCTGTCTGTCCGTCTGTCTGTCTGTCTGTCTGTCTGTCTGTCTGTCTGTCTGTCTGTTTGTCTGTCTGTCTGTCTGTCGGTCTGCCTGTCTGTCTGTCTGTCTGTCTGTCTGTCTGTCGGTCTCAGCCTACATCGAAAGCTTACAAATTCTTTCAGTGCAATGAATTGGAGTCTTGCTTCCTCCTAACCCTATCCGGACAGCGCGCACCCCTCTCCTACCCGCCTCTCTCGCCTGGCATCGGCACTCAAAAAATCGTCACCAACCGCAGCCTCAGCTCCCCTGTTTAATTACATTACAGGGAATATTTAGAACGGCAGAGAAATGAGCCTGGGAGAAATAAAGAATGATAGATGAAGAGACAGACAAGAGAGGGGAGGAGAGCGAGCGGCAGTGCTGGCGCAGGCGGCCGAGCATTTAGCAGAGCTGGTGCTGAAGCATCCGCCTGGCACCCTCAGCAGGAAGCGCGGAGAAGGCAATGGGATAAAATAGGATCGAAGGAGACGGGGAAAAGCATTACCAGCGTGCTGAGCCGCCCCTAGAAGAAGCAGAACCAACCGGCCTGACTCGAACATCAGTGCCTCCACTCTCCAGGCAGTTGAGACAAAGAAAAGCACAAACAGATTCTCTCCCAAAATGCACTTTTTGATGGCACACTGCAACCTCCCCAACTGCTCGAGATTCTGGCCTTAGCGCGCTTATTTCTAGCGAAATCGAAGTCAACATTCGAAAAAACGCCGAAGGAATTTTATGTGAAGTGATGTCTCCCCTTTCCCCCCTCTCTCTCTCCCCCTCTCTCCCTTCCCTCCTCCTCTGTCGCCTTCTCTCTCTCCTCTCTCCTACCTGGTATCTCCTCTCTCCCCGTCTCTCCTCTTCTCCCCCCTCAACTCCCTCTCACCTCTCTCCCCCTTTCTCCCAGTCTCACTCCCCTCTCCATCTCTCTCCTCTATCCTCTCTCTCCTCTTTTATTCTCTCCCTCTCCCCCTCTTATCCATCTCCATCTGATAATTTCCAGCCCATCAGCCAGCCTCTTGAGCAATATCGAGTCCAAAGTGGCCCTGAATGCCGCCATGCAATGGGCCGGCATAAAAGTGGAGGAGCTCCGCATAGCCGGAGACAAAGAGGGCTGCGCAGCCATCCAAAGCAATGAATTTCAAGTAGGCGACAATTTGAGGATCAGGGTGGCTCGTTAAGTATAAGAGGGGGGGGGCGATGAGCACACACCGGCCCCAAGGACTCTAGCTCTCAGTTCCCTCCTCCCTGAAAACAGTCAGCCATTGCCTCTGGGAGGCTGGGGCCGCACCGGGGAAGCATGCTGCATAATTCAATTTTCGTCACCAAAAAATCCCGACCGCTGAGCGCCTTCTAGGAGACAAGAAATCGATGCACCCACCGCTCAGCCTTTGACCCGAGCGGCGGCAGCAGCAGCAGCAGCAGCCATCCCAGGGGACCCGGGGAGGCGGACGGCTTTTCTCTCATTTCGCATCGTCTCCCTTGGCTCAATCTCACCCTCCCTCTCTCACTGCCTTATCATCTCCCTACATCACTCTGCCTCCGTTCCAGCATAGCGTCTCTGCACCCTCCCTCTCCTCCCACTCTCCCCATCTCTCTGCTCTCTTTCTCTCTCTCCCTTGACTCTCCCTTGGCTCTCTCCCTGACTCTCTCTCTCTGACTCTTCTCTGGCTCTCTCCCTAAATCTCTCTCTGACACTTCCCTGGCTCTCTCCCTGACTCTCTCTCTCTGACTCTTCTCTGGCTCTCTCCCTAAATCTCTCTCTGACACTTCCCTGGCTCTCTCCCTGACTCTCTCTCTGACACTTCCCTGGCTCTCTCCCTGACTCTCTCTCTGACTCTTCCCTGGCTCTCTCCCTGACTCTCTCTCTGACTCTTCCCTGGCTCTCTCCCTGGCTCTCTCTCTGACTCTTCCCTGGCTCTCTCCCTGACTCTCTCTCTGACTCTTCCCTGGCTCTCTCCCTGACTCTCTCTCTGACTCTTCCCTGGCTCTCTCCCTGACTCTCTCTCTGACTCTTCCCTGGCTCTCTCCCTGACTCTCTCTCTGACTCTTCCCTGGCTCTCTCCCTGACTCTCTCTCTGACTCTTCTCTGGCTCTCTCCCTGACTCTCTCTCTGACACTTCCCTGGCTCTCTCCCTGACTCTCTCTCTGACTCTTCCCTGGCTCTCTCCCTGACTGTCTCTCTCTCTGACTCTTTTCTGGCTCTCTCCCTGGCTCTCTCTCTGACTCTTCCCTGGCTCTCTCCCTGACTCTCTCTCTGACTCTTCCCTGGCTCTCTCCCTGACTCTCTCTCTGACTCTTCCCTGGCTCTCTCCCTGACTCTCTCTCTGACTCTTCTCTGGCTCTCTCCCTGACTCTCTCTCTGACACTTCCCTGGCTCTCTCCCTGACTCTCTCTCTGACTCTTCCCTGGCTCTCTCCCTGACTGTCTCTCTCTCTGACTCTTTTCTGGCTCTCTCCCTGGCTCTCTCTCTGACTCTTCCCTGGCTCTCTCCCTGACTCTCTCTCTGACTCTTCCCTGGCTCTCTCCCTGACTCTCTCTCTGACTCTTCCCTGGCTCTCTCCCTGACTCTCTCTCTGACTCTTCCCTGGCTCTCTCCCTGACTCTCTCTCTGACTCTTCCCTGGCTCTCTCCCTGACTGTCTCTCTCTCTGACTCTTCCCTGGCTCTCTCCCTGACTGTCTCTCTCTCTCTGACTCTTCTCTGGCTCTCTCCCTGACTCTCTCTCTGACTCTTCTCTGGCTCTCTCCCTGACTCTCTCTCTGACTCTTCCCTGGCTCTCTCCCTGACTCTCTCTCTGACTCTTCCCTGGCTCTCTCCCTGACTGTCTCTCTCTCTGACTCTTCTCTGGCTCTCTCCCTGACTCTCTCTCTCTGACTATTCCCTGGCTCTCTCCCTGACTCTCTCTCTGACTCTTCCCTGGCTCTCTCCCTGACTCTCTCTCTCTGACTCTTCCCTGGCTCTCTCCCTGACTCTCTGACTCTTCCCTGGCTCTCTCCCTGACTGTCTCTCTCTCTGACTCTTCTCTGGCTCTCTCCCTGACTCTCTCTCTGACTCTCCCCTGGCTCTCTCCCTGACTCTCTCTCTCTGACTCTTCTCTGGCTCTCTCCCTGACTCTCTCTCTCTCTCTGACTCTTCTCTGGCTCTCTCCCTGACTCTCTCTCTCTCTCTGACTCTTCTCTGGCTCTCTCCCTGACTCTCTCTCTGACTCTTCCCTGGCTCTCTCCCTGACTCTCTCTCTCTCTGACTCTTCCCTGGCTCTCTCCCTGACTCTCTCTCTCTCTGACTCTTCCCTGGCTCTCTCCCTGACTCTCTCTCTCTGACACTCCCCTGGCTCTCTCGCTGACTCTCTCTCTGACTCTTCCCTGGCTCTCTCCCTGACTCTCTCTCTCTCTGACTCTTCCCTGGCTCTCTCCCTGACTCTCTCTCTCTGACACTCCCCTGGCTCTCTCGCTGACTCTCTCTCTGACTCTTCCCTGGCTCTCTCCCTGACTGTCTCTGGCTCTCCCATGACTCTTACCCTGACTCTCGGCTGGCTTTCCCCTTGACTCTCCTCCTGACTCTCCCCCGACTCTCCGCTGACTCCGCTGACTCTCTGCTGACTCCCCTTGACTCTCCCTGACCCCTTGACTCTCCCCTTAATTCTCCATTTGATTCTCTAAATTACTCTCCCCCTGACTCTCCCCCTGACTCCCCCTGACTCCCCCTGTCTCTCCCATGACTCTTCCCCTGACTCTCCGCTGTCTCCCTGAATCTCCCCTTTAATTCTCCATTTGATTCTCTACCTGACCATCTCCCTGACTCAGGAATAGAAGAGGCCAGTATCAAGCGAGATGGATTAATTGAAAAATTGTTGGTGACACCTGAGCCACTAATCGGGACTTAATAGCAGAGAAATATAATTAGCCAGAGCCATAATTGCATTTCCTGCCTATGATGCAGCATCTCTGCCAGGTAGAATTTGCGCCCCCTAGTAAAGCGAAACCCCTATGGGGAAAAGTTAACTGATGAGCTGGCTAATTCGTTGAGCACAGACACGAGGAGCCGAAAATGTTGTCAGTAAAACAATAAATTTGGCAGAACATACCTATATTAGCTGTGCTAAGCAATTCTTAGTCTGATTAGGATATCATAGTATTAGTTTAAGCTGGCCACTTATAATTTCATTACTAAATATCATTAGAATACTAAATTTTTTTGCTTCTTTAAATCTTGTTCCTATTGTGCCAGACCCTGGGGCATCATCCTCTTCTCATTGTACTAGATATATTCATCTGTGTGTATTATAATGTATGAGCTATATCTTCAATATTCAACTGCATTTTGTTGCCACACTGGGGGGGGGGGGGGGGGTGAGTGGCAGTTTTTTAGCAGGGCCGGGCAGGCAGTTGGCATCAGAGCTGCTCTGTTAGACAATTAAAACCAGAGGCACAAAAAACTGGATCAGCAGACCGCGGGTTCCGCGTGGTAGCAATTGGCGGGGAGCTGGCGACTATGATCTGCTAGCCTGCGCTGTTTCAGTCACGGAATGGAGCTCTGTCACTCATGACCTCACCCATGAACTCACTCATGAACTCACTGATGATCTCACTCATGACCTTACTCATGAACTCACTGATGGTCTCACTTATGACCTCACCCATGACCTTACTTATGAACTCACTCATGATCTCACTCATGACCTCACCCATGAACTCACCCATGACCTCACTCATGAACTCACTCATGAACTCACTCATGAGCTCACTCATGAACTCACTTATGAACTCACTCATGAACTCACTCATGAACTCACTCATGTTCTCACTCATGAACTCACTCATACCCATACTCATGAATTCACTCATGGCCTCACTTATGAACTCACTCATGAACTCACTCATGAGCTCACTCATGAACTCGCTTATGAACTCACTCATGAACTCACTCATGAGCTCACTCATGAACTCACTCATGAGCTCACTCTTGAACTCACTCATGAGCTCACTCATGAACTCACTCATGAGCTCACTCTTGAACTCACTCATGCACTCACTCATGAGCTCAGTCTTGAACTCACTCATGAACTCACTCATGAACTCACTCATGAACTCACTCATGAACTCACTCATGAACTCACTCATGAACTCACTCATGAACTCACTCATGTTCTCACTCATGAACTCTCTCATGAACTCACTCATGAACTCACTCATGAACTCACTCGTGAACTAAGTCACGTTAAACCCTATCTAATGTTAATCTTTTTATGCTCCAAATTTTAATTCTTCGTGCAGTCGTCACTAGTTGCTCCCCCCCTCATCACTCACCACCAGCCCAGCCTCATGCAACTGATGGCTTCCCTCCCATCAGCCCCCATCCGCCTGTCCAGCCCAGGTGTGAGTTTCTCAGCTCCCACCCCTGGAACAAGCCTGGACTTGGCAAACACTTCCACAGCTCTTTTCAAATGCAGACTGGGACACCAGCAGACTTATGCTCCGGTGTCCACTCCGTAAGAGCAGGCACATTTTCAGACAACTGTAGGCTTGCAAACTGTCAAACTACAGTCAGCCTAAAGTTGTCTAAAATGGCCATTTCAAGGGAAGAAATTGCTTCTCCCATACCGAACACCCCGGGTCGAGTCGCACGCAATCTAGCAGCTACATGCAAGAGCTCAAGCTCACTTTCTCGCCTCCACTCTCGCCGCCATGCTTCAAGTCGCCGCTTGACTGCTGGGCGAAGCTGATGAAGCGGCGGGGAGGGCGAGACTGCTCTGTTGATTTTAGCCACCCAAAGTGCTCAGTAGTTGCCAAGCCGGGCAGGTGGAAGGGCGGTGAAGTTTGACTTTGGAATCTTGAAAGAGAATCAGTATTTTGTACTTTTGTACAGAGCTTTATAATCCCATGTCAGACTATCCAGTGTCAGACAATCCCATGCCAACCAATTCAATGTCAGATAATCTCATGCCAGATAATCTCATGCCAGATAATTCCATGCCAGATAATCTCATGCCAGATAATCTCAAGCCAGATAATCCCATCCCAGATAATTCCATGCCAGATAATCTCATGCCAGATAATCTCAAGCCAGATAATCCCATGCCAGATAATCTCAAGCCAGATAATCCCATGCCAGATAATCTCATGCCAGATAATCTCATGTCAGATAATCTCAAGCTAGATAATCTCATGCCAGATAATCTCAAGCCAGATAATCTCGTGCCAGATAATCTCATGCTAGATAATCTCATGTCAGATAATCCCATATCAAATAATCTTATGCCAGATAATCTCATGCCAGATAATCTCATGCCAGATAATCTCAAGCCAGATAATCTCATGCCAGATAATCTCATGCCAGATAATCTCATGCCAGATAATCTCATGCCAGATAATCTCATGCCAAGATAATCTCATGCCAGATAATCTCATGCCAGATAATCTCATGCCAGATAATCTCATGCCAGATAATCCCATATCAAATAATCTCATGCCAGATAATCTAATGTCAGATAATCCCATATTAAATAATCTCATGCCAGATAATCCCATATCAAATAATCTCATGCCAGATAATCTCATGCCAGGATAATCTCATGCCAGAATTCATAGACTGAAACAATTAGAATCAGCCATGGCAACTGTTTCCAAGCTAGAAAAACCCATCTTGCTATTTTCTTCTGACAATTTGTCCCAGATGTTTCCACACCCTGTTTCTCAGTGAGAAGGCTTCAATGCGCGCTCTGGAGGCTACTGCTGGCCGGGAGCTGTCAGATTTTTAAAGATGGCGGATCTGGAAGAGGAGAGCGGAACAAGTGGCCGAAAGTCCGCTGAAGTCGATTTATTGATTTCCTCTCGGCATGCGAACACATTTATATTTGTTTATAAGACCCAGCCGCAAGGGGATTCGAAGTGGGTCTCCATATCCACTTTCCTCGAGTCTGCCTGGCTGCAGGATTTGGATAGGGATTAATAAATATATATATATAATGCTAGCCGTGTACAACTGACTCAAGACAGTCCATCCATGCTCCCCAGTGTGGGATTACTTCATGTAATAGGAAGAAAATGCGTTTTTTACATACGCCTCCCGCCCTTTGGGTGCCATATTAATCAGCGGCTCTTTGTCGCCATGGGCTGAATGCGAAATTCAGCCATGAATTGGCGGTGAATGAATCGAATGTATCGTCGGATTTATGCTGCCTATGGAGAAACAAAAACTCTTACGCTGATAATTTGATATCCCCTGTCTGATAACCCCCTGTCCGATAATCCCCTGTCCGATAATCCCCTGTCCGATAATCCCCTGTCCGATAGTCCCCTGTCCGATAATCCCCTGTCGATAGTCCCCTGTCCGATAATCCCCTGTCCGATAATCCCCTGTCCGATAATCCCCTGTCCGATAATCCCCTGTCCGATAATCCCCTGTCCGATAATCCCCTGTCCGATAATCCCCTGTCCGATAATCCCCTGTCCGATAATCCCCTGTCCGATAGTCCCCTGTCCGATAATCCCCTGTCCGATAGTCCCCTGTCCGATAATCCCCTGTCCGATAATCCCCTGTCCGATAGTCTCCTGTCCGATAATCCCCTGTCCGATAATCCCCTGTCCGATAATCCCCTGTCCGATAATCCCCTGTCCGATAATCCCCTGTCCGATAATCCCCTGTCCGATAATCCCCAGTCCGATAATCCCCTGTCCGATAATCCCCTGTCCGATAATCCCCTGTCCGATAATCCCCTGTCCGATAATCCCCTGTCCGATAATCCCCTGTCCGATAATCCCCTGTCCGATAATCCCCTGTCCGATAATCCCCTGTCCGATAATCCCCTGTCCGATAGTCCCCTGTCCGATAATCCCCTGTCCGATAATCCCCTGTCCGATAATCCCCTGTCCGATAATCCCCTGTCCGATAATCCCCTGTCCGATAATTACCCGTCTCTGTCAGATAATCCCCATTATGATAATTCATTGTCAAACAGTTCCTTGTGAGCCAATAATCCACAGTCTTTACGGCAAGCCAGCCTGATTATCTCGAGTGCAATTATTTTGCCGCCAATCTCCAGATGAGGCCGCCCGGCTCCATCTTCGGTGCCACCTTGATCGCCGCCGCCGCCGCGGTCACCCTGCTGTCATTGGGCTCCAGCTCGGGTGCACCGTTGATCTCCGCCGTTCTGCCCAAGCTCTACCTGGTGCCCGTGTCGGTGGATCAATCCGACATTAACGACGTGCAGGACATGTTCCGTCAGGTAGGCCCCGAAGGCACAGATAGTGTACATTCTCCGACGATGAGAACAGTATCCGCCTGCGTACACTATGTGCTCAGGAATCAGAGCAGGAATGGGCATATTGATTTTATTCTTATCTGTCAGGTGCAGACGCGGCTGTCGAACGAGCAGAAGACCGACAACGAGACCCTGTTCGAGCTGGTGCTGGGCGAGCTGAAGCGGTCGAGCCACTCGCCGATGCACCTGCTGCAGACTGTCTGCTCCGCCCTGCAGATGGAGGAGCCGAAATTTGCCTCCGCCTTGTTGCTGACCGCGGTCGAGTCCGAGGGCTCGATTCGGACAAAGGATTCGGCCAGGGCGGCCGAGTATCTGATACACTTGGCCAGCTCCATTGGACTGCCGAGTTTTGTGTACTTTGGAATCGGTCCGGGACAACTGGATGTGAGACTGGATTGTGAACGTTGTGAATTGTGAACGATGTGAATTGTAAACGATGACTTACTTGACTTAGCTGCAGGGTGGTCCGTAGACACAGCGGGGAGGCGAGGGTCGCCAATTCCGCTAGCCCCTGAAGGCCCGCAGACAGGCAGAGGCGTGGGGCCGGTCAGGGTGGTCCGCCGGTCCGTCCTGCAGCGTGATCTTCCGTATTAGCTCGTCTAGTCGCCCGAAGGAACTGGATGAGCCGTGAGATGCTGTCAGGCTGGCAGACCTCGTCAATGGACGGGTTCGGCCCGAGGTAGCGTAGCTGGTCTCTGTTAAAGAAGGGGCAGTGACAGACAAAGTGCTGAGCATCTTCATTGTCGCACTCGCAAAAGGGGCAAAGTTCGCTCTCGAGGTCACCTCGGAGGAAGCAGTGCCTGGCGAGGTAGCCATGGCCGGTAAGGGTCATGACAAGGGCTCGAATATCCTTCCGATTCTGGTTCAGAAGGATGTTTCTGAGCCTGCGAGACGGGCAAGGAACCGCGGCACGAGATTGCTGGCAGTTTTGGGTGCCCGCCCATCTGTCCCTGTGGAGGGAGTCAGCCCAGTCATCGATCTGACGATTGATGACTGTCAAGGGCATAGGGACCAGGGGGCAGGGCCGAAGAAAGAGCCAGAGCCGCCCCTCTTGGCGAGGGTGTCTGCCAGCTCGTTCCCCGGAAACCCTGCGTGCCCTGGGATCCACTTCAGCCTGACAGTATTGCTACTGGCCAGGAGGTTGAGCTGCCGGGCGCAGTCGGCGACTGTCCGGGAGTTCGTTGAGGTGTGGCAAAGGGCCTGTAAGGCCGCTTGGCTGTCGGAGTGGATGACAATAGTCTTTCCTCTCGTACCCTTGGCGTTCAGCTCTGCAGCGCAAGAGCTGATGGCAAGGACTATTGTAAACGATGTGAATTGTGAACGATGTATATTGTGAGCGATCTAGACCTTGATTGATGAGAATCGTGAATGACATCTAATTGTGAAGGATGCGAACAAAATTTGAACGTTTGATAATGTTGTGTGATTTCGTGTGAGTCATAACTTCCTGCTACAATCGCGTCAATAGAAGAGTGACCGCAGATTAATGCTGATCGCCAACTCATGCCCAGATGGAGGAGGAATCCATGGCCTTCCACCTGGAGCCCGGCGCCAGGCACGTGGCCCAGGCCATGGTCGATTTCTTGAAGACCTACGACTGGAAGCTGGCCAGCCTCATCGTGTCCAGGGCAACACTGGGTCACTACGGACTCGAGGTGGAGCTCAAAAAGTTGGCGGACAGCAGCCAAAAAATTGACGATCCAAATGCTTACAGGTGACGGAAATGAGGGCTTACAGGTGAGGTAAACCCCAGTGACAGCATTAACAATGCCATTCGATTGACACGCAGGTTCGAGCTCACCCAGGTGCTATCATTCGACGGCATCGAGACCCTGGTTGAAATTACCACCTGCAGATCTGTCTGCAAGTCAGTATATCGCAGAATCCTGGAGCGCCTGTCCAAAACTGAGGAACGAATATTTTTGTTCCACGGCACCATGTGAGTTGGCTCGAATTTCTGAGCAAATCTGATTAAATGTATGATGATGGTTTTCCACGAATCAACCAAAAATTACAGCAGTTTTACATCCTATTTGAGAGCAAAGCCTTCAAGACATTCGGGACCTTCAAGACATTCAGGATCTTCGAACCTTCGGGACTTTTGGGCCTTCGGGACCTTCGGGACCTTCGGGACCTTCGGGACCTTCGGGACCTTCGGGACCTTCGGGACCTTCGAGACCTTCGGGACCTTCGGGACCTTCGGGACCTTCGGGAACTTCGGGACCTTCGGGACCTTCGGGACCTTCAGGACCTTCGGGACCTTCAGGACCTTCGGGACCTTCAGGACCTTCGGGACCTTCAGGACCTTCGGGACCTTCAGGACCTTCGGGACCTTCAGGACCTTCGGGACCTTCAGGACCTTCGGGACCTTCAGGACCTTCGGGACCTTCAGGACCTTCGGGACCTTCAGGACCTTCGGGACCTTCAGGACCTTCGGGACCTTCAGGACCTTCGGGACCTTCAGGACCTTCGGGACCTTCAGGACCTTCGGGACCTTCAGGACCTTCGGGACCTTCAGGACCTTCGGGACCTTCAGGACCTTCGGGACCTTCAGGACCTTCGGGACCTTCAGGACCTTCGGGACCTTCAGGACCTTCGGGACCTTCAGGACCTTCGGGACCTTCTTGATTCGAGACCTTCGGGAACTTCAAGATCTTCAGGACCTTCGGGACCTTCTTGATTCGGGACCTTCTGGATTCGGGACTTTCCAGATTCGGGACTTTCCAGATTCGGGACTTTCTGGGCCTTTTGGATTCGGGACCTTTGGGCCTTTGGGACCTTCTGGATCGGGCGGGACTTTCGGGACTTTTAAAACGATAAACAATGAAAAGATTAACATCCTTGACACCCGCAGAGCCGATCTGGCCATCATGGTCCGAGTTTCGATAGAGTTCAACCTTAATTACCTATTCGACAAAGAGTACCTGTGGCTGGTGTCGCCAGCGGCCATCACCACCCCGTCGAAGAACAACATCAAGAAGGGATTTAATGCGCAGCTGGGCAACATTGAGCTGCCTGGACTGTTCGGTGAGCTGCCTGATTTTATCTTCTAAAAGAGGGTGACGGCAAGCTTTGTGAAGCACTTAAATGACAAGCAGCTCGCAGCAGCCAGCTTCTAGGAGAATTGCAGATCTTCTGTCTGTGTAGCAGGCGCCTCCTCTGCATCTGGCGCCTCCTCTGCATCTGGCGCCTCCTCTGCATCTGGCGCCTCCGCTGTATCTGGCGCCTCCTCTGTATCTGGCGCCTCCTCTGCATCTGGTGCCTCCTCTTTATCTGGCGCCCGGCCATCTCTGCATCTGGCGCCTCCTCTGCATCTGGCGCCTCCTCTGCACATGGCGCCTCCTCTGCATCTGGCGCCTCCTCTGTAGCTTGGCGTCTCCTCTGCATCTGGCGCCTCCACTGTAGCTTGGCGACCGGCCATCTCTGCATCTGGCGCCTCCTCTGCATCTGGCGCCTCCTCTGCACATGGCGCCTCCTCTGCATCTGGCGCCTCCTCTGCATCTGGCGCCTCCTCTGCACATGGCGCCTCCTTTGCATCTGGCGCCTCCTCTGCATCTGGCGCCTCCTCTGCATCTGGCGCCTCCTCTGTATCTGGCGCCTCCTCTGCATCTGGCGCCTCCTCTGCATCTGGCGCCTCCTCTGCATCTGGCGCCTCCTCTGCATCTGGCGCCTCCTCTGCATCTGGCGCCTCCTCTGTATCTGGCGCCTCCTCTGCATCTGGCGCCTCCTCTGCATCTGGCGCCACCTCTGCATCTGGCGCCTTCTCTGTAGCTCCTCTGAGCCCAACAGCAAATTCTACACGTAGTGACAAGCCAACTCTTTGTCCAAAATCTGCTCAGGTCTGAAGCACGAGACCGACTTGACAAAGGCAGTTCGAATCGCTGCCAACCTCTGGTACAGAGCCCTGCGGCAGTTCAAGCGCAAGCGCAGGCAGCGAGGCCTGCGAGACTCGGAGATTGTGCGACAGATGCACCCGAACTTCACCTGCCGCACCGGCGGGAGCAATGGAACTGCGCTGTACTGGGAGAATGGCAGAGACATACATAGGTAAGCACAGTCTCAAATTCACTTCCGACTCTTAACTTTGACCGGAAGTCCCTTAAAAACATAACCGGATGTTTCCGAAAAGTTCAATTGTAAGTCCCTTGAACTCTCCACCGAAACTCTCTGAGGAACTCAACCGGAAAACAATTAAAATTAAACCGGAAGTTTCTTGAAAACTCAACCGGAAGTCCCTTAACATCTCAAAATGAAGTCTGAAAAACTGAAACGAAAGTCACTTAAAAAACTGAACTTGAACTCACTTTAAAACTATACCGGAAGTTCTTTAAAATCTTTTCCAGAAGCATCTGAAGAACTCAAAAGAAAGTTTCTCAAAAGCCCAGCCGGAAGTCCCTCTACTTCTTCACACACCAGTTTAAAAATCCAACCGGAAGTCCCTCTACTCCTTCACACACCAGTTTAAAAATCCAACCGGAAGTCCCTCTACTCCTTCGCACACCAGTTTAAAAATCCAACCGGAAGTCCCTCTACTCCTTCGCACACCAGTTTAAAAATCCAACCGGAAGTCCCTCTACTCCTTCGCACACCAGTTTAAAAATCCAACCGGAAGTCCCTCTACTCCTTCACACACCAGTTTAAAAATCCAACCGGAAGTCCCTCTACTCCTTCACACACCAGTTTAAAAATCCAACCGGAAGTCCCTCTACTCCTTCACACACCAGTTTAAAAATCCAACCGGAAGTCCCTCTACTCCTTCACACACCAGTTTAAAAATCCAACCGGAAGTCCCTCTACTCCTTCACACACCAGTTTAAAAATCCAACCGGAAGTCCCTCTACTCCTTCGCACACCAGTTTAAAAATCCAACCGGAAGTCCCTCTACTCCTTCGCACACCAGTTTAAAAATCCAACCGGAAGTCCCTCTACTCCTTCACACACCAGTTTAAAAATCCAACCGGAAGTCCCTCTACTCCTTCGCACACCAGTTTAAAAATCCAACCGGAAGTCCCTCTACTCCTTCGCACACCAGTTTAAAAATCCAACCGGAAGTCCCTCTACTCCTTCACACACCAGTTTAAAAATCCAACCGGAAGTCCCTCTACTCCTTCACACACCAGTTTAAAAATCCAACCGGAAGTCCCTCTACTCCTTCGCACACCAGTTTAAAAATCCAACCGGAAGTCCCTCTACTCCTTCGCACACCAGTTTAAAAATCCAACCGGAAGTCCCTCTACTCCTTCACACACCAGTTTAAAAATCCAACCGGAAGTCCCTCAACTCCTTCGCACACCAGTTTAAAAATCCAACCGGAAGTCCCTCTACTCCTTCACACACCAGTTTAAAAATCCAACCGGAAGTCCCTCTACTCCTTCACACACCAGTTTAAAAATCCAACCCGAAGTCCCTCTACTCCATCACACACCCAGCTTAAAGACCCAACCTGAAGTCCCTCTACTCCATCACACACCCAGCTTAAAGACCCAACCGGAAGTGGGGCCGGCCGCCCTCCCCCCTCTCCAGGCGAATTCTCCAGTCGTCATTTTGCTTCTCGTGCCAAACCGACGGCGAGCCGACGGGAATAATCGGCTTCGACCGGGACGGCTTCCTGAACAGCTCCGAGCTGACGGTGATGAACTCGCGCGCGGGCAGCGGCAAATGGCCAACAACCGAGTGGTTCCCCGTGGGCAGGTGGAGCATGAGCAGCAGCCATCGGCCGCGCCTCACCCAGCTCAGCATGGAGGGCGTGCTCTGGCCGGGCAAGGCCAACACGCCGCCGCTGGGCCGGCCGCAGAAGTTCCGCCTTCGCGTGGCCACCCTCAAGGAGGATCCGTTCGTCCGCTACTGGCCGCTCGAGAAGGACGGCTCCTGCGACGTGACGGCGCTGAAGTGCAGTATCGTTTCGGACAATGTCAGCCTGGTGAACTTCCCGGCCGAGAAGATTTGGGCCAACAGTTCTCTGCGCGATCTGATGCGACGTACGGCTTATGAGGACAGCTGCTGTACCGGACTGTCCGTTGACCTGCTCAAGGAGCTCATGAAGGACATGGACTTTGAAGTTGACATGTTCGAGGTGCCCGACAAAACCTGGGGCGGTTGGACTGCTGTGAGTGCGGCTCCGGTTTGGGGGCGCAAGGACGACCAAAATGAACTCCTATCTAGCGGGAATTCCGTGTTGCAGGATTCTCTTGTGGGATTTCTCTTGTGGGATTTCCCGTGTTGGGATTTCCTGTCATGGGATTTCCCGTGTTGAGATTTCCTATGGTGGGATTTCCCATCGAGGGATTTCCCATCGTGTGATTTCCCGTCATGAGATTTCCCGTCATATGATTTTCCGTGGTGGGATTGCCAGTCATGGGATTTCCCGTCATGAGATTTCTATTCGTAACATTTTTACATAAAAAGCAGAGATCTAGACAAAACTGCACCAAAATCTGCAAAAAAGTTTTTTCTGCTAAAAAGAAAAAGAAAACTGAATTAGTCTTGCTGGCTATGAAAGTCACGAACAGTTATCTGTTTGCTGAATTGCTACCACAGTCACCATAGCGTGCCACCGACCAATAATAAATTAGGTCAGTAGTGTCAGCATGGACCCCTACGTAATTGGTTTGGACGGAAAGCAAAACCTAAACCAGAATTCTAACGGTAAACTAAAAACTATTATATATCTATAGATAGATAGATAGATAGATAGATAGATAGATAGATAGATAGATAGATAGATAGATAGATAGATAGATAGATAGATAGATAGATAGATAGATAGATAGATAGATAGATAGATAGATAGATAGATAGATAGATAGATAGATAGATAGATAGATAGATAGATAGATAGATAGATAGATAGATAGATAGATAGATAGATAGATAGATAGATAGATAGATAGATAGATAGATAGTGTAGCTAGCAGCATTTCTAAACTCTGAATTGCTTCCAGACTACTGGCTGGAACGGCTTGATTCGCGTGCTGACAGCCGGCATGGCGGATATGGTGGTGACGGCGCTGAAGATCACACCGAACAGGAGCGAGCAGATCGACTTCAGCCTGCCCTACCAGCGCACCGGCATCACCATTCTGGTGGCGCTGCGGGAGGGCGCCATCTCCACCAGGGCGTTTCTCAGTGAGCTCGGACAGGAGATGTTTTTGTGCTGTTAAAGAAATGT
Source organism: Macrostomum lignano (assembly GCA_002269645.1). Taxonomy (NCBI): domain Eukaryota; kingdom Metazoa; phylum Platyhelminthes; family Macrostomidae; genus Macrostomum; species Macrostomum lignano. The sequence goes on from NIVC01000646.1 coordinate 160,078, forward strand.
CAACAAACAGGATACTGAGCTGTCTGAATTGCACTGACTGGCCTGGCCCAGTTGCTATGCTGGCCCAGTGGCCCTAAGAGCAATGTACGAGTAACTTAGCTAGAACAGTCAGACAGACTGCCATAGGGCAATGTCAAGATTAACTTTTTGTCAAAATGTATTCCGTTTGAACTTTCTCTGGTTTAGCTCTCTTTATCCAGCTTTTCTCAAGCGGGAAATGAATGAGATTTAGCGACTCTTAGACTCCTATATAGAATACGCGTGAGATAGCCTGGCAGATAGAAAAATAGAAGTGGCTGTAGCAATTTATTCTGATGCAGAGGGATTGATGCGGGCCTATGTCTATTTTACGCGTACACAAACCTGCAGAACCGTATGACTATCCATCTTGGTGCCTCATCCTGGTGTTCTCTGTGCACGCTTCCGGTGCCGCCCTGTTCCTCTTCGAGTGGCTCAGTCCCCAGGGACTGGACAGGGGCAACGTGCCTCCCAGAGGTTGGTCGATTCCTATACTTGTGCTGTAAAATATACTGCACTGCGGCGTGCTATGAGGCGCTGCGCACCGCTCCACTTCATGATTATTGTCAATTTCTTAGTACAGGCTATTCCGACCCCCGCCCCCACCCGACCCCCGCAGAGCACAAGTTAGGCCTATTTTACAACCCCCACCCACCCCCACCAGAGCACGAGTTCAGCCTATTTTACAACCCCACCCACCACCACCAGAGCACAAGTTCAGCCTATTTTAGAACCCCACCCACCACCCACCAGAGCACAAGCTCAGCCTACGAGTATTTTACAATCCCCACCCTTCGCAGAGCACAAGTTCAGCCTATTCTACAGCCCCCACCCACCCCCACCAGAGCACGAGTTCAACCTATTTAACACCCCCACCCATTACCACCAGAGCACAAGTTCAACCTATTTTACAACCCCACCCGACCCCCCGCAGAGCACAAGTTCAGCCTATTTTACAGCCCCCACCCGACCTCCCGCAGAGAACAAGTTAAGCCTATTTTACAACCCCACCCACCCCCACCAGAGCACAAGTTAAGCCTATTTTACAACCCCACCCACCACCACCAGAGCACAAGTTCAGCCTATTTTAGAACCCCACCCACCACCCACCAGAGCACAAGCTCAGCCTACGAGTATTTTACAATCCCCACCCTTCGTAGAGCACAAGTTCAGACTATTCTACAGCCCCCACCCCACCACCCACAGAGCACAAGTTCAGCCTATTCCGCTCTCTCTGGCTGATCTGGTCGATGCTATTCGGCGCCGCGGTGAACGCGGACAATCCGCGCGGCGTTGCCAGCCGTTTCCTAAGCAACATCTGGGCCCTGTTCGCCCTGGTGTTCCTGGCCTCGTACACGGCCAACCTTGCCGCCTTCATGATCGCCGAGGAGTCCTACTACGACTTGACCGGCATCAACGACTGGCGGTTGACGGACCCAGGCGTGCACAGGCCTCCGTTCCGGTTTGCCACGGTGCCGTCGGGAGCCACGGAGGAGAATGTGAAAATGAACTTCCCGGCGATGGCCAACTATATGCGGAACTACAGCAAGAGCAACGTTGACGAGGGAATCAAGGCGCTGAAGAATCAGTAAGCGGCTGGGATTCTCTTTTAATTGTGTTGTTTCATGATGCGGAACGGAACTGCCGGTCCGTGTTCTGCCTGACTGACTGACTGACTGACGGACTGACTGACTGACTGACTGACTGACTGACTGACTGACTGACTGACTGACTGACTGACTGACTGACTGACTGACTGACTGACTGACTGACTGACTGACTGACTGACTGACTGACTGACTGACTGACTGACTGACTGACTGACTGACTGACTGACTGACTGACTGACTGACTGACTGACTGACTGACTGACTGACTGACTGACTGACTGACTGACTGACTGACTGACTGACTGACTGACTGACTGACTGACTGACTGACTGACTGACTGACTGACTGACTGACTGACTGACTGACTGACTGACTGACTGACTGACTGACTGACTGACTGACTGACTGACTGACTGACTGACTGACTGACTGACTGACTGACTGACTGACTGACTGACTGACTGACTGACTGACTGACTGACTGACTGACTGACTGACTGACTGACTGACTGACTGACTAACTAACTAACTGACTAACTAACTAACTAACTAACTAACTAACTAACTAACTAACTAACTAACTAACTAACTAACTAACTAACTAACTAACTGACTAACTAATTAACTAACTAAACTACATCACATATAAAACAACTCCCGCAGCGTTATCGACGCCTTCATCTATGACGCCACAGTGCTGCAGTACCGGGTGGGCAAGGACAAGGACTGCAAGCTGCGCACGGTGGGCAATTGGTACTCCATGACCGGTTACGGCATCGGCATGCCGAAAGGCTCCAAGTGGCTGCGAGCTGTCAATCAGAGAATTCTGGCTTACAGGAGGAATGGTAAAGAGAGGCGCACCGCGTTGCTAGGAGTGGGAGGATGAGGACCGGAAGCTCTGGGATATTTGAGACTGGATGATGGGGACCGGAAGCTGTGATATTTGAGACTTGATGATGGGGACCGGAAGCTGTGATATTTGAGACTGGATGATGGGGACCGGAAGCTGTGATATTTGAGACTCGTGATGGGGACCGGAAGCTGTGATATTTGAGACTGGATGATGGGGACCGGAAGCTGTGATATTTGAGAATGGTGATGGGGACCGGAAGCTGTGATATTTGAGACTGGATGATGAAGACCGGAAGCTGTGATATTTGAGACTTGATGATGGGGACCGGAAGCTGTGATATTTGAGACTTGATGATGGGGACCGGAAGCCGTGATATTTGAGACTGGTGATGGGGACCGGAAGCTGTGATATTTGAGACTTGATGATGAAGACCGGAAGCTGTGATATTTGAGACTTGATGATGGGGACCGGAAGCTGTGATATTTGAGACTGGATGATGAAGACCGGAAGCTGGGACTGTTTGAGATTGAGACTGGGATCCAGCAGGCTCAATATTTGAGACTGGGTGATGGGACCAGAAGCTGGGACAGTTCAAACTGGGTGATGAAGATCGGAAGCTGTGAAGACTGGGTGATGGGACCAGAAGCTGAAGTTCGGGAGACTGCATGCTTGATGATGAGCTGAATGTAAACGAGCTGAGAGCTGACTCAAACGCCCAAACGACAGTTTGTCAGTGTGTTGGAAGAAATAACGCAAAACTGGCTGAGCCAGTCAGTTGCTCTTAGTCTTCAAACCGCACTGGACCGGAAAGCAGACCGCTGAGAGTCTGCGGAAGCAGATAGTGAAACACAGAGAGGACAGCTTGGGGATAAAACCGGAGTGCATATAGTAAAAGAAGGGCAATAATCATAAAATTGGGCCGCGGACGGAGACGGGAAGGGAAAGTGAGGACAGACTGTGGGAGTTGAGGAGAAGTTTGAGCACAGTGCTCCCCAGGCCTGCTCAGGAAGGAATATAGGGGGGGGGCTTTAGAAGAAGTCCTTGGGAATTGAGTTTTCAGCTCAGGCGTGCAGTCGAGCAGTCCTGGGGGGTCGGGCACTGGGCTGGGGGGCGGAACCGGCTGATCACGTATGCAAATTGCTTTAATCGCTGCTTGCTTGAGCCTCGCCGGCTCTGGCGTAGGGGGGGGGTTGAAGCAGGGGAATCTGCGCTGACACTGCAGCCTGCTCGGGTTTGTTCGACACATTTTGAAATATGCGCTCGACTGTGCTGAACTGTAGAAGTCAAATTTTTCAGATCTGTTAGCGTATAAGTATTTGTCTTTGCAATCCGGGTTCCCACCGCCAAACCTCCCAGATCCTCAATTCCTTGGCCAGCCTCCCAGATCCTCAGTTGCTGGGCCAGCCTCCCAGATCCTCAGTTGCTGGGCCAGCCTCCCAGATCCTCAGTTGCTGGGCCATCCTCCCAGATCCTCAGTTGCTGGGCCAGCCTCCCAGATCCTCAATTGCTGGGCCAGCCTCCCAGATCCTCAGTTGCTGGGCCAGCCTCCCAGATCCTCACTGGCCAGCTGCCAAATCCCAAAGCACCCGGTGACCCGCAGGCCAGCTGGAGCGCTGGAGCAACTTCTGGTTCACAGGCGCCTGCCAGAAGGCGGGCAAGCTGCGCAACAGCAACCAGACGCTGGGAGTGAAGAACTTCATCAGCGCGTTCATCCTGCTGATTGGTGGCATGCTGCTCTGCTGCGTGCTGCTCCTGCTTGAGCACTCCTTCTACAGGTACATGCGGCCCAAGCTAAAGGAGTGGGACAAGTACGGCTGCTGCGGCCTGGTGTCCATCGTGAGTGCCTCAGACTGCGCCTTCATCAGACAATGACCCACAGACTGCAATCAGACAATGACCCACAGACTGCAATCAGACAATGACCCACAGACTGCAATCAGACAATGACCCACGGTCTGCAATCAGACAATGACCCACAGTCTGCAATCAGACAATGACCCACAGACTGCAATCAGACAATGACCCACAGTCTGCAATCAGACAATGACCCACAGACTGCAATCAAACAATGACCCACGGTCTGCAATCAGACAATGACCCACAGTCTGCAATCAGACAATGACCCACAGACTGCAATCAGACAATGACCCACGGTCTGCAATCAGACAATGACCCACAGTCTGCAATCAGACAATGACCCACTGACTGCAATCAGACAATGACCCACAGTCTGCAATCAGACAATGAATGACTCACAGTCTGCAATCAGACAATGACCCACAGTCTGCAATCAGACAATGACCCACAGTCTCAATCAGATAATGACCCACAGACTGCAATCAGACAATGACCCACAGTCTGCAATCAGACAATGAATGACTCACAGTCTGCAATCAGACAATGACCCACAGTCTGCAATCAGACAATGACCCACAGTCTGCAATCAGACAATGACCCACAGTCTGCAATCAGACAATGACCCACAGACTGCAATCAGACAATGACCCACAGTCTGCAATCAGACAATGACCCACAGACTGCAATCAGACAATGACCCACAGACTGCAATCAGACAATGACCCACAGACTGCAATCAGACAATGACCCACAGTCTGCAATCAGACAATGACCCACAGTCTGCAATCAGACAATGACCCACAGACTGCAATCAGACAATGACCCACAGACTGCAATCAGACAATGACCCACAGACTGCAATCAGACAATGACCCACAGTCTGCAATCAGACAATGACCCACAGACTGCAATCAGACAATGACCCACAGACTGCAATCAGACAATGACCCACAGTCTGCAATCAGACAATGACCCACAGACTGCAATCAGACAATGACCCACAGTCTGCAATCAGACAATGACCCACAGACTGCAATCAGACAATGACCCACAGTCTGCAATCAGACAATGACCCACAGTCTGCAATCAGACAATGACCCACAGACTGCAATCAGACAATGAATGACCACAGTCTGCAATCAGACAATGACCCACAGACTGCAATCAGACAATGACCCACAGTCTGCAATCAGACAATGACCCACAGTCTGCAATCAGACAATGACCCACAGACTGCAATCAGACAATGACCCACAGTCTGCAATCAGACAATGACCCACAGACTGCAATCAGACAATGACCCACAGACTGCAATCAGACAATGACCCACAGTCTGCAATCAGACAATGACCCACAGACTGCAATCAGACAATGACCCACAGACTGCAATCAGACAATGACCCACAGTCTGCAATCAGACAATGACCCACAGACTGCAATCAGACAATGACCCACAGTCTGCAATCAGACAATGACCCACAGTCTGCAATCAGACAATGACCCACAGTCTGCAATCAGACAATGACCCACAGACTGCAATCAGACAATGACCCACAGTCTGCAATCAGACAATGAATGACCACAGTCTGCAATCAGACAATGACCCACAGTCTGCAATCAGACAATGACCCACAGTCTGCAATCAGACAATGACCCACAGACTGCAATCAGACAATGACCCACAGTCTGCAATCAGACAATGAATGACACAGTCTGCAATCAGACAATGACCCACAGTCTGCAATCAGACAATGACCCACAGTCTGCAATCAGACAATGACCCACAGTCTGCAATCAGACAATGACCCACAGACTGCAATCAGACAATGACCCACAGTCTGCAATCAGACAATGACCCACAGACTGCAATCAGACAATGACCCACAGACTGCAATCAGACAATGACCCACAGACTGCAATCAGACAATGACCCACAGTCTGCAATCAGACAATGACCCACAGTCTGCAATCAGACAATGACCCACAGACTGCAATCAGACAATGACCCACAGACTGCAATCAGACAATGACCCACAGACTGCAATCAGACAATGACCCACAGTCTGCAATCAGACAATGACCCACAGACTGCAATCAGACAATGACCCACAGTCTGCAATCAGACAATGACCCACAGACTGCAATCAGACAATGACCACAGACTGCAATCAGACAATGACCCACAGTCTGCAATCAGACAATGACCCACAGACTGCAATCAGACAATGACCCACAGTCTGCAATCAGACAATGACCCACAGTCTGCAATCAGACAATGACCCACAGTCTGCAATCAGACAATGACCCACAGTCTGCAATCAGACAATGAATGACTCACAGTCTGCAATCAGACAATGAATGACTCACAGTCTGCAATCAGACAATGACCCACAGTCTGCAATCAGACAATGAATGACTCACAGTCTGCAATCAGACAATGACCCACAGACTGCAATCAGACAATGACCCACAGTCTGCAATCAGACAATGAATGATCACAGTCTGCAATCAGACAATGACACAGTCTGCAATCAGACAATGACCCACAGACTGCAATCAGACAATGACCCACAGACTGCAATCAGACAATGACCCACAGTCTGCAATCAGACAATGACCCACAGACTGCAATCAGACAATGACCCACAGACTGCAATCAGACAATGACCCACAGTCTGCAATCAGACAATGACCCACAGACTGCAATCAGACAATGACCCACAGTCTGCAATCAGACAATGAATGACTCACAGTCTGCAATCAGACAATGACCCACAGACTGCAATCAGACAATGAATGACTCACAGTCTGCAATCAGACAATGACCCACAGACTGCAATCAGACAATGACCCACAGTCTGCAATCAGACAATGACCCACAGTCTGCAATCAGACAATGACCCACAGACTGCAATCAGACAATGACCCACAGTCTGCAATCAGACAATGACCCACAGACTGCAATCAGACAATGACCCACAGACTGCAATCAGACAATGACCCACAGTCTGCAATCAGACAATGACCCACAGACTGCAATCAGACAATGACCCACAGACTGCAATCAGACAATGACCCACAGTCTGCAATCAGACAATGACCCACAGACTGCAATCAGACAATGACCCACAGTCTGCAATCAGACAATGACCCACAGTCTGCAATCAGACAATGACCCACAGTCTGCAATCAGACAATGACCCACAGACTGCAATCAGACAATGACCACAGTCTGCAATCAGACAATGACCCACAACTGCAATCAGACAATGACCCACAGTCTGCAATCAGACAATGACCCACAGTCTGCAATCAGACAATGACCCACAGACTGCAATCAGACAATGACCCACAGTCTGCAATCAGACAATGACCCACAGACTGCAATCAGACAATGACCCACAGTCTGCAATCAGACAATGAATGACCACAGTCTGCAATCAGACAATGACCCACAGTCTGCAATCAGACAATGACCCACTGACTGCAATCAGACAATGACCCACAGTCTGCAATCAGACAATGACCCACAGACTGCAATCAGACAATGACCCACGGTCTGCAATCAGACAATGACCCACAGTCTGCAATCAGACAATGACCCACAGTCTGCAATCAGACAATGACCCACAGACTGCAATCAGACAATGACCCACAGTCTGCAATCAGACAATGACCCACAGACTGCAATCAACAATGACCCACAGTCTGCAATCAGACAATGACCCACAGTCTGCAATCAGACAATGACCCACAGACTGCAATCAGACAATGACCCACAGTCTGCAATCAGACAATGAATGACCACAGTCTGCAATCAGACAATGACCCACAGACTGCAATCAGACAATGACCCACAGTCTGCAATCAGACAATGACCCACAGACTGCAATCAGACAATGACCCACACTGCAATCAGACAATGACCCACAGACTGCAATCAGACAATGACCCACAGACTGCAATCAGACAATGAATGACTCACAGTCTGCAATCAGACAATGACCCACAGTCTGCAATCAGACAATGAATGACTCACAGTCTGCAATCAGACAATGACCCACAGACTGCAATCAGACAATGACCCACAGTCTGCAATCAGACAATGACCCACAGACTGCAATCAGACAATGACCCACAGTCTGCAATCAGACAATGAATGATCACAGTCTGCAATCAGACAATGACCCACAGACTGCAATCAGACAATGACCCACAGACTGCAATCAGACAATGACCCACAGACTGCAATCAGACAATGACCCACAGTCTGCAATCAGACAATGACCCACAGACTGCAATCAGACAATGACCACAGACTGCAATCAGACAATGACCCACAGACTGCAATCTGACAATGAATGACCACAGTCTGCAATCAGACAATGACCCACAGTCTGCAATCAGACAATGAATGACTCACAGTCTGCAATCAGACAATGAATGAATCACAGTTTGCAATCAGACAATGACCCACAGACTGCAATCAGACAATGACCCACAGACTGCAATCAGACAATGACCCACAGACTGCAATCAGACAATGAATGACTCACAGTCTGCAATCAGACAATGAATGAATCACAGTTTGCAATCAGACAATGACCCACAGACTGCAATCAGACAATGACCCACAGACTGCAATCAGACAATGACCCACAGACTGCAATCAGACAATGACCCACAGTCTGCAATCAGACAATGACCCACAGACTGCAATCAGACAATGACCACAGACTGCAATCAGACAATGACCCACAGACTGCAATCTGACAATGAATGACTCACAGTCTGCAATCAGACAATGACCCACAGTCTGCAATCAGACAATGAATGACCACAGTCTGCAATCAGACAATGAATGACTCACAGTCTGCAATCAGACAATGACCCACAGTCTGCAATCAGACAATGAATGACTCACAGTCTGCAATCAGACAATGAATGACTCACAGTCTGCAATCAGACAATGACCCACAGTCTGCAATCAGACAATGAATGACCACAGTCTGCAATCAGACAATGACCCACAGACTGCAATCAGACAATGACCCACAGTCTGCAATCAGACAATGAATGATCACAGTCTGCAATCAGACAATGACCCACAGTCTGCAATCAGACAATGACCCACAGACTGCAATCAGACAATGACCCACAGTCTGCAATCAGACAATGACCCACAGTCTGCAATCAGACAATGACCCACAGACTGCAATCAGACAATGACCCACAGTCTGCAATCAGACAATGACCCACAGACTGCAATCAGACAATGACCCACAGTCTGCAATCAGACAATGACCCACAGTCTGCAATCAGACAATGACCCACAGACTGCAATCAGACAATGAATGACCACAGTCTGCAATCAGACAATGACCCACAGACTGCAATCAGACAATGACCCACAGTCTGCAATCAGACAATGACCCACAGTCTGCAATCAGACAATGACCCACAGACTGCAATCAGACAATGACCCACAGTCTGCAATCAGACAATGACCCACAGACTGCAATCAGACAATGACCCACAGACTGCAATCAGACAATGACCCACAGTCTGCAATCAGACAATGACCCACAGACTGCAATCAGACAATGACCCACAGACTGCAATCAGACAATGACCCACAGTCTGCAATCAGACAATGACCCACAGACTGCAATCAGACAATGACCCACAGTCTGCAATCAGACAATGACCCACAGTCTGCAATCAGACAATGACCCACAGTCTGCAATCAGACAATGACCCACAGACTGCAATCAGACAATGACCCACAGTCTGCAATCAGACAATGACCCACAGACTGCAATCAGACAATGACCCACAGTCTGCAATCAGACAATGACCCACAGTCTGCAATCAGACAATGACCCACAGACTGCAATCAGACAATGACCCACAGTCTGCAATCAGACAATGACCCACAGACTGCAATCAGACAATGACCCACAGTCTGCAATCAGACAATGAATGACCACAGTCTGCAATCAGACAATGACCCACAGTCTGCAATCAGACAATGACCCACAGACTGCAATCAGACAATGACCCACAGTCTGCAATCAGACAATGACCCACAGACTGCAATCAGACAATGACCCACAGTCTGCAATCAGACAATGACCCACAGACTGCAATCAGACAATGACCCACAGTCTGCAATCAGACAATGACCCACAGTCTGCAATCAGACAATGACCCACAGACTGCAATCAGACAATGACCCACAGTCTGCAATCAGACAATGACCCACAGACTGCAATCAGACAATGACCCACAGTCTGCAATCAGACAATGACCCACAGACTGCAATCAGACAATGACCCACAGACTGCAATCAGACAATGACCCACAGTCTGCAATCAGACAATGACCCACAGACTGCAATCAGACAATGACCCACAGTCTGCAATCAGACAATGACCCACAGTCTGCAATCAGACAATGACCCACAGACTGCAATCAGACAATGACCCACAGTCTGCAATCAGACAATGACCCACAGACTGCAATCAGACAATGACCCACAGACTGCAATCAGACAATGACCCACAGACTGCAATCAGACAATGACCCACAGTCTGCAATCAGACAATGAATGACCCACAGTCTGCAATCAGACAATGACCCACAGTCTGCAATCAGACAATGACCCACAGTCTGCAATCAGACAATGACCCACAGTCTGCAATCAGACAATGACCCACAGACTGCAATCAGACAATGACCCACAGTCTGCAATCAGACAATGACCCACAGACTGCAATCAGACAATGACCCACAGACTGCAATCAGACAATGACCCACAGACTGCAATCAGACAATGACCCACAGTCTGCAATCAGACAATGACCCACAGTCTGCAATCAGACAATGACCCACAGACTGCAATCAGACAATGACCCACAGTCTGCAATCAGACAATGACCCACAGACTGCAATCAGACAATGACCCACAGACTGCAATCAGACAATGACCCACAGTCTGCAATCAGACAATGACCCACAGACTGCAATCAGACAATGACCCACAGACTGCAATCAGACAATGACCCACAGTCTGCAATCAGACAATGACCCACAGACTGCAATCAGACAATGACCCACAGTCTGCAATCAGACAATGACCCACAGTCTGCAATCAGACAATGACCCACAGTCTGCAATCAGACAATGACCCACAGACTGCAATCAGACAATGACCCACAGTCTGCAATCAGACAATGACCCACAGACTGCAATCAGACAATGACCCACAGTCTGCAATCAGACAATGACCCACAGTCTGCAATCAGACAATGACCCACAGACTGCAATCAGACAATGACCCACAGTCTGCAATCAGACAATGACCCACAGTCTGCAATCAGACAATGACCCACAGTCTGCAATCAGACAATGACCCACAGTCTGCAATCAGACAATGACCCACAGACTGCAATCAGACAATGACCCACAGTCTGCAATCAGACAATGAATGACCACAGTCTGCAATCAGACAATGACCCACAGACTGCAATCAGACAATGACCCACAGTCTGCAATCAGACAATGACCCACAGACTGCAATCAGACAATGACCCACAGTCTGCAATCAGACAATGAATGACACAGTCTGCAATCAGACAATGACCCACAGACTGCAATCAGACAATGACCCACAGACTGCAATCAGACAATGACCCACAGACTGCAATCAGACAATGACCCACAGTCTGCAATCAGACAATGACCCACAGTCTGCAATCAGACAATGACCACAGACTGCAATCAGACAATGACCCACAGACTGCAATCAGACAATGACCACAGTCTGCAATCAGACAATGACCCACAGTCTGCAATCAGACAATGAATGACCCACAGTCTGCAATCAGACAATGAATGACCACAGTCTGCAATCAGACAATGACCCACAGTCTGCAATCAGACAATGAATGACCACAGTCTGCAATCAGACAATGAATGACCACAGTCTGCAATCAGACAATGACCCACAGTCTGCAATCAGACAATGAATGACCACAGTCTGCAATCAGACAATGACCCACAGACTGCAATCAGACAATGACCCACAGTCTGCAATCAGACAATGAATGATCACAGTCTGCAATCAGACAATGACCCACAGTCTGCAATCAGACAATGACCCACAGACTGCAATCAGACAATGACCCACAGACTGCAATCAGACAATGACCCACAGTCTGCAATCAGACAATGACCCACAGACTGCAATCAGACAATGACCCACAGACTGCAATCAGACAATGACCCACAGTCTGCAATCAGACAATGACCCACAGACTGCAATCAGACAATGACCCACAGTCTGCAATCAGACAATGACCCACAGTCTGCAATCAGACAATGACCCACAGACTGCAATCAGACAATGAATGACCACAGTCTGCAATCAGACAATGACCCACAGACTGCAATCAGACAATGACCCACAGTCTGCAATCAGACAATGACCCACAGTCTGCAATCAGACAATGACCCACAGACTGCAATCAGACAATGACCCACAGTCTGCAATCAGACAATGACCCACAGACTGCAATCAGACAATGACCCACAGACTGCAATCAGACAATGACCCACAGTCTGCAATCAGACAATGACCCACAGACTGCAATCAGACAATGACCCACAGACTGCAATCAGACAATGACCCACAGTCTGCAATCAGACAATGACCCACAGACTGCAATCAGACAATGACCCACAGTCTGCAATCAGACAATGACCCACAGTCTGCAATCAGACAATGACCCACAGTCTGCAATCAGACAATGACCCACAGACTGCAATCAGACAATGACCCACAGTCTGCAATCAGACAATGACCCACAGACTGCAATCAGACAATGACCCACAGTCTGCAATCAGACAATGACCCACAGTCTGCAATCAGACAATGACCCACAGACTGCAATCAGACAATGACCCACAGTCTGCAATCAGACAATGACCCACAGACTGCAATCAGACAATGACCCACAGTCTGCAATCAGACAATGAATGACCACAGTCTGCAATCAGACAATGACCCACAGACTGCAATCAGACAATGACCCACAGTCTGCAATCAGACAATGACCCACAGACTGCAATCAGACAATGACCCACACTGCAATCAGACAATGACCCACAGACTGCAATCAGACAATGACCCACAGACTGCAATCAGACAATGAATGACCACAGTCTGCAATCAGACAATGACCCACAGTCTGCAATCAGACAATGAATGACCACAGTCTGCAATCAGACAATGACCCACAGTCTGCAATCAGACAATGACCCACAGACTGCAATCAGACAATGACCCACAGTCTGCAATCAGACAATGAATGACACAGTCTGCAATCAGACAATGACCCACAGACTGCAATCAGACAATGACCCACAGACTGCAATCAGACAATGACCCACAGACTGCAATCAGACAATGACCCACAGTCTGCAATCAGACAATGACCCACAGACTGCAATCAGACAATGACCACAGACTGCAATCAGACAATGACCCACAGACTGCAATCAGACAATGAATGACCACAGTCTGCAATCAGACAATGACCCACAGTCTGCAATCAGACAATGAATGACCACAGTCTGCAATCAGACAATGAATGATCACAGTCTGCAATCAGACAATGACCCACAGACTGCAATCAGACAATGACCCACAGACTGCAATCAGACAATGACCCACAGTCTGCAATCAGACAATGAATGATCACAGTCTGCAATCAGACAATGACCCACAGACTGCAATCAGACAATGACACAGACTGCAATCAGACAATGACCCACAGACTGCAATCAGACAATGACCCACAGTCTGCAATCAGACAATGACCCACAGACTGCAATCAGACAATGACCACAGACTGCAATCAGACAATGACCCACAGACTGCAATCAGACAATGAATGACCACAGTCTGCAATCAGACAATGACCCACAGTCTGCAATCAGACAATGAATGACCACAGTCTGCAATCAGACAATGAATGACCACAGTCTGCAATCAGACAATGACCCACAGTCTGCAATCAGACAATGAATGACCACAGTCTGCAATCAGACAATGAATGACCACAGTCTGCAATCAGACAATGACCCACAGTCTGCAATCAGACAATGAATGACTCACAGTCTGCAATCAGACAATGACCCACAGACTGCAATCAGACAATGACCCACAGTCTGCAATCAGACAATGAATGATCACAGTCTGCAATCAGACAATGACACAGTCTGCAATCAGACAATGACCCACAGACTGCAATCAGACAATGACCCACAGTCTGCAATCAGACAATGACCCACAGTCTGCAATCAGACAATGACCCACAGACTGCAATCAGACAATGACCCACAGTCTGCAATCAGACAATGACCCACAGACTGCAATCAGACAATGACCCACAGTCTGCAATCAGACAATGACCCACAGTCTGCAATCAGACAATGACCCACAGACTGCAATCAGACAATGAATGACCACAGTCTGCAATCAGACAATGACCCACAGACTGCAATCAGACAATGACCCACAGTCTGCAATCAGACAATGACCCACAGTCTGCAATCAGACAATGACCCACAGACTGCAATCAGACAATGACCCACAGTCTGCAATCAGACAATGACCCACAGACTGCAATCAGACAATGACCCACAGACTGCAATCAGACAATGACCCACAGTCTGCAATCAGACAATGACCCACAGTCTGCAATCAGACAATGACCCACAGACTGCAATCAGACAATGACCCACAGTCTGCAATCAGACAATGACCCACAGACTGCAATCAGACAATGACCCACAGTCTGCAATCAGACAATGACCCACAGTCTGCAATCAGACAATGACCCACAGTCTGCAATCAGACAATGACCCACAGACTGCAATCAGACAATGACCCACAGTCTGCAATCAGACAATGACCCACAGACTGCAATCAGACAATGACCCACAGTCTGCAATCAGACAATGACCCACAGTCTGCAATCAGACAATGACCACAGACTGCAATCAGACAATGACCCACAGTCTGCAATCAGACAATGACCCACAGACTGCAATCAGACAATGACCCACAGTCTGCAATCAGACAATGACCCACAGACTGCAATCAGACAATGACCCACAGTCTGCAATCAGACAATGACCCACAGACTGCAATCAGACAATGACCCACAGTCTGCAATCAGACAATGAATGACCACAGTCTGCAATCAGACAATGACCCACAGTCTGCAATCAGACAATGACCCACAGACTGCAATCAGACAATGACCCACAGTCTGCAATCAGACAATGACCCACAGACTGCAATCAGACAATGACCCACAGTCTGCAATCAGACAATGACCCACAGTCTGCAATCAGACAATGACCCACAGTCTGCAATCAGACAATGACCCACAGACTGCAATCAGACAATGACCACAGTCTGCAATCAGACAATGACCCACAGACTGCAATCAGACAATGACCCACAGTCTGCAATCAGACAATGACCCACAGACTGCAATCAGACAATGACCCACAGACTGCAATCAGACAATGACCCACAGTCTGCAATCAGACAATGACCCACAGACTGCAATCAGACAATGACCCACAGTCTGCAATCAGACAATGACCCACAGACTGCAATCAGACAATGACCCACAGTCTGCAATCAGACAATGACCCACAGTCTGCAATCAGACAATGACCCACAGACTGCAATCAGACAATGAATGACCACAGTCTGCAATCAGACAATGACCCACAGACTGCAATCAGACAATGACCCACAGTCTGCAATCAGACAATGACCCACAGTCTGCAATCAGACAATGACCCACAGACTGCAATCAGACAATGACCCACAGTCTGCAATCAGACAATGACCCACAGACTGCAATCAGACAATGACCCACAGACTGCAATCAGACAATGACCCACAGTCTGCAATCAGACAATGACCCACAGACTGCAATCAGACAATGACACACAGTCTGCAATCAGACAATGACCCACAGACTGCAATCAGACAATGACCCACAGACTGCAATCAGACAATGACCCACAGACTGCAATCAGACAATGACCCACAGTCTGCAATCAGACAATGACCCACAGTCTGCAATCAGACAATGACCCACAGACTGCAATCAGACAATGACCCACAGACTGCAATCAGACAATGAATGACCACAGTCTGCAATCAGACAATGACCCACAGTCTGCAATCAGACAATGAATGACCACAGTCTGCAATCAGACAATGACCCACAGTCTGCAATCAGACAATGACCACAGTCTGCAATCAGACAATGAATGACACAGTCTGCAATCAGACAATGACCCACAGACTGCAATCAGACAATGACCCACAGACTGCAATCAGACAATGACCCACAGTCTGCAATCAGACAATGAATGATCACAGTCTGCAATCAGACAATGACCCACAGACTGCAATCAGACAATGACCCACAGACTGCAATCAGACAATGACCCACAGACTGCAATCAGACAATGACCCACAGTCTGCAATCAGACAATGACCCACAGACTGCAATCAGACAATGACCACAGACTGCAATCAGACAATGACCCACAGACTGCAATCAGACAATGAATGACCACAGTCTGCAATCAGACAATGACCCACAGTCTGCAATCAGACAATGAATGACCACAGTCTGCAATCAGACAATGACCACAGTCTGCAATCAGACAATGACCCACAGTCTGCAATCAGACAATGAATGACCACAGTCTGCAATCAGACAATGACCACAGTCTGCAATCAGACAATGACCCACAGTCTGCAATCAGACAATGAATGACCACAGTCTGCAATCAGACAATGACCCACAGACTGCAATCAGACAATGACCCACAGTCTGCAATCAGACAATGACACACAGTCTGCAATCAGACAATGACCACAGTCTGCAATCAGACAATGACCCACAGACTGCAATCAGACAATGACCCACAGACTGCAATCAGACAATGACCCACAGTCTGCAATCAGACAATGACCCACAGACTGCAATCAGACAATGACCCACAGTCTGCAATCAGACAATGACCCACAGACTGCAATCAGACAATGACCCACAGTCTGCAATCAGACAATGACCCACAGTCTGCAATCAGACAATGACCCACAGACTGCAATCAGACAATGAATGACCACAGTCTGCAATCAGACAATGACCCACAGACTGCAATCAGACAATGACCCACAGTCTGCAATCAGACAATGACCCACAGACTGCAATCAGACAATGACCCACAGTCTGCAATCAGACAATGACCCACAGTCTGCAATCAGACAATGACCCACAGACTGCAATCAGACAATGAATGACCACAGTCTGCAATCAGACAATGACCCACAGACTGCAATCAGACAATGACCCACAGTCTGCAATCAGACAATGACCCACAGTCTGCAATCAGACAATGACCCACAGACTGCAATCAGACAATGACCCACAGTCTGCAATCAGACAATGACCCACAGACTGCAATCAGACAATGACCCACAGACTGCAATCAGACAATGACCCACAGTCTGCAATCAGACAATGACCCACAGTCTGCAATCAGACAATGAATGACACAGTCTGCAATCAGACAATGACCCACAGACTGCAATCAGACAATGACCCACAGACTGCAATCAGACAATGACCCACAGACTGCAATCAGACAATGACCCACAGTCTGCAATCAGACAATGACCCACAGACTGCAATCAGACAATGACCACAGACTGCAATCAGACAATGACCCACAGACTGCAATCAGACAATGAATGACCACAGTCTGCAATCAGACAATGACCCACAGTCTGCAATCAGACAATGAATGACCACAGTCTGCAATCAGACAATGACCCACAGTCTGCAATCAGACAATGACCACAGTCTGCAATCAGACAATGACACAGTCTGCAATCAGACAATGACCCACAGACTGCAATCAGACAATGACCCACAGACTGCAATCAGACAATGACCCACAGTCTGCAATCAGACAATGAATGACACAGTGCAATCAGACAATGACCCACAGACTGCAATCAGACAATGACACAGACTGCAATCAGACAATGACCCACAGACTGCAATCAGACAATGACCCACAGTCTGCAATCAGACAATGACCCACAGACTGCAATCAGACAATGACCACAGACTGCAATCAGACAATGACCCACAGACTGCAATCAGACAATGAATGACTCACAGTCTGCAATCAGACAATGACCCACAGTCTGCAATCAGACAATGAATGACCACAGTCTGCAATCAGACAATGAATGACCACAGTCTGCAATCAGACAATGACCCACAGTCTGCAATCAGACAATGAATGACCACAGTCTGCAATCAGACAATGAATGACCACAGTCTGCAATCAGACAATGACCCACAGTCTGCAATCAGACAATGAATGACCACAGTCTGCAATCAGACAATGACCCACAGACTGCAATCAGACAATGACCCACAGTCTGCAATCAGACAATGACACAGTCTGCAATCAGACAATGACCCACAGTCTGCAATCAGACAATGACCCACAGACTGCAATCAGACAATGACCCACAGACTGCAATCAGACAATGACCCACAGTCTGCAATCAGACAATGACCCACAGACTGCAATCAGACAATGACCCACAGTCTGCAATCAGACAATGACCCACAGACTGCAATCAGACAATGACCCACAGTCTGCAATCAGACAATGACCCACAGTCTGCAATCAGACAATGACCCACAGACTGCAATCAGACAATGAATGACCACAGTCTGCAATCAGACAATGACCCACAGACTGCAATCAGACAATGACCCACAGTCTGCAATCAGACAATGACCCACAGTCTGCAATCAGACAATGACCCACAGACTGCAATCAGACAATGACCCACAGTCTGCAATCAGACAATGACCCACAGACTGCAATCAGACAATGACCCACAGACTGCAATCAGACAATGACCCACAGTCTGCAATCAGACAATGACCCACAGACTGCAATCAGACAATGACCCACAGACTGCAATCAGACAATGACCCACAGTCTGCAATCAGACAATGACCCACAGACTGCAATCAGACAATGACCCACAGTCTGCAATCAGACAATGACCCACAGTCTGCAATCAGACAATGACCCACAGTCTGCAATCAGACAATGACCCACAGACTGCAATCAGACAATGACCCAGTCTGCAATCAGACAATGACCCACAGACTGCAATCAGACAATGACCCACAGTCTGCAATCAGACAATGACCCACAGTCTGCAATCAGACAATGACCCACAGACTGCAATCAGACAATGACCCACAGTCTGCAATCAGACAATGACCCACAGACTGCAATCAGACAATGACCCACAGTCTGCAATCAGACAATGACCCAGTCTGCAATCAGACAATGACCCACAGTCTGCAATCAGACAATGACCCACAGACTGCAATCAGACAATGACCCACAGTCTGCAATCAGACAATGACCCACAGTCTGCAATCAGACAATGACCCACAGTCTGCAATCAGACAATGACCCACAGTCTGCAATCAGACAATGACCCACAGTCTGCAATCAGACAATGACCCACAGACTGCAATCAGACAATGACCCACAGTCTGCAATCAGACAATGACCCACAGACTGCAATCAGACAATGACCCACAGTCTGCAATCAGACAATGACCCACAGTCTGCAATCAGACAATGACCCACAGACTGCAATCAGACAATGACCCACAGTCTGCAATCAGACAATGACCCACAGACTGCAATCAGACAATGACCCACAGTCTGCAATCAGACAATGACCACAGTCTGCAATCAGACAATGACCCACAGACTGCAATCAGACAATGACCCACAGTCTGCAATCAGACAATGACCCACAGACTGCAATCAGACAATGACCCACAGACTGCAATCAGACAATGACCCACAGTCTGCAATCAGACAATGACCCACAGTCTGCAATCAGACAATGAATGACCACAGTCTGCAATCAGACAATGACCCACAGTCTGCAATCAGACAATGACCCACAGTCTGCAATCAGACAATGACCCACAGACTGCAATCAGACAATGACCCACAGTCTGCAATCAGACAATGACCCACAGACTGCAATCAGACAATGACCCACAGTCTGCAATCAGACAATGACCCACAGACTGCAATCAGACAATGACCCACAGACTGCAATCAGACAATGACCCACAGACTGCAATCAGACAATGACCCACAGACTGCAATCAGACAATGACCCACAGACTGCAATCAGACAATGACCCACAGACTGCAATCAGACAATGACCACAGACTGCAATCAGACAATGACCCACAGTCTGCAATCAGACAATGAATGACCACAGTCTGCAATCAGACAATGACCCACAGTCTGCAATCAGACAATGAATGACCACAGTCTGCAATCAGACAATGACCCACAGTCTGCAATCAGACAATGACCCACAGTCTGCAATCAGACAATGACCCACAGTCTGCAATCAGACAATGACCCACAGACTGCAATCAGACAATGACCCACAGTCTGCAATCAGACAATGACCCACAGACTGCAATCAGACAATGACACAGACTGCAATCAGACAATGACCCACAGACTGCAATCAGACAATGACCCACAGACTGCAATCAGACAATGACCCACAGACTGCAATCAGACAATGACCACAGACTGCAATCAGACAATGACCCACAGACTGCAATCAGACAATGACCACAGTCTGCAATCAGACAATGACCCACAGTCTGCAATCAGACAATGAATGACCACAGTCTGCAATCAGACAATGACCACAGTCTGCAATCAGACAATGACCCACAGTCTGCAATCAGACAATGAATGACCACAGTCTGCAATCAGACAATGACCCACAGTCTGCAATCAGACAATGACCCACAGTCTGCAATCAGACAATGAATGACCACAGTCTGCAATCAGACAATGACCCACAGACTGCAATCAGACAATGACCACAGTCTGCAATCAGACAATGACCCACAGACTGCAATCAGACAATGACCCACAGTCTGCAATCAGACAATGACCCACAGACTGCAATCAGACAATGACCCACAGTCTGCAATCAGACAATGACCCACAGTCTGCAATCAGACAATGACCCACAGACTGCAATCAGACAATGACCCACAGTCTGCAATCAGACAATGACCCACAGACTGCAATCAGACAATGACCCACAGTCTGCAATCAGACAATGACCCACAGTCTGCAATCAGACAATGACCCACAGACTGCAATCAGACAATGACCCACAGTCTGCAATCAGACAATGACCCACAGACTGCAATCAGACAATGACCCACAGTCTGCAATCAGACAATGACCCACAGACTGCAATCAGACAATGACCCACAGTCTGCAATCAGACAATGACCCACAGTCTGCAATCAGACAATGACCCACAGACTGCAATCAGACAATGACCCACAGTCTGCAATCAGACAATGACCCACAGTCTGCAATCAGACAATGACCCACAGACTGCAATCAGACAATGACCCACAGTCTGCAATCAGACAATGACCCACAGACTGCAATCAGACAATGACCCACAGACTGCAATCAGACAATGACCCACAGTCTGCAATCAGACAATGACCCACAGTCTGCAATCAGACAATGACCCACAGTCTGCAATCAGACAATGACCCACAGACTGCAATCAGACAATGACCCACAGTCTGCAATCAGACAATGACCCACAGACTGCAATCAGACAATGACCCACAGTCTGCAATCAGACAATGACCCACAGTCTGCAATCAGACAATGACCCACAGTCTGCAATCAGACAATGACCCACAGTCTGCAATCAGACAATGACCCACAGACTGCAATCAGACAATGACCCACAGTCTGCAATCAGACAATGACCCACAGTCTGCAATCAGACAATGACCCACAGTCTGCAATCAGACAATGACCCACAGTCTGCAATCAGACAATGAATGACCACAGTCTGCAATCAGACAATGACCCACAGTCTGCAATCAGACAATGACCCACAGTCTGCAATCAGACAATGAATGACCACAGTCTGCAATCAGACAATGACCCACAGTCTGCAATCAGACAATGACCACAGTCTGCAATCAGACAATGAATGACCACAGTCTGCAATCAGACAATGACCCACAGACTGCAATCAGACAATGACCCACAGTCTGCAATCAGACAATGACCCACAGTCTGCAATCAGACAATGACCCACAGTCTGCAATCAGACAATGACCCACAGTCTGCAATCAGACAATGACCCACAGACTGCAATCAGACAATGACCCACAGTCTGCAATCAGACAATGACCCACAGACTGCAATCAGACAATGACCCACAGACTGCAATCAGACAATGACCCACAGTCTGCAATCAGACAATGACCCACAGACTGCAATCAGACAATGACCCACAGTCTGCAATCAGACAATGACCCACAGTCTGCAATCAGACAATGACCCACAGACTGCAATCAGACAATGACCACAGTCTGCAATCAGACAATGACCCACAGACTGCAATCAGACAATGACCCACAGTCTGCAATCAGACAATGACCCACAGTCTGCAATCAGACAATGACCCACAGACTGCAATCAGACAATGACCCACAGTCTGCAATCAGACAATGACCCACAGACTGCAATCAGACAATGACCCACAGTCTGCAATCAGACAATGACCCACAGACTGCAATCAGACAATGACCCACAGACTGCAATCAGACAATGACCCACAGACTGCAATCAGACAATGACCCACAGTCTGCAATCAGACAATGACCCACAGACTGCAATCAGACAATGACCCACAGTCTGCAATCAGACAATGACCCACAGTCTGCAATCAGACAATGACCCACAGTCTGCAATCAGACAATGACCCACAGACTGCAATCAGACAATGACCCACAGTCTGCAATCAGACAATGACCCACAGACTGCAATCAGACAATGACCCACAGTCTGCAATCAGACAATGACCCACAGTCTGCAATCAGACAATGACCCACAGACTGCAATCAGACAATGACCCACAGTCTGCAATCAGACAATGACCCACAGACTGCAATCAGACAATGACCCACAGTCTGCAATCAGACAATGACCCACAGTCTGCAATCAGACAATGACCCACAGACTGCAATCAGACAATGACCCACAGTCTGCAATCAGACAATGACCCACAGACTGCAATCAGACAATGACCCACAGTCTGCAATCAGACAATGACCCACAGACTGCAATCAGACAATGACCCACAGACTGCAATCAGACAATGACCCACAGTCTGCAATCAGACAATGACCCACAGTCTGCAATCAGACAATGAATGACCACAGTCTGCAATCAGACAATGACCCACAGTCTGCAATCAGACAATGACCCACAGTCTGCAATCAGACAATGACCCACAGACTGCAATCAGACAATGACCCACAGTCTGCAATCAGACAATGACCCACAGTGCAATCAGACAATGACCCACAGACTGCAATCAGACAATGACCCACAGACTGCAATCAGACAATGACCCACAGACTGCAATCAGACAATGACCCACAGTCTGCAATCAGACAATGACCCACAGACTGCAATCAGACAATGACCCACAGACTGCAATCAGACAATGACCCACAGACTGCAATCAGACAATGACCACAGTCTGCAATCAGACAATGACCCACAGTCTGCAATCAGACAATGAATGACCACAGTCTGCAATCAGACAATGACCCACAGTCTGCAATCAGACAATGACCCACAGTCTGCAATCAGACAATGACCCACAGACTGCAATCAGACAATGACCCACAGACTGCAATCAGACAATGACCCACAGTGCAATCAGACAATGACCCACAGACTGCAATCAGACAATGACACAGACTGCAATCAGACAATGACCCACAGACTGCAATCAGACAATGACCCACAGTCTGCAATCAGACAATGACCCACAGACTGCAATCAGACAATGACCCACAGACTGCAATCAGACAATGACCCACAGACTGCAATCAGACAATGAATGACCACAGTCTGCAATCAGACAATGACCCACAGTCTGCAATCAGACAATGAATGACCACAGTCTGCAATCAGACAATGAATGACCACAGTCTGCAATCAGACAATGACCCACAGTCTGCAATCAGACAATGAATGACCACAGTCTGCAATCAGACAATGACCACAGTCTGCAATCAGACAATGACCCACAGTCTGCAATCAGACAATGAATGACCACAGTCTGCAATCAGACAATGACCCACAGACTGCAATCAGACAATGACCCACAGTCTGCAATCAGACAATGACACAGTCTGCAATCAGACAATGACCCACAGTCTGCAATCAGACAATGACCCACAGACTGCAATCAGACAATGACCCACAGTCTGCAATCAGACAATGACCCACAGTCTGCAATCAGACAATGACCCACAGACTGCAATCAGACAATGACCCACAGTCTGCAATCAGACAATGACCCACAGACTGCAATCAGACAATGACCCACAGTCTGCAATCAGACAATGACCCACAGTCTGCAATCAGACAATGACCCACAGACTGCAATCAGACAATGAATGACCACAGTCTGCAATCAGACAATGACCCACAGACTGCAATCAGACAATGACCCACAGTCTGCAATCAGACAATGACCCACAGTCTGCAATCAGACAATGACCCACAGACTGCAATCAGACAATGACCCACAGTCTGCAATCAGACAATGACCCACAGACTGCAATCAGACAATGACCCACAGACTGCAATCAGACAATGACCCACAGTCTGCAATCAGACAATGACCCACAGACTGCAATCAGACAATGACCCACAGACTGCAATCAGACAATGACCCACAGTCTGCAATCAGACAATGACCCACAGACTGCAATCAGACAATGACCCACAGTCTGCAATCAGACAATGACCCACAGTCTGCAATCAGACAATGACCCACAGTCTGCAATCAGACAATGACCCACAGACTGCAATCAGACAATGACCCACAGTCTGCAATCAGACAATGACCCACAGACTGCAATCAGACAATGACCCACAGTCTGCAATCAGACAATGACCCACAGTCTGCAATCAGACAATGACCCACAGACTGCAATCAGACAATGACCCACAGTCTGCAATCAGACAATGACCCACAGACTGCAATCAGACAATGACCCACAGTCTGCAATCAGACAATGACCCACAGACTGCAATCAGACAATGACCCACAGTCTGCAATCAGACAATGACCCACAGACTGCAATCAGACAATGACCCACAGTCTGCAATCAGACAATGACCCACAGTCTGCAATCAGACAATGACCCACAGTCTGCAATCAGACAATGACCCACAGACTGCAATCAGACAATGACCCACAGTCTGCAATCAGACAATGACCCACAGACTGCAATCAGACAATGACCCACAGTCTGCAATCAGACAATGACCCACAGTCTGCAATCAGACAATGACCCACAGTCTGCAATCAGACAATGACCCACAGACTGCAATCAGACAATGACCCACAGTCTGCAATCAGACAATGACCCACAGACTGCAATCAGACAATGACCACAGTCTGCAATCAGACAATGACCCACAGACTGCAATCAGACAATGACCCACAGACTGCAATCAGACAATGACCCACAGTCTGCAATCAGACAATGACCCACAGACTGCAATCAGACAATGACCCACAGTCTGCAATCAGACAATGACCCACAGACTGCAATCAGACAATGACCCACAGTCTGCAATCAGACAATGACCCACAGTCTGCAATCAGACAATGACCCACAGACTGCAATCAGACAATGAATGACCACAGTCTGCAATCAGACAATGACCCACAGACTGCAATCAGACAATGACCCACAGTCTGCAATCAGACAATGACCCACAGTCTGCAATCAGACAATGACCCACAGACTGCAATCAGACAATGACCCACAGTCTGCAATCAGACAATGACCCACAGACTGCAATCAGACAATGACCCACAGACTGCAATCAGACAATGACCCACAGTCTGCAATCAGACAATGACCCACAGTCTGCAATCAGACAATGACACAGTCTGCAATCAGACAATGACCCACAGACTGCAATCAGACAATGACCCACAGACTGCAATCAGACAATGACCCACAGACTGCAATCAGACAATGACCCACAGTCTGCAATCAGACAATGACCCACAGACTGCAATCAGACAATGACCCACAGACTGCAATCAGACAATGACCCACAGACTGCAATCAGACAATGACCACAGTCTGCAATCAGACAATGACCCACAGTCTGCAATCAGACAATGAATGACCACAGTCTGCAATCAGACAATGACCCACAGTCTGCAATCAGACAATGAATGACCACAGTCTGCAATCAGACAATGACACAGTCTGCAATCAGACAATGACCCACAGACTGCAATCAGACAATGACCCACAGACTGCAATCAGACAATGACCCACAGTCTGCAATCAGACAATGACACAGTCTGCAATCAGACAATGACCCACAGACTGCAATCAGACAATGACACAGACTGCAATCAGACAATGACCCACAGACTGCAATCAGACAATGACCCACAGTCTGCAATCAGACAATGACCCACAGACTGCAATCAGACAATGACCACAGACTGCAATCAGACAATGACCCACAGACTGCAATCAGACAATGAATGACCACAGTCTGCAATCAGACAATGACCCACAGTCTGCAATCAGACAATGAATGACCACAGTCTGCAATCAGACAATGAATGACCACAGTCTGCAATCAGACAATGACCCACAGTCTGCAATCAGACAATGAATGACCACAGTCTGCAATCAGACAATGAATGACCACAGTCTGCAATCAGACAATGACCCACAGTCTGCAATCAGACAATGAATGACCACAGTCTGCAATCAGACAATGACCCACAGACTGCAATCAGACAATGACCCACAGTCTGCAATCAGACAATGACACAGTCTGCAATCAGACAATGACCCACAGTCTGCAATCAGACAATGACCCACAGACTGCAATCAGACAATGACCCACAGACTGCAATCAGACAATGACCCACAGTCTGCAATCAGACAATGACCCACAGACTGCAATCAGACAATGACCCACAGTCTGCAATCAGACAATGACCCACAGACTGCAATCAGACAATGACCCACAGTCTGCAATCAGACAATGACCCACAGTCTGCAATCAGACAATGACCCACAGACTGCAATCAGACAATGACCACAGTCTGCAATCAGACAATGACCCACAGACTGCAATCAGACAATGACCCACAGTCTGCAATCAGACAATGACCCACAGTCTGCAATCAGACAATGACCCACAGACTGCAATCAGACAATGACCCACAGTCTGCAATCAGACAATGACCCACAGACTGCAATCAGACAATGACCCACAGACTGCAATCAGACAATGACCCACAGTCTGCAATCAGACAATGACCCACAGACTGCAATCAGACAATGACCCACAGACTGCAATCAGACAATGACCCACAGTCTGCAATCAGACAATGACCCACAGACTGCAATCAGACAATGACCCACAGTCTGCAATCAGACAATGACCCACAGTCTGCAATCAGACAATGACCCACAGTCTGCAATCAGACAATGACCCACAGACTGCAATCAGACAATGACCCACAGTCTGCAATCAGACAATGACCCACAGACTGCAATCAGACAATGACCCACAGTCTGCAATCAGACAATGACCCACAGTCTGCAATCAGACAATGACCCACAGACTGCAATCAGACAATGACCCACAGTCTGCAATCAGACAATGACCCACAGACTGCAATCAGACAATGACCCACAGTCTGCAATCAGACAATGACCCACAGACTGCAATCAGACAATGACCCACAGTCTGCAATCAGACAATGACCCACAGTCTGCAATCAGACAATGACCCACAGACTGCAATCAGACAATGACCCACAGTCTGCAATCAGACAATGACCCACAGACTGCAATCAGACAATGACCCACAGTCTGCAATCAGACAATGACCCACAGTCTGCAATCAGACAATGACCCACAGACTGCAATCAGACAATGACCCACAGTCTGCAATCAGACAATGACCCACAGTCTGCAATCAGACAATGACACAGTGCAATCAGACAATGACCCACAGACTGCAATCAGACAATGACCCACAGACTGCAATCAGACAATGACCCACAGACTGCAATCAGACAATGACCCACAGTCTGCAATCAGACAATGACCCACAGACTGCAATCAGACAATGACCACAGTCTGCAATCAGACAATGACCCACAGACTGCAATCAGACAATGAATGACCACAGTCTGCAATCAGACAATGACCCACAGTCTGCAATCAGACAATGAATGACCACAGTCTGCAATCAGACAATGAATGACCACAGTCTGCAATCAGACAATGACCCACAGTCTGCAATCAGACAATGAATGACCACAGTCTGCAATCAGACAATGAATGACCACAGTCTGCAATCAGACAATGACCCACAGTCTGCAATCAGACAATGAATGACCACAGTCTGCAATCAGACAATGACCCACAGACTGCAATCAGACAATGACCCACAGTCTGCAATCAGACAATGACCCACAGTCTGCAATCAGACAATGACCCACAGTCTGCAATCAGACAATGACCCACAGACTGCAATCAGACAATGACCCACAGACTGCAATCAGACAATGACCCACAGTCTGCAATCAGACAATGACCCACAGACTGCAATCAGACAATGACCCACAGTCTGCAATCAGACAATGACCCACAGACTGCAATCAGACAATGACCCACAGTCTGCAATCAGACAATGACCCACAGTCTGCAATCAGACAATGACCCACAGACTGCAATCAGACAATGAATGACCACAGTCTGCAATCAGACAATGACCCACAGACTGCAATCAGACAATGACCCACAGTCTGCAATCAGACAATGACCCACAGTCTGCAATCAGACAATGACCCACAGACTGCAATCAGACAATGACCCACAGTCTGCAATCAGACAATGACCCACAGACTGCAATCAGACAATGACCCACAGACTGCAATCAGACAATGACCCACAGTCTGCAATCAGACAATGACCCACAGACTGCAATCAGACAATGACCCACAGACTGCAATCAGACAATGACCCACAGTCTGCAATCAGACAATGACCCACAGACTGCAATCAGACAATGACCCACAGTCTGCAATCAGACAATGACCCACAGTCTGCAATCAGACAATGACCCACAGTCTGCAATCAGACAATGACCCACAGACTGCAATCAGACAATGACCCACAGTCTGCAATCAGACAATGACCCACAGACTGCAATCAGACAATGACCCACAGTCTGCAATCAGACAATGACCCACAGTCTGCAATCAGACAATGACCCACAGACTGCAATCAGACAATGACCCACAGTCTGCAATCAGACAATGACCCACAGACTGCAATCAGACAATGACCCACAGTCTGCAATCAGACAATGACCCACAGTCTGCAATCAGACAATGACCCACAGTCTGCAATCAGACAATGACCCACAGACTGCAATCAGACAATGACCCACAGTCTGCAATCAGACAATGACCCACAGTCTGCAATCAGACAATGACCCACAGTCTGCAATCAGACAATGACCCACAGTCTGCAATCAGACAATGACCCACAGTCTGCAATCAGACAATGACCCACAGACTGCAATCAGACAATGACCCACAGTCTGCAATCAGACAATGACCCACAGACTGCAATCAGACAATGACCCACAGTCTGCAATCAGACAATGACCCACAGTCTGCAATCAGACAATGACCCACAGACTGCAATCAGACAATGACCCACAGTCTGCAATCAGACAATGACCCACAGACTGCAATCAGACAATGACCCACAGTCTGCAATCAGACAATGACCCACAGTCTGCAATCAGACAATGACCCACAGACTGCAATCAGACAATGACCCACAGTCTGCAATCAGACAATGACCCACAGACTGCAATCAGACAATGACCCACAGACTGCAATCAGACAATGACCCACAGACTGCAATCAGACAATGACCCACAGTCTGCAATCAGACAATGACCACAGTCTGCAATCAGACAATGACCCACAGTCTGCAATCAGACAATGACCCACAGTCTGCAATCAGACAATGACCCACAGACTGCAATCAGACAATGACCCACAGTCTGCAATCAGACAATGACCCACAGACTGCAATCAGACAATGACCCACAGTCTGCAATCAGACAATGACCCACAGTGCAATCAGACAATGACCCACAGACTGCAATCAGACAATGACCCACAGACTGCAATCAGACAATGACCCACAGACTGCAATCAGACAATGACCCACAGTCTGCAATCAGACAATGACCCACAGACTGCAATCAGACAATGACCACAGACTGCAATCAGACAATGACCCACAGACTGCAATCAGACAATGAATGACCACAGTCTGCAATCAGACAATGACCCACAGTCTGCAATCAGACAATGAATGACCACAGTCTGCAATCAGACAATGACCCACAGTCTGCAATCAGACAATGACCACAGTCTGCAATCAGACAATGACCCACAGTCTGCAATCAGACAATGACCCACAGACTGCAATCAGACAATGACCCACAGACTGCAATCAGACAATGACCCACAGTCTGCAATCAGACAATGACACAGTTGCAATCAGACAATGACCCACAGACTGCAATCAGACAATGACCCACAGACTGCAATCAGACAATGACCCACAGACTGCAATCAGACAATGACCCACAGTCTGCAATCAGACAATGACCCACAGACTGCAATCAGACAATGACCACAGACTGCAATCAGACAATGACCCACAGACTGCAATCAGACAATGAATGACTCACAGTCTGCAATCAGACAATGACCCACAGTCTGCAATCAGACAATGAATGACCACAGTCTGCAATCAGACAATGAATGACTCACAGTCTGCAATCAGACAATGACCCACAGTCTGCAATCAGACAATGAATGACCACAGTCTGCAATCAGACAATGAATGACTCACAGTCTGCAATCAGACAATGACCCACAGTCTGCAATCAGACAATGAATGACCACAGTCTGCAATCAGACAATGACCCACAGACTGCAATCAGACAATGACCCACAGTCTGCAATCAGACAATGACACAGTCTGCAATCAGACAATGACACAGTCTGCAATCAGACAATGACCCACAGACTGCAATCAGACAATGACCCACAGACTGCAATCAGACAATGACCCACAGTCTGCAATCAGACAATGACCCACAGACTGCAATCAGACAATGACCCACAGTCTGCAATCAGACAATGACCCACAGACTGCAATCAGACAATGACCCACAGTCTGCAATCAGACAATGACCCACAGTCTGCAATCAGACAATGACCCACAGACTGCAATCAGACAATGACCCACAGTCTGCAATCAGACAATGACCCACAGACTGCAATCAGACAATGACCCACAGTCTGCAATCAGACAATGACCCACAGTCTGCAATCAGACAATGACCCACAGACTGCAATCAGACAATGACCCACAGTCTGCAATCAGACAATGACCCACAGACTGCAATCAGACAATGACCCACAGACTGCAATCAGACAATGACCCACAGTCTGCAATCAGACAATGACCCACAGACTGCAATCAGACAATGACCCACAGACTGCAATCAGACAATGACCCACAGTCTGCAATCAGACAATGACCCACAGACTGCAATCAGACAATGACCCACAGTCTGCAATCAGACAATGACCCACAGTCTGCAATCAGACAATGACCCACAGTCTGCAATCAGACAATGACCCACAGACTGCAATCAGACAATGACCCACAGTCTGCAATCAGACAATGACCCACAGACTGCAATCAGACAATGACCCACAGTCTGCAATCAGACAATGACCCACAGTCTGCAATCAGACAATGACCCACAGACTGCAATCAGACAATGACCCACAGTCTGCAATCAGACAATGACCCACAGTCTGCAATCAGACAATGACCCACAGTCTGCAATCAGACAATGACCACAGTCTGCAATCAGACAATGACCCACAGTCTGCAATCAGACAATGACCCACAGACTGCAATCAGACAATGACCCACAGTCTGCAATCAGACAATGACCCACAGACTGCAATCAGACAATGACCCACAGTCTGCAATCAGACAATGACCCACAGTCTGCAATCAGACAATGACCCACAGTCTGCAATCAGACAATGACCCACAGACTGCAATCAGACAATGACCCACAGTCTGCAATCAGACAATGACCCACAGACTGCAATCAGACAATGACCCACAGTCTGCAATCAGACAATGACCCACAGTCTGCAATCAGACAATGACCCACAGACTGCAATCAGACAATGACCCACAGTCTGCAATCAGACAATGACCCACAGACTGCAATCAGACAATGACCCACAGTCTGCAATCAGACAATGACCCACAGACTGCAATCAGACAATGACCCACAGACTGCAATCAGACAATGACCACAGTCTGCAATCAGACAATGACCCACAGACTGCAATCAGACAATGACCCACAGTCTGCAATCAGACAATGACCCACAGTCTGCAATCAGACAATGACCCACAGTCTGCAATCAGACAATGACCCACAGTCTGCAATCAGACAATGACCCACAGACTGCAATCAGACAATGACCCACAGTCTGCAATCAGACAATGACCCACAGTCTGCAATCAGACAATGACCCACAGACTGCAATCAGACAATGACCCACAGTCTGCAATCAGACAATGACCCACAGACTGCAATCAGACAATGACCCACAGACTGCAATCAGACAATGACCCACAGACTGCAATCAGACAATGACCCACAGACTGCAATCAGACAATGACCCACAGACTGCAATCAGACAATGACCCACAGACTGCAATCAGACAATGACCCACAGACTGCAATCAGACAATGACCACAGTCTGCAATCAGACAATGACCCACAGACTGCAATCAGACAATGAATGACTCACAGTCTGCAATCAGACAATGACCCACAGTCTGCAATCAGACAATGAATGACTCACAGTCTGCAATCAGACAATGACCCACAGTCTGCAATCAGACAATGAATGACACAGTCTGCAATCAGACAATGACCCACAGTCTGCAATCAGACAATGACCCACAGACTGCAATCAGACAATGACCCACAGACTGCAATCAGACAATGACCCACAGTCTGCAATCAGACAATGAATGAATCACAGTTTGCAATCAGACAATGACCCACAGACTGCAATCAGACAATGACATACAGACTGCAATCAGACAATGACCCACAGACTGCAATCAGACAATGACCCACAGTCTGCAATCAGACAATGACCCACAGACTGCAATCAGACAATGAACCACAGACTGCAATCAGACAATGACCCACAGACTGCAATCTGACAATGAATGACTCACAGTCTGCAATCAGGCAATGACCCACAGTCTGCAATCAGACAATGAATGACTCACAGTCTGCAATCAGACAATGAATGACTCACAGTCTGCAATCAGGCAATGACCCACAGTCTGCAATCAGACAATGAATGACTCACAGTCTGCAATCAGACAATGAATGACTCACAGTCTGCAATCAGACAATGACCCACAGTCTGCAATCAGACAATGAATGACTCACAGTCTGCAATCAGACAATGACCCACAGACTGCAATCAGACAATGACCCACAGTCTGCAATCAGACAATGAATGAATCACAGTCTGCAATCAGACAATGAATCACAGTCTGCAATCAGACAATGACCCACAGACTGCAATCAGACAATGACCCACAGACTGCAATCAGACAATGACCCACAGTCTGCAATCAGACAATGACCCACAGACTGCAATCAGACAATGACCCACAGTCTGCAATCAGACAATGACCCACAGACTGCAATCAGACAATGACCCACAGTCTGCAATCAGACAATGACCCACAGTCTGCAATCAGACAATGACCCACAGACTGCAATCAGACAATGAATGACCACAGTCTGCAATCAGACAATGACCCACAGACTGCAATCAGACAATGACCCACAGTCTGCAATCAGACAATGACCCACAGTCTGCAATCAGACAATGACCCACAGACTGCAATCAGACAATGACCCACAGTCTGCAATCAGACAATGACCCACAGACTGCAATCAGACAATGACCCACAGACTGCAATCAGACAATGACCCACAGTCTGCAATCAGACAATGACCCACAGACTGCAATCAGACAATGACCCACAGACTGCAATCAGACAATGACCCACAGTCTGCAATCAGACAATGACCCACAGACTGCAATCAGACAATGACCCACGTCTGCAATCAGACAATGACCCACAGTCTGCAATCAGACAATGACCCACAGTCTGCAATCAGACAATGACCCACAGACTGCAATCAGACAATGACCACAGTCTGCAATCAGACAATGACCCACAGACTGCAATCAACAATGACCCACGTCTGCAATCAGACAATGACCCACAGTCTGCAATCAGACAATGACCCACAGACTGCAATCAGACAATGACCCACAGTCTGCAATCAGACAATGACCCACAGACTGCAATCAGACAATGACCCACAGTCTGCAATCAGACAATGAATGACTCACAGTCTGCAATCAGACAATGACCCACAGTCTGCAATCAGACAATGACCCACTGACTGCAATCAGACAATGACCCACAGTCTGCAATCAGACAATGACCCACAGACTGCAATCAGACAATGACCCACGGTCTGCAATCAGACAATGACCCACAGTCTGCAATCAGACAATGACCCACAGTCTGCAATCAGACAATGACCCACAGACTGCAATCAGACAATGACCCACAGTCTGCAATCAGACAATGACCCACAGACTGCAATCAGACAATGACCCACGTCTGCAATCAGACAATGACCCACAGTCTGCAATCAGACAATGACCCACAGACTGCAATCAGACAATGACCCACAGTCTGCAATCAGACAATGACCCACAGACTGCAATCAGACAATGACCCACAGTCTGCAATCAGACAATGAATGACTCACAGTCTGCAATCAGACAATGACCCACAGACTGCAATCAGACAATGACCCACAGTCTGCAATCAGACGATGACCCACAGACTGCAATCAGACAATGACCCACTGACTGCAATCAGACAATGACCCACAGACTGCAATCAGACAATGACCCACAGACTGCAATCAGACAATGAATGACTCACAGTCTGCAATCAGGCAATGACCCACAGTCTGCAATCAGACAATGAATGACTCACAGTCTGCAATCAGACAATGACCCACAGACTGCAATCAGACAATGACCCACAGTCTGCAATCAGACAATGACCCACAGACTGCAATCAGACAATGACCCACAGTCTGCAATCAGACAATGAATGAATCACAGTTTGCAATCAGACAATGACCCACAGACTGCAATCAGACAATGACCCACAGACTGCAATCAGACAATGACCCACAGACTGCAATCAGACAATGACCCACAGTCTGCAATCAGACAATGACCCACAGACTGCAATCAGACAATGAACCACAGACTGCAATCAGACAATGACCCACAGACTGCAATCTGACAATGAATGACTCACAGTCTGCAATCAGGCAATGACCCACAGTCTGCAATCAGACAATGAATGACTCACAGTCTGCAATCAGGCAATGACCCACAGTCTGCAATCAGACAATGAATGACTCACAGTCTGCAATCAGACAATGAATGAATCACAGTCTGCAATCAGACAATGACCCACAGACTGCAATCAGACAATGACCCACAGACTGCAATCAGACAATGACCCACAGTCTGCAATCAGACAATGAATGAATCACAGTTTGCAATCAGACAATGACCCACAGACTGCAATCAGACAATGACATACAGACTGCAATCAGACAATGACCCACAGACTGCAATCAGACAATGACCCACAGTCTGCAATCAGACAATGACCCACAGACTGCAATCAGACAATGAACCACAGACTGCAATCAGACAATGACCCACAGACTGCAATCTGACAATGAATGACTCACAGTCTGCAATCAGGCAATGACCCACAGTCTGCAATCAGACAATGAATGACTCACAGTCTGCAATCAGACAATGAATGACTCACAGTCTGCAATCAGGCAATGACCCACAGTCTGCAATCAGACAATGAATGACTCACAGTCTGCAATCAGACAATGAATGACTCACAGTCTGCAATCAGACAATGACCCACAGTCTGCAATCAGACAATGAATGACTCACAGTCTGCAATCAGACAATGACCCACAGACTGCAATCAGACAATGACCCACAGTCTGCAATCAGACAATGAATGAATCACAGTCTGCAATCAGACAATGAATCACAGTCTGCAATCAGACAATGACCCACAGACTGCAATCAGACAATGACCCACAGACTGCAATCAGACAATGACCCACAGTCTGCAATCAGACAATGACCCACAGACTGCAATCAGACAATGACCCACGGTCTGCAATCAGACAATGACCCACAGACTGCAATCAGACAATGACCCACAGTCTGCAATCAGACAATGACCCACAGTCTGCAATCAGACAATGACCCACAGACTGCAATCAGACAATGAATGACTCACAGTCTGCAATCAGACAATGACCCACAGACTGCAATCAGACAATGACCCACAGTCTGCAATCAGACAATGACCCACAGTCTGCAATCAGACAATGACCCACAGACTGCAATCAGACAATGACCCACAGTCTGCAATCAGACAATGACCCACAGACTGCAATCAGACAATGACCCACAGACTGCAATCAGACAATGACCCACAGTCTGCAATCAGACAATGACCCACAGACTGCAATCAGACAATGACCCACAGACTGCAATCAGACAATGACCCACAGTCTGCAATCAGACAATGACCCACAGACTGCAATCAGACAATGACCCACGGTCTGCAATCAGACAATTACCCACAGTCTGCAATCAGACAATGACCCACAGTCTGCAATCAGACAATGACCCACAGACTGCAATCAGACACTGAGCCACAGTCTGCAATCAGACAATGACCCACAGACTGCAATCAAACAATGACCCACGGTCTGCAATTAGACAATGACCCACAGTCTGCAATCAGACAATGACCCGCAGACTGCAATCAGACAATGACCCACAGTCTGCAATCAGACAATGACCCACAGACTGCAATCAGACAATGACCCACAGTCTGCAATCAGACAATGAATGACTCACAGTCTGCAATCAGACAATGACCCACAGTCTGCAATCAGACAATGACCCACTGACTGCAATCAGACAATTACCCACAGTCTGCAATCAGACAATGACCCACAGACTGCAATCAGACAATGACCCACAGACTGCAATCAGACAATGACCCACAGACTGCAATCAGACAATGAATGACGCACAGTTAGCAAGTGCCACTATAAGTAAGTCTTATAAAACATCAGCTAAATTAGCCATTACGGACAAAAAGCTAATAAGTGGATCGTTTCGAAGCACTAAAGAATTCCCACGCAGTGGTTGACTGACAGTCCCTGCTTGGCAGTGTGCGAATCAGTGCACCTGCACTCTAGGTGGCTAGCCGCAAAAACTTCAGGAAATAAGAGGCTGTGGCCGAACTTTGAATTTTTCATGACTCCAGAGGCTCGCTGGCGCGTGAAGAATGAGCTCCTGGCCAGCTGTTATTATCATCGGTCGAGCGTGTCGGTTCCGATAACTCCCTGCCTTGCTTGCGCCCGTCGGGTTTTTTAAAGCGAATTTTTAAGTATTCTGAGACTTTTTTGCTACATTCAGCTGCGGGGACTCCGCCGGCGCTTCTGGGTCTCTGCCGGCCTGCCCCTGCCTCTGGTGGATAAAATACTATCCGATGTTTTGTCTAGATCCACTGCTTCCTAACCACTGTCCTTCTTACTGACTACCTCTCTCCTCTCATCTCTCCCCTCATACAAGTGTCCTTCACACCTCTCGTCTCGTCTCCTCTCCATCACCTTCCTTTCTCTCTCTCCCTTCCCCTCTCTCTCTCCCTTCTCCCCTCTCCCGTCTCCCCCTCTTACCATCACCCACACTGCCGTCTCTAAAAACGTTTCGTTGGTCAGCCTATCGGCATCCTAAACCGTGTCCATACGGTTAACTAGGGCAGGCATCAATTATAGATCGCAGCGGCAACAAAAGAGTAACAGGGAGAAAGAGAAGGAGAGGGTGAGAGACCGGTTTCAAGTCTCTAAGCTTTTTGTCAGGCCAAAAATATTAAAACATTAATTACAATATTGAATAACTTAAGTGAATATTTGATTTAACGAGAGGGAGACAGGTAGAGACGGAGAGGCCTATCCCCTGAAAACGGCTGCCTCCCCGCAGAGCATGGGCCAGCTGCTGTCATTCGAGCAGTCAGTGAACCAGACGGTGGACCTCATCAAGCACCACAAGTGCCGCAATCCGATCTGCGAGACCCAGCTGTGGAAGCTGCGCCACGAGCTGGACTCCGCCAAGCGGAAGGTGCAGAAACTCGAGACACTGATCTGCTCCCGGCTGGACCCCGGCACCTCGGCGATGGAGCTCGAGGGACGCTGGGCTGGCTCCGATGACGATTACCTGCCAATCACAGACTGGTGAGCCGCTTGGCAACTAGCTGCCGATGCAGACACAAAAATGCTCACAAAATCGTTGTCGCAACAAGGACGTGCCTTTGTAGCATTTC
This sequence comes from Macrostomum lignano, assembly GCA_002269645.1. Lineage (NCBI taxonomy): Eukaryota > Metazoa > Platyhelminthes > Macrostomidae > Macrostomum > Macrostomum lignano. The sequence goes on from NIVC01000646.1 coordinate 199,454, forward strand.
TGCTGGGTCTTGTCGAGGCGGAGAGAGTTCCATGCCGCTGTGCAGCCTGTGTGAGCGTGCGTGTGCTCAGGGGTCAACGCCATGTACATCTCTGTGCCTCGGGAGTTGGTCTGCATGGGCGGGAATCGCGCAACAGCCATAGACAATTTTTTGTGCACAAGCCATGTACATCTCTGTGCCTCGGGAGTTGGTCTGCATGGGCGGGAATCGCACAACAGCCATAGACAATTCTTTGTGCACAAGCCGAATCGAACCCTGGGTCTTGCTTTGCGAAATTCGGACACCCGTTAACCATGCCCCTAATAGCTGCCCTAATACAGTAGTGTCTACTACCAGTAACCAGATTGGCTTATCAACATTGCTGCTACTTTTCCGCAGCACGGAAGCGGAAATTTCCAATCGGTTGCGATTCGATTCTGAGGAGGCGGCGGTGCATCATCATCATGCGCATCATGAACATCCTCAGCAGCACGCGCGCAGGCGGCAACAGCAGCTGCATCATCATCAGCAAAGGCAGCAGCTGGAGAAGCTGCCGGAGCTACCTCTGCTGCAATACGGCAGCGAGAGCGAGGTACCCGTGGCGGGCGGCTTCGGCAGCCGGCGCTGCCCAGAGTGCAGCAGCCACGGGGTGGAGGCTGCAGGAGTCGGGGAGTCGGGGTTGCCAGCGGCTGGTAGCGAATTCGGCAGTGAAGAACTGCAGGTACGCATTGAAGTGTTGATGCCTGACTGACGGCATTACAATGAAGGCCTGCTGAATCTCAACCTGACTTCTCAGTCTCACTGAATCTAAACCTGACATCTCAGTCTCACTGAATCTCAACCTGACATCCCAGTCTCACTGAATCTCAACCTGACATCTCAGTCTCACTGAATCTAAACCTGACATCTCAGTCTCACTGAATCTCAACCTGACATCTCAGTCTCACTGAATCTCAACCTGACATCCCAGTCTCACTGAATCTCAACCTGACATCTCAGTCTCACTGAATCTAAACCTGACATTTCAGTCTCACCGAATCTCAACCTGACATCTCAGTCTCACTGAATCTCAACCTGACATCTCAGTCTCACTGAATCTCAACCTGACATCTCAGTCTCACTGAATCTTAACCTGACATCTCAGTCTCACTGAATCTCAACCTGATATTTCATTGAATCTCAACCTGATATTTCACTGAATCTCAACCTGATATTTCATTGAATCTCAACCTGATATTTCACTGAATCTCAACCTGACATCTCAGTCTCACTGAATCTCAACCTGACATCTCAGTCTCACTGAATCTCAACCTGACATCTCAGTCTCACTGAATCTCAACCTGACATCTCAGTCTCACTGAATCTTAACCTGACATCTCAGTCTCACTGAATCTCAACCTGATATTTCATTGAATCTCAACCTGATATTTCACTGAATCTCAACCTGATATTTCATTGAATCTCAACCTGATATTTCACTGAATCTCAACCTGATATTTCATTGAATCTCAACCTGATATTTCACTGAATCTCAACCTGATATTTCATTGAATCTCAACCTGATATTTCACTGAATCTCAACCTGACATCTCAGTCTCACTGAATCTCAACCTGATATTCCACTGAATCTCAACCTGACATCTCAGTCTCACTGAATCTCAACCTGACATCTCAGTCTCACTAAATCTCAACCTGACATCTCAGTCTCACTGAATCTCCACCTGATATTTCATTGAATCTCAACCTGATATTTCACTGAATCTCTACCTGATATTTCACTGAATCTCAACCTGATATTCCACTGAATCTCTACCTGATATTTCACTGAATCTCAACCTGATATTCCACTGAATCTCAACCTGATATTTCACTGAATCTCAACCTGATATTCCACTGAATCTCAACCTGACATCTGTCTCATTGAATCTCAACCTGATATTTCATTGAATCTCAACCTGATATTTCACTGAATCTCAACCTGATATTTAACTGAATCTCAACCTGACATCTGTCTCACTGAATCTCAACCTGATATTCCACTGAATCTCTACCTGGTATTCCACTGAATCTCTACCTGATATTTCACTGAATCTCTAACTGATATTTCAATGAATCTCAACCTGACATCTCAGTCTCACTGAATCTCAACCTGATATTTCATTGAATCTCAACCTGATATTTCACTGAATCTCAACCTGATATTTCATTGAATCTCAACCTGATATTTCACTGAATCTCTACCTGATATTTCACTGAATCTCAACCTGATATTTCACTGAATCTCAACCTGACATTCCACTGAATCTCTATCTAATATTCCACTGATTCTCAACCTGACATCTCAGTCTCACTGAATCTCAACCTGATATTTCACTGAATCTCAACCTGACATCTCAGTCTCACTGAATCTCAACCTGATATTTCATTGCATCTCAACTAACAATGAACTGAATTTCAATCTGACGAGTTCTGACATCACCTGACAACCATTGCAGAGGCTGCATCAGCAGCAGAGGCGGCCCGCAGAGATTCTCTACAAGCACCCCAGCATTCGCAGCCGCCGCAGGCCATCCGATCTCATCGATAACAGCGAAGCCGGAGGCCAGCCGCCCTCCGGGGCTCCTGTGGAGAGAGAATCCGCACTCTGATGTCTAGATAGTACAGTATGCAATTCCAACTGGCCATGTCGCATCAATCAATAATTATTGAATTTGCTACTAGGAAAGTTCCTTATAATACTGATTTCCACTGCGTCTACATGCAACACAAAGCAGCCCTGATACGCCCTCTTGTGATTACTGACTTCTTATTTTGTCAGATCGGTGTGCACTTTGTTTCAATTGGGCTACGTAATGCATGCACTATGAAGGGATTAATGAAAATGAGCAATGCAAGTTTTGCTTGCTTGTATCGAGGGGAAGCCGTCATTTGCAGTAATGACTGCCAGTGACATTTGACTGCCAGTGACATTTTGACCGTCAGTGACATTTGACTGCCAGTGTCATTTGACTCCGATTGACATTTGACTGCCAGTGACATTTTGACCGTCAGTGACATTTGACTGCCAGTGACATTTGACTGCCAGTGAAATTTGACTGCCAGTGACAATTGACTGCCAGTGACAATTGACTGCCAGTGACAAGTTGACTGCCAGTGTCATTTGACTGCCAGTGACAAGTTGACTGCCAGTGACATTTGACTGCCAGTGACATTTTGACCGTCAGTGACATTTGACTGCCAGTGTCATTTGACTCCGAGTGACATTTGATTGCCAGTGACATTTTGACCGTCAGTGACATTTGACTGCCAGTGACATTTGACTGCCAGTGAAATTTGACTGCCAGTGACAATTGACTGCCAGTGACAATTGACTGCCAGTGACAAGTTGACTGCCAGTGTCATTTGACTGCCAGTGACAAGTTGACTGCCAGTGACATTTGACTGCCAGTGACAATTTGACTGCCAGTGACAAGTTGACTGCCAGTGACATTTGACTGCCAGTGACAATTTGACTGCCAGTGACAATTTGACTGCCTGTGACATTTGACTGCCAGTGACATTTGACTGCCAGTGTCATTTGACTGCCAGTGACATTTGACTGCCAGTAACATTTAACTGCCAGTGACATTTTACCGCCATTTGCCGGACTGAATTGCATACAAGCAAAGCAAAACACTTTTTTTTCAACTATTCTTTTAACTTGGACACTATTCCAGGAATTGTTGATGCCAAACAACTCCTTAATTAATTTATGCAGCAACAGCAGCTGGGACAGGCAAGTAATGGTGAAACCGATCGATCCTCCCACCTAAGAATGGCGTGAAGTGTTGTGTTAAAAACTTATATTTAGCATACACTATAAATAAATGGTTTACTGTTCGGCGCACAGCTGACATGGTACACCCACAGATTCTACAATGACTAGATGGGTCACTAAAAGCATGTATGCTTAGTAAAAACACTTTCTACTTTCAGTTCAGTAGCAAAGAAGAATATATAAGCTATTTCTTTAGAAATAAAGGCAGCTGAAATAACTTTGATAAGTTCAGAAGCCCAAAGCTTGCAGGCGTAAACAACTTGCTAATTGGTTCAGCAGTAATGTACATTAGCCAGTCCACTGAAATGTACATGGCAGCTTTAGGCTGGAATTCCGAGAAAGGCAATAAAATTTAGGCTGGGACGGGGCGGGGGTAGTGTGGAAAGGCGCGGCTGGAGGGTTTAAGCTTGGGGGGTAAGAGCCAATTGAGCCAATTTTAGGCTTTAAAAATGTATTAAAATGCGTCAGTTTAACTTGCTACTGAACTGAAAGTAGCTTACAAGCAAATGTGCTGAGTGGCCCATCTAGCTATTCTAGTATCTGTGGTATAGCTACTCCATCAAACTAAGAATGATGCATTCACTGCAGAAACTACTGACAAAATTGAGTTCAGTAGTTGATATTCGCGCTGTCGCGAGTTGCAGAATTTTTTACATTAGCTTCTATGGCCACATAAGCGGTTAAAATGAGTGGCCCATCTTGTGTATATATGATCTTTGGGATAGCCTATTAAATTTCTATGCTCGTGCTCCTCAAATCAGATTTTAAATCAAATCTGTGATTTTACCGATCAGAAAAAATTAACAACGCAAGTAAGTTAGGCCAAAGCCTGGCAATAATTACAAACGTAAATGGGTCTAGAAGAACTTACGAGTAAAAGATGCAACTTTAATAGAAATTATTGCTGGTGTATTAGAACCAGGGGAAATGCACAGCTTGGTAAAAAAAAACTAAAAAATAGAACGGCTACCTGTACTATGAGCTAAACAAAGGCGACAGAGATTTTTTTTATTAATTTTGGTCTTTTCAAAAGATTTTTTGGCAAAGAGAAAAAATGCAAATCAGCAAACCGGAAGTTTCAGTTTATTATTGGCAAAACAAGCCAGACAAACTCAATCCCAATCGTCAGCGGTGACCGGCTGTGTAGCCACCGGGTTGGCACGGAACATCCTCTCGGCGAAGTCGCCCTCGTCGGGCTGCTCGCGGAACCGGTCTCTGGCGACGCTGCGCCTCATGTCGCGATTGCTGCCTACAAAGCCGCCGAAGCCGCCGAAGCCGCCGCCGCAGGACTGGTCCGCGTAAACGTCGAGCCAGTCTGGCACGGACTGACCGGACTTCTCCAGATTCTGGCGCAACTTGAGGGCCAGGGCCGAGTCGCGTCCGTGGTCGTAAAACGAGATCGACTTTCCCGGGTTGCCGCAGCGACCTGTGCGACCAATGCGATGCACGTACATGTCGAAGTCATTCGGCAGGTCCATGTTGATCACCAGCTCGATTCCGTTGATGTCAACGCCGCGAGCCGACACGTTTGTGGCGACCATAATCGGCAGCCTGCCACGCTGGAACGAGCGCAGGGAGATTTCTCTTTCGCGCTGCAGCCGGTCCCCGTGAATTGTGGTGCACGGGAAGCCGCCGTCAGATAGCATGAGGCCGACATAGTCGGCTCTGCGCTTTGACTCAACAAAGATCAGAATGCGATCGTCCGCCTGGCTGGGGTCGCTGCGCCAACGCTTGAGAATTTCAATCAGAGCGGCCTGCTTGTCGTCCTGCTGCACCTCGCGAACTTCCTGAGTCACGTCGGGATTGGCTGCGCCCACCTGACCCACAGTCAGGTACAAATAGTTCTGCAGGTACTGCTGAGCCAAAGCTTGAATCTGACTAGGGAACGTGGCCGAGAACATCACAATCTGCCTGTCAGAAGGCATCTGCTCCAGCGTCCAGGTCACCGAGTCCAGGAAGCCCCTGTCAAGCATCTGGTCGGCCTCGTCAAGCACAAGGAAGCGGGTCTTGTTCAGGCTGACAATGTTCCTCTCGGCAAAGTCCTTCAGCCGGCCGGGAGTGGCCACCAGAATGTGGCAGCCGTTAGCCAGTTCCGCGCGCAAGTAGTCGGTCTTGGGACCGCCGTACACGCGCTTGACGCGAATATTTGTGCCAGCCAGAAATCCCCTGGCAGAAGGAATGAGATGAAGAGCGATCGCTATAGCATCGCTTCAAATACAATCCCAAAATTTTGCCTATTAATAATTACGTACTTTAAATTGTACATTTAGTACCGTTTATATCGATTGACCCTAAAATGCCGGTTTGACACTTACTCATTTACCCTGGCACTTGGTCTCTGTCAGGACGAACAGAAAGTTGGAAAGCTTACCTAGCGAAATCATAAATTTGATTGCACAGCTCTCGGGTGGGAGTCAGTATAAGAGCGACCGGGTAGGTGGTGTACTGAGCAACAGTAGAATCGCTGGTGTCCAGCTCGGCGATCATCTTTGCCAGAGGTAGCAAAAAGGCCGCAGTCTTGCCCGAGCCCGTCTGGGCGCAGGCCATCACATCTCTTCCTTTGAGGATGATGGGGATGCCGTACTTCTGCACCGGCGTGAGCTTGTTGTAGTTGTACTTGCGGAGAATGTTATCCAGCATCACGCTGGGCAGCCCGATGGCATCGAAGCTGGTCAGGTAGCCCGGCTTGTCGGTTCCCGACACCTCTACGTTGATTTGCTCGTACTTGTCGAAATTGATGCCCGTGTGGACGGTCCGGCTGTAAATCTCGTCTAGCTGAGACTCTTCAGGCACGTGAGCAGTCGAGGCACCGGGGGCATCACCGGCGGCGACATTCGGGCAGTCGGCAGAGATGTGGCCCGTCTCCTTACAGCGGAAGCAGGCACGTGCGTCCGCGTTTGGACATTCGCGAGCAAAATGGCCACTCTGGTTGCACTTGTAGCATACAGACCCGCCACCGCCGCCTCCAGCTTCAGCGTTTGGACACTCGCGGGCAAAATGGCCACTCTGGTTGCACTTGTAGCAGACAGAACCGCCACCGCCGCATCCAGCGCCATCATCAGCGGAGGCTCGAAAGCCACCTCGGCCTCCTCCGCGGCTGCCAAAGCCACCACCGCGGCTGCCGAAGCCACCTCCACCACCTTCAGCGCCATCATCAGCGGAGGCGCCAAAGCCACCTCGGCCTCCTCCGCGGCTGCCAAAGCCACCACCGCGGCTGCCGAAGCCACCTCCACCACCATCAGCGCCATCATCAACGGAGGCTCCGAAGCCACCTCGGCCTCCTCCGCGGCTGCCGAAGCCACCTCCGCCACCATCAGCGCCATCATCAACGGAGGCTCCGAAGCCACCTCGGCCTCCTCCGCGGCTGCCAAAGCCACCACCGCGGCTGCCGAAGCCACCTCCGCCACCATCAGCGCCATCATCAACGGAGGCTCCAAAGCCACCTCGGCCTCCTCCACGACTGCAGAAGCCACCACCACCGCGGTTGCTGAAGCCACCACCACCACCGCGGCTGCCGAAGCCACCTCCGCCACCTTCAGCGCCATCATCAGCATGGGCTCCGAAGCCGCCACGGCCTACGCCGCGGCTGCCGAAGCCACCTCCGCCACCATCATAAGCGGAGGCTCCGAAGCCGCCACGGCCTCCTCTACGAGTACGACTGCCGAATCCGCTATCACCGCGGCTGCTGAAGTCATCACCACCACCGCGGCTGCCGAAGCCACCTCCGCCACCTTCAGCGCCATCATCAGCATGGGCTCCGAAGCCGCCACGGCCTACGCCGCGGCTGCCGAAGCCACCTCCGCCACCTTCAGCGCCATCATCAGCATGGGCTCCGAAGCCGCCACGGCCTACGCCGCGGCTGCCGAAGCCACCTCCGCCACCTTCAGCGCCATCATCAGCGGAGGCTCCGAAGCCGCCACGGCCTCCTCCGCGGCTGCCAAAGCGACCACTGCGACCAGTCTCGCTTCTGCCAGTCTCACCTGCATTACGGTCGGCTTCAAGGGTCAGCTTTGAAAAATCATCAGTCAATGGCGCCCATTCGTCTTCGTTGGCGTCTTTAATAAGGAATCTCTTGCCAGCCATACGCTGCTGTTTTAGATTGCCAGAAGCATAAGAGTTTTAATGCGATCGGTGACATCGGTGACAAACTCTATAAGTTTCTTTATAAATGGTGAACACTAAATGTACCCATGCGTTAATAGGTGTTAATAGAAAATCAGAGGGCGCCTTGGTTCTACATGTAGATTGGGGGCATCAATGATTACTGTACTCGTACCATAGACATTTTAGCTCAAGCTACACCCCGAGAGTGAGGGACGGGGTGTGGGGGCGAAGCCCTACCCACTACCATAGACTAATTTGTTTTCTAGTAAATAAACTTCACAAATTTGCAGCCGGTTAATAGACCTTCGGCCATAGACAGCTCGTTTTATATCTATTTAACCTTAGATTCTAAACACTTATTTTTTCAGCCAAATTGAGGATTGCAATTTGGCAGCAGTAGATTATGGTCTTGCCAAAAGGCAAGCGAGTTTATAAAAAGTAACCAATTTGATAATTCTGATCTTAACTACATGGAAGTCGGTGTTTAAGCATGATTTCTATTGGGTAAAACAGAAATTTTTCGCAATTTGGAAAGTTAAGCCTACAGAAATTTCTAGAGGCTTCTAGAAGGTTTTGTGTGCAGAGGTATATAAATGCCTTAGACCGACGCAGAGCAACCCAAATTCAAGTTTGAGCTACAGTGCTACAGTACTATTACATGTACAGTACTTAATTTCATAGAAAGCTTCACAAACCGCGAGAACTCTGTTTTACCCAATACAAGAGCCGTTGCTGCTGGCATTCTTATTTGTGCTGATGTCTATGGCCTAATTATCAACTTGTTTGCCTTTTTTCCGTCTGCCTGTTTATGAGCAACATCATATCTACTTGCTACCAAATGGTTTAGTTTCCCGTACTTTTACTTGTACTGCGTGTATGTATGTACGTATGAAATTGAATGAAGTTGTATAATAGATATCTTACTGAGCTTTCCGTACTCAGTGATATTACTGAATTTATTATTTAATTTAGATTTCCCTACAAGCGTATAACGCAAAAAGTAATATTTAAACCACAGATACTAGACTAACTACGAGCAGAAACGTCAATCGTAAAAATGGCTTAACTACTCTTACTTCAGTAGCAAAACTAGCGTTTTGCCTTTGCAATAAGATTATAAAACCAGCATTTTGTTTTTTTAATAATACAAGATATTTTAAAGCTGCAACATTGTCTCTGCCTTTTCAACAAGCAGATCCATTTGAGTAACGTATTTATCCTGTTTTTCTGTTATCTTGTTAAGCGACACCAGAAAGCCACAGATTCTAAATTATTAAAAAAATAATTTGACGGAGGAAAACTTAAAAGTAAAACCCCAAAACCAGTGCATGTGCAAAGCGAAAAAGAAAAAGGGGTGGCGTCCCAGCCCCAGTCAGGCCGATAACAGTTAACTGTTTAGGCTTTTCTCTTGCCCGCTTGCGCCTGACTTTGGCCTCACTCCTTACTATTCTCATTGGCTGAGCTAGATTGGGCCTTCCCCAACCCTAGGCTCTGACTTTGACCTCTCTCCTTCTGCTCTCTCATTGGCTGAGCTAGATTGGGCCTGCCCCAACCCTAGGCTCTGACTTTGACCTCTCTCCTTCTGCTCTCTCATTGGCTGAGCTAGATTGGGCCTGCCCCAACCCTAGGCTCTGACTTTGACCTCTCTCCTTCTGCTCTCTCATTGGCTGAGCTATATTGGGCCTGCCCCATTGGCTGAGTTTCGTCCGTCTTGTGAAGTTGTGTTCACTTGTGCACATAAAGTTAAATGCATGTTGTTATTTCTTAATTAACCCTATATTCTCAAGAGGCTGCAAACGCCGAGCAAGGAAAGGAAATTTTAGATGCCACATTAAATTTAAGTGATTCGGCATAGACAAACTACAGAAAAGGAGTCGACGCTCTACTTTTGACAGCTTTAATTGCGAGTGACATCTACTAGCTATGCTGATAGTTATTCTAGTATCTGTGATTAAAACCAAGGAGTGTTGAGAGCGTGTTGCATGCCAAGGCTCATTAACATTAAGCATTGTACGCTCGTATTTTCTGGGATGTTAATTGCTTTAATTAACTTGTCCGAGTGAGTATGGACTCCTTTTGATGACCTTTCCCTATTTATCAGTAAGGTTTTTAAGGTTGGAAACAGCTATTTAGACCAACACATGGACAAGTTTCCCTACATCAAATAAGAAAAAACTAAAGAAAAAGAGCAGCCAAATTTGAACAAAATAAAATAACCAAAGGATCGAAAGCCGATTTATTAAATGCATCTTGCGAAGCGGACCGCGGAGCACAATGATAATTTCACAAAGGCGTTTCTTTAATCAACTGCAACACGAATGAATCACCAAATAAAAATAATTGGTGAACGGGGCTTTATTGCTGTGGCCTTACAAATTGCAAGATATCGGAGGCAGCCTTATATTTTGAATCTAATTAAGGAAGCATATTTGCCCCTTGGTTCGATTCGATTTCATAGCACAGTAATACAGATAGCACAACAGTGTGCAGACAGCACAGCAATACAGTGAGCAGACAGCGTGTTATGCTACTAAAATGAGCAAACTGTACCATTGAATCGAATCATGAGACGCGGCTCAATGGGGGCGGGGTACTGGGTAAGCTAACCTGAAGTCTAGTAGTGATAAAGCTACTCTATAAACTAGGCTTTGAAACGATATTAAAAAGTAGAATATACAAATATAATAATAATAATAATAGTTAGTTTGGCTTAAACGGAAGTAGTATAAAGACGCGATATATAGATTAGCACCAGTTAGCACCAGGTGTGTATAAAAATGCAGCTTGTAAACAAATATTGCAGCATCGAGATTCCATCGCTGTCTCCTTCAGCTGTGAAAATCATGAGGACAGGAGCATCTGCAGCAAGCTAGCGCTAAACAGCAGAGTGCACAGGAGCTCAATCGATTCTATTACACATATAGGTTTATTTAGAACCACCGGAGGACCCTGAGCACGCACTGCTCATTTTTGGAAAAAAAATTGGGCCATCGCAAATGTAATTAGGACTATTAAGAAATGACAGGGCCTATTTTTAAAAAAAAAGATTGCAAAAATAATAAATTTGCCGAGACGATACAAAGCGTTTTAATAAAAATGTTTCAACGCAGATCGAGCACCAAGACAGCGAATTACCAGAGATCTGACTCGCAGTGAATGGGAAAAGAAATAAACACGAAATGGCAACAAAAAGTCAAACAAGTACGAACACCGTGCAGTAAAAATTGTTTCTGCATGAAAACTTTCAGACACAGGTCGAGCAGCGCGGACCTCAATCCCAGGCCTCTTCTTCGGCTGCCGGAGCAGCGGCTGGGGCAGGACGGAACGCGCTCTCGGCGAAGTCGCCCTCGTCGGGCTGCTCGCGGAACCGATCTCTGGCGACGCCGCGCCTCATGTCGCGATTGCTGCCGCCTACGAATCCACCGACGCCACCCATGTCGCCGCCGCCGGACTGGTCCGCGTAAACGTCGAGCCAGTCGGGCACGGACTGACCGGACTTCTCCAGATTCTGGCGCAACAGGAGGGCCAGGGCCGAGTCGCGTCCGTGGTCGTAAAACGAGATCGACTTTCCCGGGTTGCCGCAGCGACCTGTGCGACCAATGCGGTGCACGTACATGTCGAATTCGCTCGGCAGGTCCATGTTGATCACCAGCTCGATTCCGTTGATGTCGACGCCGCGAGCCGACACGTTTGTGGCGACCATGATTGGATTCTTGCCCCTCTTGAAATCCCTGATAGCAGTCTCGCGCTCGCGCTGCTGTCGGTCTCCGTGAATTGTGGTGCACGGCAGCTGCTTCTTCTGTGTCAGAGCCAGTCCGACAAAGTCCGCCTGTCGCTTTGTCTCCACGAAGATGAGAATCCGGTCGCTCTTTCGAGCCGGATCCGAATGCCACTCATCGATGACTGACTCCAGAGCGGCCTGCTTGTCGTCCTGCTGCACCTCGCGAACTTCCTGAGTCACGTCGGGATTGGCTGCGCCCACCTGACCCACAGTCAGGTACAAATAGTTCTGCAGGTACTGCTGAGCCAAAGCTTGAATCTGACTAGGGAACGTGGCCGAGAACATCACAATCTGCCTGTCAGAAGGCATCTGCTCCAGCGTCCAGGTCACCGAGTCCAGGAAGCCCCTGTCAAGCATCTGGTCGGCCTCGTCAAGCACAAGGAAGCGGGTCTTGTTCAGGCTGACAATGTTCCTCTCGGCAAAGTCCTTCAGCCGGCCGGGAGTGGCCACCAGAATGTGGCAGCCGTTGGCCAGTTCCGCGCGCAAGTAGTCGGTCTTGGGACCGCCGTACACGCGCTTGGCGTGAATATTTGTGCCAGCCAGAAATCCCCTGACAGAAAAAAAAGGGGTGAAAATGCTTACATAAAACACAACGCTATAGTTCCAATTTGAAAAAATATTTGCTATATAGGAAACTAACAAAACTTGTCTTTATAGTCGATATTATTGAAACGAACCTTTTAAACATCATAAGGATAGACGTTTTCACGCATAATGGATTGACAGTAATGGACTTGAATATTAAGCTATTTTTTTTTCAGTTTTTCGAAACCATATCGGGTCGTCTAGCGGAAGAATAGCTACTTGATAAGGTCAGGAATCAGGGATGATGGGATCTTCAATTATAGAACAACATCTGGAGATGGGATATCTAATTATAAAACAATACCTGTATGATAAGAAGTTCCGACAAAGTGAAATTTTACGTGAAAGCGGCCCGTGCTGTTAAAATATTTGACGGAACTCTGAGAACAGTTGGTGAATCCATTTAAAGTTGACAGTCACAAGAGCTGCAGCAAATGGTGTGGGTGATGCATGGTAACGAGTGATTTAAATCACACAGCGTGATCAGGACTTTTTGGATTGTAAAAGAAGGAAAAGTGCAGTTTAGAAATTTGTCTGCCAGATACCCGATCGGGTGGCAATATAACACCAAAGACCTCAGACGCGCTTTTCCTAGGCATGGATGCCGTGGCACTTACTTTCCAATGAAACGTTCACCGTCAGCGTTACCATAAAACAGCGTGCAGCAAGGTCCAGGCGATCCAGAGAAGGGAACTCAATGGACTGCGCTTGAGTGTCATTCCTCAGCCAAATCCTGAATTTCGCATCGCATCCGTGGTTCCAGCAGAGTAAGTGGACCTCATGTTGAATAGGTGAATAGGTGTACCTTCATTGTCAGCTGGTCCAGCTCCGAGGGTGCAATCGTAAGTCTACGATTCTTTTAAGTCCACGAAGTCTAAGTCTTCGTGCAATCAAGTATCGACCATATACATGTATGGGGGCTGCTGCTTTGAGCTTTGACAAGACCAATACATAGGCTATGGTCAAATCCTTAAGTTTTAGAAAGTTTGAATGCTCCTAGCGCTGTGCAGAGAACTCCAAAACAACAAATATTCAGCAAATTACCTGACGGACTCGTAAATAATGGAAACGGAGTCTTTACTCCATCGACGTAATCGTGCGTCGGAATTCCTGCTGCACAAGTACATAGCGTACGGAGACAATATCATGTTCCAGCGGGCTGCGTAAAAGTGGTACAACCGCTTTAAAGGAGAATCATCAACTGATGATGAACCTCGCTCTGGAAGACCGAAACAAACCAGGACGACAGAGAAAAAGAATTTGTTGGATTGACCATCGATGGACTTGCGAACTATCCAACATTTATCAACCAGCGTCTATCGGATTTACATGAAGGCCCTTGGAAACGGCAGGTAGGTACTGCAGGTGGGTTAGAGCCTGGCTCTCGGATCCTCACCCAACAGCCATTTGGTGTCCGAACCGGCGCCGATTTTCGCCAACGGAAAATTGATAGTAGCAATCTGGATTCTGGAAGTCCATTCGGTAGATATGATTCTCAGCGAGTACAGTACTCTAACAGTCTAACATTCTGCTTATGGATTTTGTGAACAAGCAGTGTTTCCCAGCTGAAACTTTATCTTGTACTTCTGTAAAAGACGCTGGATATGGAAAACAAATTGCTAATCGAGTCGTCGTGTCCTGAAGAGCATGCCTTATGCCCTGTCATGGATTCGAGCGTTGGATGCAGCCGCATCATTGTATCTCGACTAAGCTGTTCAACAAAGTATGCTGCAAAGTATACTTCACTGCTTCTCGAGTCGCACTAGGTAGGGCAGTAGCTCCAACCAGCACGTTGGCACATTCTTCCAAGAATGTGTGCGTGGCCACCTTCAGCGCCATGTGAAGGGCTTCGAACTTCTTTGTCCGATTTGAGCTCTTGGAAAAGTAGGCGTGAATATCCTCACACAGAGATGCAGCAGAGGAAAAGTGCGTATCGATAGTATAGCGATCACCATTTGCCACAACATCAAGGGGTGCCGCCACCAATATTAAAAAGGTGCTGCAGTTCAGGCTCCGATCGCAGACACTTGACTACTCTGGGATGCACTGCGCGCATAACGTTGCAGTTGTCCGAAAAGTCAAAATTCCACTTGTGGTATGACAGCGCATGACGTTTTTGAATGCGTGTAAAAATTTGCTGAAAGCAACACTGGATAGATCGAGCTGGAAAAGCTCAACAATCACTGACACTAAGATGCTATATTATTTGAAATAAATTGTTATATGCAATACATACAGCCATCCTCTCTAAGAATATTTAGCTTCATTTTTTCAGTTAAAGGCCATCGATTATCGAATAAAATTGAACAAGCTATATAAACTCAATTCAACTTATTACCATTGTGTTTGAGCTATTAAAGATTAATCAATAGCAAAATTATTTACCGACAAAGAACTTACCTAGCGAAATCATAAATTTGATTGCAGAGCTCTCGGGTGGGAGTCAGTATAAGAGCGACCGGGTAGGTGGTGTACTGAGCAACAGTAGAATCGCTGGTGTCCAGCTCGGCGATCATCTTTGCCAGAGGTAGCAAAAAGGCCGCAGTCTTGCCCGAGCCCGTCTGGGCGCAGGCCATCAGATCTCTTCCTTTGAGGATGATGGGGATGCCGTACTTCTGCACCGGCGTGAGCTTGTTGTAGTTGTACTTGCGGAGAATGTTATCCAGCATCACGCTGGGCAGCCCGATGGCATCGAAGCTGGTCAGGTAGCCCGGCTTGTCGGTTCCCGACACCTCTACGTTGATTTGCTCGTACTTGTCGAAATTGATGCCCGTGTGGACGGTCCGGCTGTAAATCTCGTCTAGCTGAGACTCTTCAGGCACGTGAGCAGTCGAGGCACCGGGGGCATCACCGGCGGCGACATTCGGGCAGTCGGCAGAGATGTGGCCCGTCTCCTTACAGCGGAAGCAGGCACGTGCGTCCGCGTTTGGACATTCGCGAGCAAAATGGCCACTCTGGTTGCACTTGTAGCATACAGAACCGCCACCGCCGCCTCCAGCTTCAGCGTTTGGACACTCGCGGGCAAAATGGCCACTCTGGTTGCACTTGTAGCAGACAGAACCGCCACCGCCGCATCCAGCGCCATCATCAGCGGAGGCTCGAAAGCCACCTCGGCCTCCTCCGCGGCTGCCAAAGCCACCACCGCGGCTGCCGAAGCCACCTCCGCCACCTTCAGCGCCATCATCAGCGGAGGCGCCAAAGCCACCTCGGCCTCCTCCGCGGCTGCCAAAGCCACCACCGCGGCTGCCGAAGCCACCTCCACCACCATCAGCGCCATCATCAACGGAGGCTCCGAAGCCACCTCGGCCTCCTCCGCGGCTGCCGAAGCCACCTCCGCCACCATCAGCGCCATCATCAACGGAGGCTCCAAAGCCACCTCGGCCTCCTCCGCGGCTGCCAAAGCCACCACCGCGGCTGCCGAAGCCACCTCCGCCACCTTCCGCGCCATCATCAGCGGAGGCTCCAAAGACACCTCGGCCTCCTCCGCGGCTGCCAAAGCCACCACCGCGGCTGCCGAAGCCACCTCCGCCACCATCCGCGCCATCATCAGCGGAGGCTCCAAAGCCACCTCGGCCTCCTCCGCGGCTGCCAAAGCCACCACCGCGGCTGCCGAAGCCACCTCCGCCACCTTCAGCGCCATCAACGGAGGCTCCGAAGCCACCTCGGCCTCCTCCACGGCCGAATCCGCCACCTCCACGACTACCAAATCCACCACTAGAACCTTGTCCTTCAGCATTCGGGCAGTCTCGTGCCATATGGCCACTTTCGTTGCACTTGAAGCAAGCAGAGGAGCCGCCACGGCCTCCACCACCGAAGCCGCCACGTCTTTCTTGAGAATCAGCATTCGGGCAGTCTCGTGCCATATGGCCACTTTCGTTGCACTTGAAGCAAGCAGAGGAGCCGCCACGGCCTCCACCACCGAAGCCGCCACGTCTTTCTTGAGAATCAGCATTCGGGCAGTCTCGTGCCATATGGCCACTTTCGTTGCACTTGAAGCAAGCAGAGGAGCCGCCACGGCCTCCACCACCGAAGCCGCCACGTCTTTCTTGAGAATCAGCATTCGGGCAGTCTCGTGCCATATGACCGCTCTCGTTGCACTTGAAGCAAGCAGAGGAGCCGCCACGGCCTCCACCTCGACCACCCCCGAATCCTCCACGGCTTCCGAAACCAACGCTATCATCGTTCTGAGTGTCTTCATTCCGGCTTCCAAAGCCACCGCGGCCGCCACCGAAACCACCACGACCTTCAGAACCTCCTCTGTCTCCATTTTGCGCACCGCTGCCAAAGCCACCGCGACCTCCACCAAACCCACTGCGGCCACTGCCGAAACCTCCTTCTCCATTAGCCGTGTCCCCACTTTGAGAGTTCGAAGCGCCACCGAAGCCGTTGCTGCCGTTAGAAGCTCCAAAGCTCATCTTCTTGAAGTCATTATTCAGATTTCCCGACGACCATTCGTCTTCAACGTCGCCTTTGGGCAAAAATCCTCGGCCAGCCATTTTTAATGCAACTTTTGGTAATTTTGAAAACAGTACATAAACAAATATTTTATCATAGCAAAAGTCAATAATTGAGCAGCGAAAATTTCATTTACGACAATTAGCCAAGTACATGTAATTCTCCTACAGACGTAAGGAAACAGATAGAAAGAAATGGAAAAATAATTGTCGATTAGTAACAAAAAAGACTCTATCTACACTTATTGCACAATTGTGGCACAGTCATAACTGTTTCACAACTGTTTCATAGCACAGTAATATGCTGATTAGCATAATTGTGTCATAGCTGTGCTAACTGTGCCAAAAGGACGGTCGAAAACAATAATAAATGATCTAATTGGCACGTTTGGCAGAATTTTAGATTCTGCTAGGACAATGGTTTCCCACCTGGACTATGGCCTAAAAGTTTGACTGGTGAGCAAAGACATAATCTTAGTCCATTTTCCTCCCCTTTGGATCTTGATTCCATTCTTATTATTGTTTGTGCGGACGATAGCACAGCCTTTAGCAAAAATGCTTTAAACAGAAGCATTTTAATGTATGTTTAAAGCCATGGCTCATTTATTGGCTCTTACCCCCAGCTTAAACCCTCCAACCGCGCCTTTCCACACTACCCCCCGCCCCTCCCCAATTTTTATTGCCTTTCTCGGAATTCCAGCCTAAGGCTGCCAAGTACATTTCAGTGGCTGGCTAATGTACATTACTGCTGAACCAATTAGCAAGTTTTTTACGCCTGCAAGCTTGGCTTTTGAACTTAAAGTCATTTCAGCTGCATTTTATTTCTAAAAAAATAGCCTATGTATTTTCTTTTGCTACTGAACTGAAATTAGCTGTTTTGCTAAGTATATATGCCTGAATGGCCCATCTTGCCATTTTAGGATCTGGGGGCATAATAGGGAATCTTAACACTAATTTTACTGAACATCTTGGCTGCAAAGCTGATTTTAGTTTAATGAAATTTACACAAGAAGAACATGACAGTAAAATTAGCAAGGCAATCTTAATTAACTTTATATTTTACTTAGTATACAACATAGAAAAGATCTTGATTGATTCTTTGCATTGTGAACCACAATGCAAATATGTTATCGCGTCGAAATCTTAGGATTAGATGCAGATTTAATCAGCAAATACACATCAATAGAGTCAGGCTAGTTACTTCGCAAGGGGTCTTGGGCACTGTCGCAAATCAAGAAGGCTAGCAGTTATGCCGATTCTGCTGACCTCTGAGCACGCACAAAAAATAATAAAGGTTCGTTCTGAGCGTCAAAAAGCAAAAATGACAAAAAAACAATAATAACGTGTACTAAAAACCCTAATAAAAACAGAAAAAACTACCCGTAACCGAAGCGAAATTATGAAAGACCTGAGTTTTTGCTTTGCGTAGCAACTAATAAGATTTCATCAAAAAATTTAGGATAGATTTAATCATTTAAGATAATGTTTGTCACTAAAAGCACATAACTAGTGAATGAAACCGATCAATTAGAGTTCAGTATAGCATGCACATATAACATAGTGAAAATAATAAAACCAATAATAAAATAAGCAATGTAGGTGTAGCGTATAATGAATATAGTTTAGCGTTTGACCAATTAGTGGCAAAAAGCTAAAACATTTGGTGGCCAAACTTTTAGTGACTAAAAAAATCTACAGAAATTATCTGTACCTTAGAGCCTCAAATGTTTTGTTTTTCTTATTCTTTCGTTTCTCTCTTTGAAGATGTATCCCACCGTCTATGCGCTTCTAATCAATAAATCAAGTCGAAGGTTCAGTAGGTTTCTCTCGATTTTTAACCCTCAACATGGATGTTTATTTCTAATTCCTGATGGTTGCAGTTTCGAATAGACAATAAACATGCAATGTTTTTAAAGCAATTCAGTGAAATAAAAAGGGGGCTACTTATCTATATTGGTGCACTTCGATCCGGAAGTCTCTAGATGGTCTCTTCGTTTGATTAGCATATTGGAGTTTCCTTGTCAGTCTTTTGAGTCTAGGTGGTGTTGGATAATAACTCTGGATGGAGGGCGGAGCAGGAGTAGAGGAGCAGCGGGAGGGGCAAAAGGACGGGAGCTTCATTCTCACTAAACGCTAGTATATACATGATTTCTATAACGCATTTTATAGGTGGTCGCTTCACGCAATAGGTTCTTTACTGCCGCAAAAGCATGTGCTGTACTCTCCAGATAAAAAACCGTCCGAAGTTCGCATTAGACTAAAAAATAGCGTTGGGCATATGTTTAAATTAAGATCACTATATGCAGCAGTAGATGTCTTTAATCTACGATTCCAAATCTTGTCAAGCCAAGTCGGGGGAAGAAATCTGAATCAAACAATCGAATTAACCAAAAATACTACCAATTACTGATGTGCAGTAGCGGGATTATACAAAAAAACAGATTTAATCATTAATCCCATGGATCGTCGTTGGATAGCTGAGCAGCGGCTGGGGCAGGACGGAACGCGCTCTCGGCGAAGTCGCCCTCGTCGGGCTGCTCGCGGAACCGGTCTCTGGCGACGCCGCGCCTCATGTCGCGATTGCTGCCGCCTACAAAGCCACCGACGCCGCCCATGTCGCCGCCGCAGGACTGGTCCGCGTAAACGTCGAGCCAGTCTGGCACGGACTGACCGGACTTCTCCAGATTCTGGCGCAACAGAAGGGCCAGGGCCGAGTCGCGTCCGTGGTCGTAAAACGAGATCGACTTTCCCGGGTTGCCGCAGCGACCTGTGCGACCAATGCGGTGCACGTACATTTGAAAGTCGCTCGGCAGGTCCATGTTGATCACCAGCTCGATTCCGTTGATGTCAACGCCGCGAGCCGACACGTTTGTGGCGACCATAACCGGCTTCTTGCCCCTCTTGAAATCCCTGATAGCAGTCTCGCGCTCGCTTTGGAGCCGGTCTCCGTGAATTGTGGTACAGAGCAGCTGCTTCTTCTGCGTCAGAGCCAGTCCGACAAAGTCCGCCTGTCGCTTTGTCTCCACGAAGATGAGAATCCGGTCGCTCTTTCGAGCCGGATCCGAATGCCACTCGTCGATGACTGACTCCAGAGCGGCCTGCTTGTCGTCCTGCTGCACCTCGCGAACTTCCTGAGTCACGTCGGGATTGGCTGCGCCCACCTGACCCACAGTCAGGTACAAATAGTTCTGCAGGTACTGCTGAGCCAGAGCTTGAATCTGATTAGGGAACGTGGCCGAGAACATCACAATCTGCCTGTCAGAAGGCATCTGCTCCAGCGTCCAGGTCACCGAGTCCAGGAAGCCCCTGTCAAGCATCTGGTCGGCCTCGTCAAGCACAAGGAAGCGGGTCTTGCTCAGACTGACAATGTTCCTCTCGGCGAAGTCCTTCAGCCGGCCGGGAGTGGCCACCAGAATGTGGCAGCCATTGGCCAGCTCATTACGCAGGTAGTCCGTCTTGGGTCCGCCATAAATTCGTTGAATTCGAACGCCCGTTCCAGCTAGAAAGCCTCTGTAAGTGATGTGAGAACAAATGCTTGCTTTTATCTAGCAGAAACTAAAAACAAGATTAAAAGTAACACTAGACTAATGGAATATATTTGATTCAAGAATAGCAATGAACTTACAGGCCGAATTCAAACGTCTGGTTGCAGAGTTCTCTGGTCGGTACCAAGACAAGAGCAACCGGATAAGTAGTATAACCTCCACCAGTGCTGATATCGCCTATCTCAGTGATTAACTTTGCCATAGGCAGTATAAAAGCCGCCGTCTTCCCGGACCCTGTCTGTGCACAGGCCATTAAATCGCGACCTTTAAGTACAATCGGAATAGCGTATCTCTGCACGGGTGTTAGCTTTGTATACTTGAACTTCTTAGAAATATTGTCCATTAGGACAGGGGACAAGCCAATTTCATCAAATGATTGCAAGTAGCCGGGTCGGTCAACACCTGAAACTTCGACATCAATTTTTTCGTAGTTGTCAAAGTTAATGCCGGCATGGACAGTTTGGTTGTATATCTCATCAAGTTCCGACGTCTCCGGGATATGAGCAGCTGATGGACCATCTCTGCTAGTGCGTTGAGTGTTCGGACATTCTGCGGCAAAATGGCCAGACTCACCGCAGTTAAAACAAGCAATCGCGCCAGAATTAGTGCATTCTCGCGCAAAGTGTCCTGGTTGCTGACACCTGAAGCAGACGCTATCACCATTGTTATTTGCATTATCCCGACGATAAAAGTCTCTACTTTCGAATCCACCTCCGAAGCCTCGATTGCTCCTTTCGAACTCTTCACCACTTTGATCTTCTCTACTTAACGATCTAAAGCCGTCCATGTCTCTCGATCCCCGACCACGACCGCCGAAGCCTCCTCGGGATCGTTCGTTTCTGCCGCCATCAAAGTCGCTTTCTTGATTGCCACCAAAACCACCTCTTTGACCAAGGCCTCGGCTACCACCAAAGCCTCCTCGAGGTTCTGCGTTTCTGTCAAATTGGAAATCGCTCTCTTGATTACCACTGAACCCACCTCTTTGGTCACGGTCACTGCCGAAGCCACCACGGCCTCTACCGCTATCAAAGCCTCTACGAGCTTCAAAGCCACCACGGGCTCGACCGCTACCGAAGCCACCTCGAGGCTCTTCATTTCCGCCGTAATCGAAGTCGCTCTCTTGATTGCCACCGAACCCACCTCTTTGACTACGGTCACTGCCGAAGCCACCACGGCCTCGACCGCTACCAAAGCCGCCTCGGGGTTCTTCGTTTCTGTCGTTACCAAAGCCTCCACGGGCTCCAAAGCCACCACGGCCCCGACCGCCATCAAAGCCTCCATGGGGTTCTTCGTTTCTGTCGTTACCAAAGCCTCCACGGGCTCCAAAGCCTCCACGGCCCCGACCGCCATCAAAGCCTCCACGGGCTCCAAAGCCTCCACGGGCTCGACCGCTACCAAAGCCGCCTCGGGGTTCTTCGTTTCTGTCGCTATCAAAGCCTCCACGGGCTCCAAAGCCTCCACGGGCTCGACCGCTACCAAAGCCGCCTCGGGGTTCTTCGTTTCTGTCGCTATCAAAGCCTCCACGGGCTCCAAAGCCACCACGGCCCCGACCGCCATCAAAGCCTCCACGAGGTTCTTCGTTTCTGTCGCTACCAAAGCCTCCACGGGCTCCAAAGCTACCACGGCCCCGACCGCCATCAAAGCCTTCACGAGGTTCTTCGTTTCTGTCGCTACCAAAGCCTCCACGGGCTCCAAAGCCACCACGGCCCCGACCGCCATCAAAGCCTCCACGAGGTTCTTCGTTTCTGTCGCTACCAAAGCCTCCACGGGCTCCAAAGCCACCACGGCCCCGACCGCTACCAAAGCCACCTCGGGACTCTTCATTTCCGCCGTAATCGAAGTAGCTCGCTTGATTGCCACTAAGATGTCCTTGGTTTCTGTGGCTACTGGATCCTTGAACACGATTACCGCCAACATCGATATTTAAATGTTCACTACTCCAGTCGCTAGTGCCTTGCTGATTGATATCATCTCCTGATGCTGGTTCAGCAGCCCATTCGTCATTAAAATCAGCGACTGCTGGCTGGATAGGCCGGCCTCGACCAGCCATTAGAACAGCATGCATGTAATTAAAATATTAAAAAGTTGTTTTTATCGCCGATTTTGTAATAGAAAAATAAAAATAATGTTCACTTAAAAGATGTTTGGTTCACACAATTTAGCTAGCCCTATTTAGGTCTTAGGGCTGGGACAGGTATTTTCACAGTGTTTAATCTTGGATCGTTAATCTAAAAATCCGATAAGCCACTACGTGACATTCATGTACGCAGCCCGGTGTAACGCTTTAGCCTAAACTTAAAACGAGGATCGCATTATTAGTACCGCATAAAATAAAAACAGTTTGACGTATTTGCTTCGACCGAAAAATATTTTTTCAAGTTTTATTTTTCCCAAAAAATAGACAGGCCGATTTTTCGCCCAGTGTATAGAAATATGCATTTAATAAATATATTTTAATTGGTTGTTAAACTTATGGAACACATTGTGCATAACGAGAAGAGAACGAGAGAAACAAAAGCAAGCACGCTACATTAAACGAATTAAACTTAAGATATTATACCGGGGAATTAAAAAGAAACACGGGTCAATGTGCAAAGACACAAAGAGACACGGACAAGTACGCGAGAAAATAAAGCACAACAAAGACCGACAAAGTCGTGCAGGTTTGAATGAATTTTATCATTGACTTACCAGTATATTAGAGAGAATAAAAAACATTTCAGACATTGAAAATTATTTGAAGGGTCAAGAAGCAGAGTTAGGACAAAAAGAATCGTAGCAAGTTCCTAGCAAGTGTCAATGAAACAGCTCAATGCGCAAGGTTAGACTAACATTCGAGGTCACTACTGTAGCGTTATTATTAAGCGAAGAAGTTATCAGAGAGAAGAATCCACGGTGCTGTTGCGGCTTCATTAGCAATAAATGAGTGTAAAAAGCACAATGGTTTTTGCTGCTACGTCTTCAGTACATTAATAAAGATGAGCCGCTACTACACCCAGCTACAAATAGGAACAAGTTTGAATATAAATTATTATTTTTATAGCGCATAATTAATTGCGTTAAAACTGATTAATAAGTCAAGTATGGCCAATTACTAGCTCCATTTCAACCAAAGTAAGGGAACAAAATATTAAATTGTCCCAGCTAGTCTCCTTGCTCAGGCCGCAAACAGGCGTCGCTATCAAGCAGTTGCCGCAATCTTACAAATCTTCATCGTCGTCAGGCAGGGGAGCCTCGGCGGCAATTTGAATCTCCTGCTCATATCGTTGAGCGAGGCTCGGGTCCATGGCCAGTTCGGGAGGCGCCAGGGCCGGCATCTCAACGAACTCCAGGTGCGCGTCGCCGACAAGCTTCCTAGCTAGCCAAAGGAACGGCTTCTCAAAATTGTAGTTGGACTTCGCGCTAATATCGTAGTATTGCAAGTTCTTTTTCCTGTGAAAAGTGATGGTCTTCGCTTTCACCTTGCGATCCTTAATATCCACCTAAGTATGGCAAAGTTGGGGTTTTCAAAGATATTATATTGAGCTAGATGTTGTAAGTGTAATTTCATATATAAAGGTTTATGGCGGCCGGCTAAAGATACCTTATTTCCAACCAGAACGATTGGGATGTTTTCGCACACTCGCACCAGATCTCTGTGCCAATTAGGCACGTTCTTGTAAGTGACGCGAGACGTCACATCGAACATGATGATAGCGCACTGGCCCTGGATGTAATAGCCATCGCGAAGTCCGCCGAATTTCTCCTGGCCAGCTGGAAACAAGCAAACAAGCATTCATTTCAGCACTAACCGTTGCGCAACACAATTAAACATAGAACCGTTTGCATTTTAGCACATCTTACTGAAAAACTCATCTTAAATAACAGCCTTACCTGTATCCCAAACGTTGAAGCGCATCTTTCCACGAGTAGTATGAAAGTCCAACGGGTGAACTTCAACGCCAAGAGTGGCTACGTACTTCTTTTCGAATTCGCCAGTCAGGTGACGCTTAACAAAGGTAGTCTTGCCAACGCCGCCATCGCCAACGAGGACCAGTTTGAATTGGGCGATCACGTTTGTGTTGTCCATGGCAAGGGAGAGTGCAACTTCTGCAAAATTTGAGACGCAAAAGCTAATACAGCTCTGAGAAAATTCGGTCTAATGTAGGATAACTTCGGTAACAAATGTAGGATATTTTAATCCCATGAAAGCCAATTATAGCGACCATAGAGCGACGAAAGAATGTGTACTCCAAGCTTTTCATGCGAATTTTATTACCATAGTTGGGCTGGGCTCGAACCCAATGGGTTAAAGCACATCCTTACAATTACATAGAAAACCTTATGTGCCTATATTAGCTTTCCATGATAATTAAGCTGAAAACACAGACGACTGACAGTTGTGTGCTTATTCAGGTCAATTTTTTCAATTTCATTCTTAAATTCAATTGCTGATAAGTCAAACTATAGCTAGAGGTTGTATAGGATTGTTTGTTGGAATTACAGAAATGGGACTGGCATCCCAATTTGCCAGGATTCCGGAATTTTAGGAACAGGATTGAACCACTGTCATACCTCTAACTGCAAATAACACTTGAACTTCATATTCAAAACCTTATACAAATTAATATTTATAAAACAAACTATAGGATCTTAGCAACTATCAGACTATGATTTCTAATTTTAAATGAACATTATATCCTTATAATTCTATTTGAAAAATTCTAATAAAATAAACATTTAAGTCTATTTTTCAACAGTTCAAAATTAGCAAAATACATATAGATGTATAATCATTAAACTTCCCTAGGCTTTGGTATATGCCAGCAATGTTTCATCATAATCTAATTTACTAGTTTGTATATTTAATCTATAAGTCTGTAAATATCAAACAAAAATTTAGATTACTAACCTATCAGATAATCCTTATATCTTAGAATACAAGCCTAATTAGTAGGTCGAATTATACTTTTAACTTTTTATTATACATATTAGCTTAAAATAAATACCTTACTAAATGAAACGACAAACTAATTTTGATTAATAAATCAAATACATAACATAATGTATACATTTATATGCTCACTCTAATGGGTCAACACTTTACCCCATACATTATACCATTTTTATTAATTTTCAACAACTTTGCAAGTCATATGTACTAAACATATTAGGGATGCTTTATAATGCAAATTGAGATTGAGGGGGCTGTAGCCCAGCGGTAGCGCAGCTGCTCTGGTGTGCCAGCAACCTAGGCTTGATTCCAAGTGCAGTCACATTAATTTGGGGCTGAATTAGAATCTCGGCTTAGCTTTTCTCATGCAATTAACAGTCTTGAGAGCCAACCCCCAAGGCGCAGTGAAGTGTACATGCCTAACGATAATATAAAGTTAGGGCCCCTGTACACTCCTGTGAGTGTGTGCCTGCGTACATATCCACGCGCTTGTATGCCTGCTCAGGGGAGTCAGCGGAATGGGCAGTAATGCCTCTTGCCAGTTGTGTGCCTATGTTGCTTAAAGTGCGCCAGGGTGCAAACAACCCCCTGCCTCTAATAATAAAATAATGGGGACTAGATTGGTAGGCTTTTGGTATTAGAGGTTACTAACCTCAATATATTAAAACTGATATTGTTTGTATGTGTGTATGTTCAATAACTTTTCACTAGACTATTTGCAAGTCATATGTACTAAACATATTAGGGATGCTTTGTAATGCAAATTGATAGATAACATACAAACCTTAGAGATTTAGTATATTTAGAAAGTACAATATTTAAAATACAATAAGTATTTTTACTTACTTTTAAGTAAACAAGTACTTTTAAGTGACTTAAATAGACTTACAATAAGTAAGTACATATTTTAAGTACACAAGAACTTTTTGACTTTACTCAATACTTGAACATTAGGAAATATAATTAAAAATTCTTTAAGATCAAATATTTGAGTATTCATCAAGTTTTCAATTTAATTGAATATGAATTTAAATATTTATTCTAATATATGTAAAAAACTGTATATAAATGCATATGCTAAAAATTTCTTTTAATATATATATTTAAAACTATAAACTATTTATATTTATCTGAAAATTTTAACAAAAGTAGCAATGGTATATAAATATATAAAAAACTATAGCCTTTTTCCTAATAAATAATAAATAATAAATAATAAATAAATAAATTGCTATTTTTGTATGTTTTACTACTTTATTGCTAGCTATTATTTTTATTAGACCAGTGGTATAGCCAAAAAAAGAGGTCTAATGGGCCCCTTGAAATTACCCCTCCTTAATTCTCAAGAAAAAATCCCCCCAAGCCAAAATTTTCTGCTTATGAAAACATCCCTTTATCTAGATGCTTATTGAGCCCATGAAATAAATTCCTAACTATTCCATTGCATTAGATACAATAGGAGATGAAAATGTAATATAATTCTAGTTTCTCGCATCAAATTATTTTAAGAATTATTTTTTATTTGATTTTTTTTAAGAATTTTTTTAAGAATTATTTTTTTAACTGATTTGGCAGCCAACCAAGGAAGTTGCAAAAATGCCCATCCAAAAAAACACCTAAGTAGTAGTACTAAGTAGCTGATGAGGCATTTTGGCTTAAAAGACAATCATAGTTACTTTTGCCATTTACCCAAAGTTGCGTTAATTTTGCTTTAGGATTTTTTTACATGTAAGCTGCATTTTTTTACCAAAAACTACATTGCATTTTTGTTAAACTAAGTTGCATGGCCAACCAAATTTTGGAGGTTGTGTATGTATGCACTTTACTATAAAGTTTTAGCTTATTTTCTGACTATTTTCAAAGTGAACTAAAAGATAGCAGAGTTTTAAACTAAAAATGCTTATGAAATGTATAAATATTGATCTATTATTTTAACTTTTGATCTAATCCAAATTTTACTTAAGTTTTTAATGTTACTGCATATTAGTGCTTTAGCTGTATATAAATCAAAATGTAAGAATGTAGTCTTAAAAAATAAAAAAATGAAATTAAAAATTATATTGTAGCTTTGCATAATGTGTACTCCAAAATTATGCTGAAATATATTCCCACACATGTGACACCTTCCTGAGTATGGATTCATGGCCATCAAAAAATTGAAACTAAGGTTGACAATTTTTCTTTTTTATTCATTAAATTATTTTTCATTTGAAATGAGACAGGCATCAATAATAGCTTTAATACTTTTAAATTTTACTCATTTTAGGTTTGCCTTTCTTAGAAAAAGCTTATTCAAATTTGCGCGAAATATTGTTTGTTTGAATGTTGTGGTTTGCAAAAATATTTCTGTAATTATTATTTTGTTTAAACTGTAACGAATTTTGGGTATAAATAGACGTGCTGAGCAGACTTGATGAAGCAACTGTTTGCTGCCTCTTGGTTTTTGATAAGCAAATTTAGTTCATTCTAAATATTGAAATTGCTTAAAGACTTAATCATTTCTTAGAGTATAAGAACCCCAATTGGGAGTATCAGAAACCGCTACTAGCAAGAAACCGCCTCAGGGCAGTAAATTGTAAATTCGCCTCAGGGCAGGAGAACCGCTTCATAGCGAGAGAAGATCGCCTCAGGGCATAAAGGGAGCATAAGCTGTGACCCTCTGATCCAGGGAACGCCCAGGACTGAGAGAATAATATTTTTAGGGGAAGTATAGGAATAGAATAGACAGTGCTATTAGACCGCTCAGGCCAGAAAATACAATAGAAGTACATACGCTACCAATAGAAGTACATACGCTACCAATAGAAGTACATGCACTACTAGTAGAAAGACAATTAATAACCAGTATAATTGTTAAGGAGAAATAACTTTATTACAACTTTGGTGGCATTTAGTGGTATTCTAGGTGCACAGGAATCCCCCCTGTAACAACTGTGGTGGCAGCTAATATGGCTAGCAAAAGAATAATTAAGAGCCCTGGGACAGCTTTTGGTGGCATAACGGTGGAATTCTCAGAGAGCCAAAAGGCCTGTAACAACTTGGTAACAGCAGTGGGATATTATTAAGAAGGAAGCAAAACCTCTAGTACAACTTAGTGACAGCAGTGAAATCATTTGTAGGGACAGAAGTTAACCCCTAGTAAAGAAATAAAATAATTATGACATAAAACTACTAAAAATAATGAAATTAGGTCACAAAGACCTAATGCTCAAAAAACTTAGAACAATTTAGAACTCAAAAAACAACTGTCTATGTTCAAAAAGAGTGATAGAATTAAAGCAAACAACTTTGAAATTTCAGTTTTATGGTTCAGTTTAACTTGTGCAATTTAGCTTAGGTCTATTTAAATTGATTCTGTTGCATTTATATGTGCAACCCTTTGACTGACATTGACTATATAACTTACTTTTTGACCAAAAAATGTGACTTACTTTAATTAATTTTATTTTAAATTAATTTATTAATTTTCATTTAATTTTTTTATATTAAACTTCTATATGCTTAAAATCTTTTTTACAGTTTTTTTTTACAATTTTTAATGTAGAAAAAACTGATTTTAACTTTGTGTTCTATATGCAAAACTACATGTAAAGAGAGAAAATTTTAATAAGAAATTAAGAAATAAAAAATTAAAGAAATTAAATAAGAAAGTTAGAACATTAGTTAGAGGATTAGATAAATGAGAATGCTACTAACATAGAGTAGATATGCTACCAACAGTGGTCTTAGCAAGTAGGTCATTGATTTTTTGCACCATTCTATTTTTTGCACCTAGCTTAAAGTCACGTGGCATGCATAACCTGCATAACTTGCAGGCGCGCTGTTTTTTTTTACTGGCTGCTGCTCTAGCAAATACATATACATGGAAATGGGTATAATACCTCTGTTGAAGGGGCTTATACACTTGTAATTTATTAAGCTTAGAGATGTTCCAAAAATTCAATTTCAATTTTCCAAAATTTGAAATTTTTTAGAGCGAATTTCAATTTAGAAAAAAATTTAGAAGTGAAAATTTTGGTAGTGTCTAAAAAGTCACTAAAAATAAACTACTTTCTACTTTCTACTACTTATACATATATTACTTTTTACTTTTTGTAAAAAAGTGAGTGTTAATCATACTAAACTTTGTTTTTCTGAATTATGATTTCGGGAAATTTCAATTTTGATTTTGGAAAGTTAGCGAATTCTGATTTTGACGAAGCTGCAGATCTTTTGGAACATCTCTAATAATCTTAAAGCGTGGTAAAATAGTTTGACTCTTTTCTAAAGCGCGCGTCCGTGGGTTTTTAACATTTATTCCAATAGGGAAAATGCAAACTGCATTGATGATTGATGCAACTACAACTACCTGACAGCAAAATTTAGCATACATGTATCTCCTATACTGCTTTCAGAAATTAATAATTTCAGCAGACAAGGATTACAAATAAAATATTAGTAGCATTTTAGTTTGAACTATTTGATTAAAATAAAAAAATTAGAACAAAATGTGAGGAACTGCAAAAAATAGCAAGAAGTCAGACAAGACCTACTGCTAAATTAACAATAAAACATAATTAATCTGTTTTATTAATGAAATTTGATTTTAACAGCCTATGCAGACTAAATAACAGACTTTAACAGACTAAATAATTTAAAATTTGAAGATTGAAAAGTGTTAGACATTAATATATTAATTCCATTTCAATTTAAGTAGTGCTAAATAAAATTTCAGCATTTAAACCATAGATTGCATTTGGTCTTGATCTGGGCAGAGGCAAAGAGTTCTATAAGTAGCAACCTAGAGTGGAAACGAGTTTTTCAGTTTTACCTCATAAGGCCAGACTAGCATAGACAAAGTCAGACAGAGCCATAGACATTCAGTGCTGGCTTTTATCTTCACAATTGGCATGGCCTCATGAAGTAAAACTCGCTTCTGCTCTAGATTGCTAATTATAGAACTCCTTGGCAGCTGCTACTTAGCATTAGCAATGCTTACACCATTTTACCTCCTTTTCTGAACAATTTTTTCTTGCATTTTACTGGCTCCATTGTCCCTTCATAATGTACTATGGATTAAAGAAACTGTTTTTTTTTCCAATCGGAGTTACTTAGCTCTAATTTTGCACCAATCAGTTGTGAAAAATTTGCACCATACAGTGGCGAAAAATTTGTGCCATTGCTCTAAAATTTGCACATTCATGCCTCATTTCTGCCAGGCGCAAATTTGCATTTCACTGGGACCACTGGCTACCAAAATATACCCTATTAGAATAAATGTTGAAAATCTGTAGACACATGTTTTAGAATAGAGTCAAATTATTTTACCACACTTTAGCATCATTAGAAATGTTTAAAAGAGTATTTTCTGTTGAAATTAAAACTTAATAACTTTCTAAAATCAAAATTGAAATTTTCCAAAATTAAAATTAGAAAAATAAAGTTATAATACAAACAAAACTCACTTTTTTACTTTTGATTTATTGCTTATACAAAACAAAACAAATGTATATGTAGCAGAAATTAGTTTATTTTTAGTCATTTTAGACACTTACAAATTTTTGACTTGAAAATTTTTAAAAAATTGTAATTCACTCATAAAAATGTCAAATTTAGGAAAATCAAAATAAAAATCTTATAATATTTTTAAGTATTATAAATGACAAGTGTATAAGCCCTTTTTACAGATATTAGGCCCCTTCCATATATATTTGTTTGCTAGAGCAATAGCCGTTAAGAAGGAACAGGGCACGCACATAGGCGCGCAGCTTGTTTACACTGCACTTTAGAAAAATTTTAAAAGTGCACCAGACACCATCTGCAGTTTTACAACTTTTTCCTTTAGGGCCAATATAAGGGATTTCTAATGCTTAGAATAATATTCAGAAAAATACTCAAAATAATACTAAAATAAATATTACAACTTATACCAAGATTAATTCTTAGACTAATATTTAAACAAAAACTTAGATAATTACTTAGACAAATTCTAAGTTAGAAAACTAAAGCCCTTGCCTTAGTAACAACTTGGTAATAGCTTTGTAAGACATTTACAGAGATAAAAACAAACCTTTTATTACACTTTTAATGATAGGTAAAGAATCATTTATTAAGATAGAAGAAACTCTACATCAACTTTGATGGTATTAATAAGATATAATCATTAGAGGTAAAAAAACCCTATGACAACTTTGGTGGCAACAATGGGATTATTATTAAAGACAGAAGTTTACCCCTTTTACACTAGGCCCATACATGTTTTCTATAATTTAAGACCATTTAATTTAGTTTAAGATTAGTATAAACAGAGATAGAGAACTTAAAAAAATAAAAATCATATACTTTCATTCTATTCTAATATATGATCTTAACTTTAAAGCTATAACCACACTCCAGATCAAGTAGTATATGCCTGAAAATTTGGGCGTGCATTGGCCTTGCACGCCAAAATTGGGCATGCACAGTTGGCGTGCATTATTGCTGAGAAAAAAGTATGCGTACACACCTGGCATGTACTTTATAGAATAATGCGTAAGAGTTATTGTAAAGTAGAAAAAAGATGAAAAAAGTTCATTTTAGGTGCAAATTTCAAGCTTTCCAGTTTTTTCCAGCTTGTAAAAGAGTATTTAAACAAATCTTTGCGGGTATAAACTTTCCCAACTTGCAACAAACTTGCCCAAAAAGCCTTTAAAACAACAAAAATTATTTAATAATAAGGCTCTATTATGAAATTTAAAAAAGGTATTTTATTGTCACAATGTAAAAAGGTCATTTATTGTTGCAAAACCGACGTGTTTTTGAGAATAGGCGTGCACTAATTTTTTTGGCATGCATTTGTAATTATTCTGAATATTCAATTTTTGTTCGGGCGTGCACCCAGCATGATCTGGACTATGGAGCTATAAGTATAACTCTATATGAAAAAAAAATTATTAGGCCTATGCAAATATATTCAATTTAATTAAAGCTGAAAAAATCTAAAAAATGATATTAAAGTAAACTTAATAAGCATTAATAAATCTTTTAACTAAAAATATTTAGTTAAAAATTCTTATTTTAATAAATTATGTTACATTCTTTAATATATTTTTGAGTTAAAAAATATCTTTGACAAAAATGTTTATAACTTTTCATTACAAAACAAAAATAATAGGTAAATCATTTTGTAATCATGTTATTATCTTCTTTGATATTTGATAAAAATCTCTAAAATTATAAATTATAAACTTTCAAAATCTCACTGAAGTCTCTATAAAAAGCATAAGATTTTTGCTATTTGAATTTTATAAGCAGCTTTTTTGGTTTTTCAAAGCAGTTTTCATTTGTAATAAAACATGTAAAAATACATTTTATAGACCCTTGTTCTTTCTTTAATGACAATGTTATTATAGTGTTTAGTGGCTTTGCTTTTAAATGCAACATTTTTTTACATATAACAAGTGCAATATGCAACATATTCCATCCTGACTATATTAGTGATACTAGTAATGGCAATGCTGCAATATCTAGTCTAGTCTAGGATTCTAAAACTAAAGTGTCTTAAAATCTAATATTGACCTAACGATATTACGATTTAGTAAGAAATATTAATATTTAATATGTTAACTTAATTAATTATTAATCAAGCAAATTCACGCTTAGAAATAAATAATCCGAGATAGGGCCAGGGCCCCAGTTCATTACCTTACGTACCGTTGCGTCGATGACAGAACCTGTCCTTCGCAAACAAAATGGACAAACCAGAACAATAAAAATTAAATAGGAAAAGGTAAAACAAAAACGACTATTATTATTGATGATTATATTATTTTTTGACATTATTTGTCTAAATTGAAAAATATTTTCACAAGACGAAAATGACTCTTTTCTGTATTTTTTATTTACTTTTTGAGGTGCTCTGTTACAAAAAACGCGATTAATGGCTAATGTGCATGGGTCAAATCGAACATTAGTTGAATGTTTTTCACAGCGTCGTTCTTGATCAGACCAAGAAAAAATTATTTAATTGCTTCACTTTTTATTCTTTACTTTACTACTAACCAACTTCGGTATACTCTGACCAAGGACCACTAGAACGTAACTTCTAGTGGTCCTTGACTCTGACATGTATACAGTCGAAGTTGTAACATGTAAAGCTACATGTAATGACACGTAGCTTTATTTTCATCCGACTCAAAATTTATTCTTATCGTTGTAAAGTGTACATAAATGTTAAGTGTAAAGGTTAAGGTAGTCTGTGAGCATCCGACAACCGACAACCCTTCTAAGGATAAAACGCATCCAAAATTTTTACACAAATCAAGCAATAAAGCGGAAATACCTTTATGAATATTAAAAAAAATATTTCTTTGAAAATATTGTCATTGTGCCGCGAAATGAATTCAAAATGTTCGTATCTCGATCCGCTACAGTATTTCTCACATCCGTGGCTATATTGTGCGGCGCTATTGAAATTGTACTCTGTTTTTCTCACGTACATGTACACAGTGTTAGCGTGCGCGTGCCAACCCTGCCAACGCATCTGTATGGTTCCTAACCCTCCGAGCTACATGTAGTTACTCGTACATGTACATACACAATCTCCCCGAATAGGGTGGGGGTTGTAGCCTAGTGGTTTGAGCGTCGGACTCACGACATGAAGGTCGGGGGGTTGGATTCCCGATTTCCCTGGAACAATTTGTGTTCTTAAGCAAGACAAACTCTCTGAATAATTGCTTCAGTTCAGTACCTAGCGGTAAAATGGTTACCAGCATTAGCTAGGGTGTTCCATAGACTGAACAGCGCCGTACGCAGCCTTCAGATGCGCCGCGCAATAGCTGCGGCTGAGCTGTCGGTTGCATATCTGGCCCAATCGGGGTAGGTGTAATCAATTATTATTATTGTGTACATATTCAAGTTACAGTGTACTCGTACATCTTGAAGCATTTTCTCGAATCTCGAAATGTCCCGAAAATGTGAATTGCAATTCCAACTGTACCTTTAGTGTTGCCGCTATCCAAAAACTTGGTTAATTTGGAAGTTCAGCAGGTGAGAATCGAAATTCGCTTCAATCGATCATGGGTTTTCAATCGAAAAAAATGCAACTAAACGATCAATAAAGAGAAATTTCTGTTAGTGGTTTAAATTTCAAGACTTTATTTTACTTTTGAATGCTGAAAGCAGGAGCTAAACTGTTTGCATTCGGTTCCTCGCAGGACGAGTCCAGCAGCGTGTTAACCGGCCATGGCTTAGCATTCGAACTTCAAATGAAGCGTCTCTGCAAGTGAGGATCAGTCCGTATTTCGGCTGATGCTTACACCTCGCACTGAAATTCGCAGTACTTCCGGACCTCCCAGCAGGCCCGGGAGCGTCTCCAATCACTTGCTGAACAGCCGAGGATCTTCCGGCAGGCTTTGAATTCGCTTACACAGCAGTTCTGGCAAGCTGCCGGGCCAGCCCTCTCCAGACCCCCTCTCTGGCTGCACGGGGTCACCTCAACGCCATGCCCCTCGACGGTGGCGATGGCAACAAGCAGCGACAAGAGCGCGCAGTTGAAACTGAAAATTCAGTTTAGCAGAGATACATTTACAACAATGAGATTTTCGACTCTGTACAGAGGTTATTGGGGCACCCAGCGCTCTGCTGTCTCAGATTCTTGGTCATTTGGGGCACCCAGCGCTCTGCTGTCTCAGATTCTTGGTCATTTGGGGCACCACTTCCAGGGCTCTGCGGTCTCAGATTCTTGGTCATTTGGGGCACCCAGCGCTCTGCGGTCTCAGATTCTTGGTCATTTGGGGCACCCAGCGCTCTGCTGTCTCAGATTCTTGGTCATTTGGGGCACCCAGCGCTCTGCTGTCTCAGATTCTTGGTCATTTGGGGCACCACTTCCAGGGCTCTGCGGTCTCAGATTCTTGGTCATTTGGGGCACCACTTCCAGGGCTCTGCGGTCTCAGATTCTTGGTCATTTGGGGCACCACTTCCAGGGCTCTGCGGTCTCAGATTCATAGTCATTTGTTGCGTCAGTCCCAGGGCTCTGCGGTCTCAGATTCTTAGTCATTTGTTGCGTCAGTCCCAGGGCTCTGCGGTCTCAGATTCTTAGTCATTTGTTGCGTCAGTCCCAGGGCTCTGCGGTCTCAGATTCTTAGTCATTTGTTGCGTCAGTCCCAGGGCTCTGCGGTCTCATATTCTTAGCCATTTGTTGCGTCAGTCCCAGGGCTCTGCGGTCTCATATTCTAGTTGTTTTTTTCGACCGCTAAGTCTTTGGCATTAAGTTTCGTTGCTTATTAAGCTAAGAGATTATTGAACTTACACAAACTTAGAGGCTCCAGACGAGAATAAAGCCATGGATGCGAAGTATCTGCTGATAAGAATCAGGTCAAGCTATCAGTTTATGGATCGTAGCAGGCGTCCTACTCCGCGTTCCAGCTGAATTAAAAATCATGCATCTCGTGTCCGAATTGAGATATTATGTGCAAGAAAACCGAACCCTCATTGGCTGGCTTAAAACCAATTCGGGCTGGATTTTGGAATAGAAGTCCAGTACTATCCAGGACACTGTGGACCACCAGTGTCTATGGGACACCAGTGTCTATGGGACACCAGTGTCTATGGGACACCAGTGTCTATGGGACACCAGTGTCTATGGGACACCAGTGTCTATGGGACACCAGTGTCTATGGGACACCAGTGTCTATGGGACACCAGTGTCTATGGGATACCAGTGTCTATGGGACACCAGTGTCTATGGGATACCAGTGTCTATGGGACACCAGTGTCTATGGGATACCAGTTTCTATGGGACACCAGTGTCTATGGGACACCAGTGTCTATGGGACACCAGTGTCTATGGGACACCAGTGTCTATGGGATACCAGTTTCTATGGGACACCAGTGTCTATGGGACACCAGTGTTTGGGACACCAGTATCTATGGGACACAAATGTCTATGGGACAGTCTACAGAATGTCCAATGTCTAGGCAGTGTGATGATAGAGTTATTTAGCACAGATGTCTAGGAAACTCGGGTGTTTTAGCC
This sequence comes from Macrostomum lignano, assembly GCA_002269645.1. Taxonomy (NCBI): domain Eukaryota; kingdom Metazoa; phylum Platyhelminthes; family Macrostomidae; genus Macrostomum; species Macrostomum lignano. The sequence continues at coordinate 235,645 of NIVC01000646.1, forward strand.
ATATGCAAAACTGTTGCTCAATTTAATTATTCTTGTGAATCAAAAATGTTTTGACCGTTATGGTATCCCGCCACCAAATATAAGATAAAAGTGTAGAAAATTGTGTTTTTCAAACTGATTTGGCAATCCAAATACAAGTTTTTATGGAGTAAAACAGTCTTCAGAATAACAGTGCTCATTCAGTCCTCTAGGCCAGAAGCTTTTATCAATAATTCTCACTACAGCTCGTACAGCTGCCTGTCTCAGTTTAGAGACAGGCTGGCAAAGTCACGCAAAGACACCACTTGGATTACACCGAATCAATAATTAAATAAGAGCGTCAAGCTTTCCTATCAATAGCGACAAACGCGTTTGCACAGTTTAAGTTTGCGCTTGACCATTCGTCTGCGCGCCCGCATGTAGGCCAACTTGCGCCTGAGGAACCAACGGCCAGCGTGCCACTTCAGGTGACGCCGGCTGCTCTTCTTCTCGTTGGTCTTCTTCCTGGCTTTGAGCTTTTTCAGCATCGATTGAATTCGCTTCTCGGCCCGTTTGATTCGTGAGAGCAGCTTGCGAATCTTGTCGCAGCCTGGGGCGGAGCGATTCGGGCGAATGCGTTTCGTGCAGTGGGACAGGAACAGACTCCCTTGGGTCAGGAACTGAGACAGGAACAGACTCCCTTGGGTCAGGAACTGAGACAGAAACAGCCTACTTATGGGAGGTACAGGAACTGAGACAGTGTACTGAGACTCATGAGACAGGAACAGTTTACTCATGAGACAGGAACAGTTTACTCATGAGACAGGAACAGTTTACTCATGAGACAGGAACAGTTTACTCATGAGACAGGAACAGTTTACTCATGAGACAGGAACAGTTTACTCATGAGACAGGAACAGTTTACTCATGAGACAGGAACTGAGACAGGAACATAGTAGGAAAACTGACCCCGACGGCACTTGAAGCAGAAACGGAAACGTCGCCTCAACTTGTTGAGCTTCCGCTTCAGCCGGAGTTTCCTATGCCGGAAGTGCTTCCTTCGCCAGTAGCCGTAGCTGTGCTTGGCTAGTCGGCCGTAGCGGACAATGAGCTGCACAAGTTTGGCCTGGAGTAAAACAACCCGACGGCAGGCCCGGAACACGCAGGTGTACCGGACGCGCAGGTAGGGCCGCTCCTTTGAGCTGCACGGCTTGCCGAAAATTTTCTTGCTCGCCTCAAGCCGGCAGCGCCGCTTGCCCTGGCAGAGACGGCGCGCTTCGTTCCGGCTGTTTTTAGCGGAGCAGCGCGCGATGCGACTGTCCAACTTTCGATGGCCGTGCTTGAACCTAAGCTTCGGACAGATGCGAGCGGAGTAGCGACCGTAGAAGGCGTCCAGGACGCGGATTTTATAGCCGTTGCGGCAGCCGAGACGCAGGGTGCGGCCATGACAGGCGGTGCGAACGCGGACCCGATGCCGTCGGTGGTGACCATGGTGGCGATGGGGCCGGTGCGGGCGGCGATCGCGCTGACGATGGGGCCGGTGCGGGCGGCGATCGTGCTGACGATGGGGCCGATGCGGGCGGCGATCGTGCTGACGATGGGGCCGGTGCGGGCGGCGATCGTGCTGACGATGGGGCCGGTGCGGGCGGCGATGGCTGTGTTGACGCAACTCGAGGCGGTTGTGCGAGCGTTGACGGTCGTTGCCCTTGTCGTCGGCTGCGGAAAAACGTTGAAAAGCTAGGAAGGTATCTCAAAGTGACTTGCCAATGTACTTCGTTGGCTTCTGATTGTTAGCTCAATCAGAATTGCAGGTAAAAGGCATATGAAACTATTGACGCTACAAACTCACCAGAGGCAAGAGGGCTATTGCAGCTAGCAAGCAGCTACAAACTCACAGAGGCAACAGCTATTGCAGCTAGCAAGCAGCTACAAACTCACCAGAGGCAACAGCTATTGCAGCTAGCAAACAGCTACAAACTCACCAGAGGCAACAGCTATTGCAGCTAGCAAACAGCTACAAACTCACCAGAGGCAACAGCTATTGCAGCTAGCAAACAGCTACAAACTCACCAGAGGCAACAGCTATTGCAGCTAGCAAACAGCTACAAACTCACCAGAGGCAACAGCTATTGCAGCTAGCAAGCAGCACAGCACACACAGAGGCAACAGCTATTGCAGCTAGCAAACAGCTACAAACTCACCAGAGGCAACAGCTATTGCAGCTAGCAAACAGCTACAAACTCACCAGAGGCAACAGCTATTGCAGCTAGCAAGCAGCTACAAACTCACCAGAGGCAACAGCTATTGCAGCTAGCAAGCAGCTACAAACTCACCAGAGGCAACAGCTATTGCAGCTAGCAAGCAGCACAGCACACACAGAGGCAGTACTGCTCGAAATCCGGCCATTACTGGACTTGAATTTGCAATGTTACGCCTAAGGTCAGAAAGAAATGAAAATCAAACAAAGCCTCGCTCTAGCGCCAATATTTTTATCCTCAAATTTGGCTCGGAAGGAAAAAACAGGTGCCCTCTCAGTGACGGATATCCAGCTCGAATGCTTCTCTCACTCGCAGTTGAATTGCTGCAAAAGACTGATGCCAAGGTGAGGCTTGTTGAGTTGCTTGCTGTGCTGTAGCTGTGTTGCAGATATATCATGGCTAGGAAAGCTTGACATTTGGACACAAAAATTGAATGCAATTCGAATGCCAGGCAGCTGCAATGGGCTCCGCGTTTCACCTGCTATAGCAACAAGCAGTTCCAGCGGCATGACTGTTGTAAATTATTTTCGTAGCTCATATTTTGGAATTGCCAACATTCTAGCTGTAGTTTTGTAATATTTCACTGCGAATGCATAGGGCAATGATTTATAGGGCTTAATGATTTTTGTCAACGGATATGGCTTAGGGTAGGGGTTAGGGTTATTGCATGTTAAAGTTAGGGCTAGGGCTAGGGCTAGTGCTAGGGTTAGGGATAAGGCTAATGTTAGGGCTAGGGCTAGGGCTAAGGGTTGAGGAGAATTTACCAGCAAAATTGTCATATGAAAGAAATATCACGGCAATAGAGGAATTTTTATAGACTTTCTATAGACTTTCCATGCTTGTTTTTTGAATAGAAAATCAATTTATTTTGTGTTGTCCCACATTTCCGTGATGGCCATCAGTTTAAGTTAGCAAAATGTCTGTCAGCTGTCAGAGCTGACGCCAAGGCCAGGGTGTTGATTGGTCTGACAAAAAAGTCAATCAAGTAACTGTCACTCAAATATCCTCCTAATAGCAAGCTCTGTCAGCTCTCATGTCCGACAGATTGGATTTTTGTCTTCGATTTCTATTCAGTGCATATTTGTGTTGTGTTTATTGCTCATAGTCTGATGTACAGTGTCTATTGCTCATAGTCTGATGTACAGTGTCTATTGCTCATAGTCTGATGTACAGTGTCTATTGCTCATAGTCTGATGTACAGTGTCTATTGCTCATAGTCTGATGTACAGTGTCTATTGCTCATAGTCTGATGTACAGTGTCTATTGCTCATAGTCTGATGTACAGTGTCTATTGCTCATAGTCTGATGTACAGTGTCTATTGCTCATAGTCTGATGTACAGTGTCTATTGCTCATAGTCTGATGTACAGTGTCTATTGCTCATAGTCTGATGTACAGTGTCTATTGCTCATAGTCTGATGTACAGTGTCTATTGCTCATAGTCTGATGTACAGTGTCTATTGCTCATAGTCTGATGTACAGTGTCTATTGCTCATAGTCTGATGTACAGTGTCTATTGCTCATAGTCTGATGTACAGTGTCTATTGCTCATAGTCTGATGTACAGTGCCTATTGCTCACAGTCTGATGTACAGTGTCTATTGCTCATAGTCTGGTGTACAGTGTCTATTGCTCATAGTCTGATGTACAGTGCCTATTGCTCACAGTCTGATGTACAGTGTCTATTGCTCATAGTCTGGTGTACAGTGTCTATTGCTCATAGTCTGATGTACAGTGCCTATTGCTCACAGTCTGATGTACAGTGTCTATTGCTCACAGTCTGATGTACAGTTTCTATTTCTCGCAGTCTGATGTACAGTGTCTATTGCTCATAGTCTGGTGTACAGTGCCTATTGCTCACAGTCTGATGTACAGTTTCTATTTCTCGCAGTCTGATGTACAGTGTCTATTTATAACAGTCTGATGTCACAGGAATGCTTCTGATAGTACAACCGATGGCAGATGGTATTCATACCAAACTAAAATGAATAAAGCACAACAGCTTCATAGAAGTGCGGGCTACCAGGGTGCGCCAAGTACAGCACTATGCAGTCTGCAGCCTATTATTGATGTTGAATGCATTATTAGTTAGTCATCCCCCAGCTAGCGGGGTTAACCCCCCCCCGCATTATCGGGTATAACAAATTTTTTGGCGGCAATATTTTTCATTTATTGCGTTTCTCTTCTTACAAACGTGCAGCCGACTGCAGTCTGCCTTCCCGTCTCCCCCTACTGGCTCCTGTCTCCTTCCAGCTGCCTCGCGCCCCATCACGATCGGAATTCCCTAGTGACGTGTTAGTTCTTTCTTAACATGTCTCTCTGTGCAGCTTGCCGCGAAATCCTTGGAAGTAAAATGTGTCAGCGAAACTCCAAGTCGATCTCTATGCTTCGATTAAATTGTGTCTGTACAGCAATCCAGATCTCTATGCTTCGATTAAATTGTGTCTGTACAGCAATCCAGATCTCTATGCTTCGATTAACTTGTGTCTGTACAGCAATCCAGATCTCTATGCTTCGATTAAATTGTGTCTGTACAGCAATCCAGATCTCTATGCTTCGATTAACTTGTGTCTGTACAACAATCCAGATCTCTATGCTTCGATTAAATTGTGCCTGTACAACAATCCAGATCTCTATGCTTCGATTAAATTGTGTCTGTACAGCAATCCAGAGAAATGTTTTTCATCGGCAGCAAACTTAGTTAAAATGCTGCTGATAATTTCTCCCCATCCGCAGTCTCCCCCCCTTTTCTCCCCGGCCCTCAGCTGAAGTGGCGACTGCATCAAGCCAGGCCCCCGCTATTGGCCCGCCAGCTTTCCCCGGCAGAGACAAAAACTCAATTTCAGCATAGAAGATATATTCTAATGCTCAACTCACTAACGGGCAAGCAGACTGTATTCAATATGCTATCTGTTTTATAGCCTGATAATCCAGGCCGCCATGGACCCGGACAGCACCGGTTCCGACGCCTACAGGGTGTGGCTTGCCCGCCTCAACCTGCTCAACGTGCCCCTGGTGGCCCTGGGCATTGCTGGTAATTTCGTCAACTGTCTGTCCTTCTCGCAGCGAGCGGTGTGGCGGCACAGCCTCACGGCTGCTCTGTTCGCTCTGTCGCTAAACGACCTGCTGCTGCTGGGCACCTTCACCACCGTGGCCAACTCCGGGCTGCAGATCGGCAGCGCAGTCGGCTGCTTTGTTACGCAGTTCCTCTACGGCAGCCTGTCGATGCTCAGCCCCTGGCTACTCGTCGGCATCACCATGGATCGACTGTTGCACGTTTCCGACTCGCCGCTGGCCAGGCGATTCCGTCCCGGTTGCGTCGTGGCCTCCCTGGCCGCCGTGAGCGCCGGGCTGAACCTGCACGTGGCCTACAGCATTGTGTACCTGCCCGACCCCATCCACAACGGCACGATGAACTGCATGCCGAGGCGTGGCGCCGAGATATTCGCTCTGGCCGACGCTGTGGCCTCAGCCCTGCTGCCCGGAGCTCTACTCGTGCTGCTCAACGCCGCAGTGTACCACGTGGCCAGGCGGGCCGGCCAGCTGCGCCCGAACGGCGGCAGCGCCGGAGTCGGCGGACAGCAGGCCGGACAGAGCCAGACAGTTCGGCCGCGCTACCAGCTCAGCCGGATGCTGCTGAGCTTCTGCCTGGCTTACCTGCTGCTCAACCTGCCCAACTATGCCATCATCTGCGCCGGCCTGCTGCTCCAGCGAAGCCGCGTCAGGATCAACGGCGAGCACTTCAACCTGGTGCGCAGCGCCTGCCAGACTCTCTACTTGGTGCACTTCTCCACCAACGGGCTCATCTACGCCTACTGCAACCGCAAGTACCGGGTGGCTCTCGCCCTGCTAGGCCGCAAAGCGCGCCAGCGACTTGGCCGCCTGCTCCGATTGTTCCGCCGACTGTTCAACCGCCTGCGGCAGCGCGCCAGACCGCGATGGCCGATTAACGGTGACCAACGGTTCGTCACCTTCGTGCCGTTGGAGGCAGCCGCGGCAGCCGCGCTTGCTGTTGGCCAGGAAGCCGAAAACGAAGCTTCAAACGAGCATGTCGGCAACGCCTGCCGCTGCGGCCGCTGCGAGCACCAGATCAAACTGCCGGTCGGCGCTGCCGCCGATGCTGGCGCCGATGCTGGCGCTGAACCTCGCGGCGACCTCGCCAGATGCCAATTGATGAAGCCGGCCAGTTTTGGCTGACAAATTATTGGCTGATTGATCTGACTGTTGATTGATCCAAGTAAAAAATAATCTTGGCGCCAATCGCTAGCAATGACGGGTTCCATTGGCGCCAATCGCTAGCAATGACGGGTTCCATTGGCGCCAATCTCTAGCAATGACGGGTTCCATTGGCACCACCCTCCAGCAATGACGGGTTCCATTGGCGCCACTCTCTAGCAATGACGGGTTCCATTGGCGCCAATCTCTAGCAATGACGGGTTCCATTGGCGCCACTCTCCAGCAATGACGGGTTCCATTGGCGCCACTCTCCAGCAATGACGGGTTCCATTGGCGCCACTCTCTAGCAATGACGGGTTCCATTGGCGCCACTCTCAAGCAATGACGGGTTCCATTGGCGCCACTCTCTAGCAATGACGGGTTCCATTGGCGCCACTCTCTAGCAATGACGTGTTCCATTGGCGCCATCAAGCAAGCACAGTATCCAATGCATAATCCGTTTTAAATCCATTTTTTATCTTTCAAAAGCCAATATAAAGAGGTATATGGGCCCCCGGAAAGCGCTAAAGTCACACAGATCACCCCGGCCATTCTTATCTTAATCTTCTTTTAGTCACTCTTTGTTTCACTTGCTTTAATTTACCAAAGCTTTTTTGTACCATAAATTTCTCCTGTTTTTTGTTGTTGTTATATAAAGTTGCACCAGTAGAAGCAATAAGGGTCCTGTCACTCTCACCACCCCTTACTCTGTTATTTCACCACCCAGACAGTCAGTTATAGCTCTCATGGTAACTGTGAATATACAAAATATAAGAAAATAGAAACAATAAATTGTATAGACAACAATAATAGCCTGTAAAATTTGTCTGTCCGTCTGCCTGTCAATTAACAAGCCGAAGGCACATTCGCACAGCACCGTTAAGCCAAGAGCCATGCTAACATATGCTAAATATTCAATTCTAAATGTCGCGGCAGTTAAGTCTGCACTGCAGTAGTAGTGTGTCACTAACTCATACGAGCCGTAGGAATTACAGTTAGCAAATTTCAAACTCTGAATTTTAACTAACTGAATAATTTGAGGTTTGATAGTACTCTTTAAACTCTTAAACTTGCACTCGCAATAAATAACAAGCATGCAAAACATTGAAGATTCATTCCCCACTTGGGTCTGGCCATTGACTACAGAAACGTATTCATTCCCCACTTGGGCCAGGCCATAGACTGCAGAAACGTATTCATTCCCCACATGGGCCAGGCCATAGACTACAGAAACGTATTCATTCCCAACATGGGCCAGGCCATAGACTACAGAAACGTATTCATTCCCCACTTGGGCCAGGCCATAGACTACAGAAACGTATTCATTCCCCACTTGGGCCAGGCCATAGACTACAGAAACGTATTCATTCCCCACTTGGGCCAGGCCATAGACTACAGAAACGTATTCATTCCCCACTTGGGCCAGGCCATAGATTACAGAAACTTATTCATTCCCCCTACTTGGGCCAGTCCATAGACTGCAGAAACTTAATCCCCACTGAGGAATAAACACACTTTTCCCGCATGTTTCATTTATCATGACCGCAAACGACTGAGGACTCGTTTATTGGGCGAGAGCAGAACAGGAACGAAAACAGAAATGAATGTTATAATATTCAATTCAACATTTTATATTAATTTTTATGTACAACGCACAAAACTAGCTTATAAAAATAGGAAATTCAGAAGCAGAGCAAGTAGCTGAAAACTACAGTAAAAGTGTTATCGGAGCTCGGCAGTAAAATCAAGGAGGGAAGATCGCCGTAGATAGGACAAAGGGAATATTCGCAAAAAGTACAGGCCAATCCCTTCACCAAATTGCAGTGCGTGCCACTCAGTATCCATAATCAGTATAATCACAAGCCGTGAAAGCAAAGTGCTTGCTTCCAGAATTCGATATCAGCTTTTGAGAAATATTGTCATGCGTGTAAGTTGCGTGGTAGAGAGACAGGTGAGAGAGACAGGTGAGGGGAGAGATACAGGTGAGAGGGAGAGAGACAGGTGAGAGGGAGAGAGACAGGTGAGAGGGAGAGAGACAGGTGAGAGGGAGAGAGACAGGTGAGAGGGAGAGAGACAGGTGAGAGGGAGAGAGACAGGTGAGAGGGAGAGAGACAGGTGAGAGAGACAGGTGAGAGAGACAGGTGAGAGAGACAGGTGAGAGAGACAGGTGAGGGGAGAGAGACAGGTGAGAGAGACAGGTGAGAGAGACAGGTGAGAGAGACAGGTGAGGGGAGAGAGACAGGTGAGAGAGACAGGTGAGGGGAGAGAGACAGGTGAGAGGGAGAGAGACAGGTGAGAGGGAGAGAGACAGGTGAGAGAGACAGGTGAGAGAGACAGGTGAGAGAGACAGGTGAGAGAGACAGGTGAGAGAGACAGGTGAGAGAGACAGGTGAGAGAGACAGGTGAGAGAGACAGGTGAGAGAGACAGGTGAGAGAGACAGGTGAGAGAGACAGGTGAGAGAGACAGGTGAGAGAGACAGGTGAGAGAGACAGGTGAGAGAGACAGGTGAGAGAGACAGGTGAGAGAGACAGGTGAGAGAGACAGGTGAGAGAGACAGGTGAGAGAGACAGGTGAGAGAGACAGGTGAGAGAGACAGGTGAGAGAGACAGGTGAGAGAGACAGGTGAGAGAGACAGGTGAGAGAGACAGGTGAGAGAGACAGGTGAGAGAGACAGGTGAGAGAGACAGGTGAGAGGGAGAGAGACAGGTGAGAGAGACAGGTGAGAGAGACAGGTGAGAGAGACAGGTGAGAGAGACAGGTGAGAGAGACAGGTGAGAGGGAGAGAGACAGGTGAGAGAGACAGGTGAGAGGGAGAGAGACAGGTGAGAGAGACAGGTGAGAGAGACAGGTGAGAGAGACAGGTGAGAGAGACAGGTGAGAGAGACAGGTGAGGAGACACGCGCAGGCTGAGACAGCTGAGTGCTCATCGCTGCTGCACCCCAGCAGCAGACGGTGAATCTGCAGCGCCAGCCACCGGAAGCGAACTTCGGCGACGCGATCCGGAAGTCGCCGCCGCTGCAGCCGCGGATGCGGCAGCCGCCTGCCGGCGCCAGGCGTCATAAGCGGCGCGCATTTCGCTGGCGGCGGCGCGCATCCGCTGGACGCTCTCCAGGTGCGCCTCCTCGGCCCTGTTCAGGCGGTCGATGTTGTCGCTGTGGAGCTGGGCTCGGCCGGACTCGGACATGGCGCGGTAGCGCTGCACCGCGGCGCGACACTCCGGCTCCTGGCCGGCCTCCTGGCGCGCGGTGCGCAGCTCGGCCTGCAGGCGGGCGTCGGCGATGGCGCCGGCTGCAGCGCCAGAGCGCTCTATGAGTCGGATGACGGAGTCCAGCTTGAAGGAGCGAAAAATCCGGCCTGTCTGAAACGTGGATTGGATGGGCTGGACTGTGGATTGGATAGGCTGGACTGTGGATTGGATGGGCTGGACTGTGGATTGGATAGGCTGGACTGTGGATTGGATGGGCTGGACTGTGGATTGGATGAGCTGGACTGTGGATTGGATTGGCTGGACTGTGGATTGGATAGGCTGGACTGTGAATTGGATGGGCTGGACTGTGAACCTCCATTTGAGGCTTGTGTGCACAAAAATTGGCCTGGAGGAGTGTCGTGCGATTCAACAGCCGTGAGGGCCAACCCCAAGGCACAGAGAGTGTACATGCCTGACGATTAGGAAGTCAAAGGGCTGCTGTACACCCTGTGTGAGCGAGTGTACGAGTGCGTGACAGCGTACAGTGCTCAGGAGTCAGTGGAATGGGCAGAATTTCCATCAGCATTGATTGTGGGACGATGTGGCTGAAGGTTTTGCACCAGGGCGCCAACAGGCCTCCTGCAACTAATATTATGATTAATATTATTAGTATCAAGTTAGGATGGGCAGCAAACAGTTTTATTTAGTCATTCTATACAATATTACTCAGCACCAATGCGATGCGCCGGCCACAGCTCTGCATGGGATTCCGTCTGGCGGTAAAACTCCTGCTGATCCCCCATGTCCCTATCAACCCCCGGCCGGGTGAAAAAAGAGAAGGGCTTCAATTCTCCCAGCAATGTCCCCGTACTAAGGCAATTAAAAAGCGGCAACTGCCGGGACCTAGAGCAAGGGCCTCTTCATCTGACATCTGGACTAGAATAGAACATTAGAAACTTTTGCTGTGACAGCCGTTGTGGAGTCGAGAAAAGAGCTCACAGTAGTCCATGATCATGCATGAGCAGATAAATGACAAAAATAATATTGATGATTGTAGAATTAATCCGCAAAGTTGTAAATTATTTGGCCTGAACCAAGAATAATAGGATTAAAACCAGCACATCCTATATTTGGGGTTGTAAATTTCACTTAGCTATGTTGCTCCAGTATGGAAATTGTTGATTTTCATGTTTTACCGGAAACAAAAGAAAAGAGAGCCGCTGCACCCTCAGTGAGAGCCGCTGCACCCTCAGTGAGAGCCGCTGCACCCTCAGTGAGAGCCGCTGCACCCTCAGTGAGAGCCGCTGCACCCTCAGTGAGAGCCGCTGCACCCTCAGTGAGAGCCGCTGCACCCTCAGTGAGAGTCGCTGCACCCTCAGTGAGAGCCGCTGCCGCCTCAGTGAGAGCCGCTGCACCCTCAGTGAGAGCCGCTGCACCCTCAGTGAGAGCCGCTGCACCCTCAGTGAGAGCCGCTGCCCCCTCAGTGAAATCTCCAACAAAATTGCTTAGCTGCAAACCGGAAACTGGCGTATGAGGACCTCCTCGTCCGCTCCCAGGAACTCAGGGATATCAATAATCAATGCAATAAGAATAGGCCTTGATACTGGTATATGTACTTCATGTATTGATTATTTATTCATTATATAGATTATTAATTGCCGTTGCCACCCAGAAGAATCTTTGCAATGACGCTTGCATTAGACACCAGACAGTGAGCGGATGGACGGCAAATCTAATAAATACGATATTAATAGATGATCACTGATTGGATTTGAGGCTCGCCTAGTGTGGCTAGCATGTAATCTTTTTGTCCGTCTGGACCCGAGGGGTCAAACTGGCTTCGACAAGGGGACAAAAAAATTAGGTAAAAGTTCTAGTTAGGAGTCTATATGGAATCTAGTTTAGCGTCTATGGAATCTAGTTTAGCGTCTATGGAATCTAGTTTAGCGTCTATGGAATCTAGTTTAGCGTCTATAGAATCTGATCTAGCGTCTTTGGAATCTAGTTTAGCGCCTATAGAATCTACTTTAGCGTCTATAGAATCTAGTTTAGCGTCTATGGAATCTAGCTTAGCGTCCATAGAATCTAGTTTAGCGTCTATAGAATCTAGTTTAGCGTCTTTAGAATCTAGCTTAGCGTCTATAGAATCTAGTTTAGCGTCTATAGAATCTAGTTTAGCGTCTTTAGAATCTAGCTTAGCGTCCATAGAATCTAGTTTAGCGTCTATAGAATCTAGTTTAGCGTCTATAGAATCTAGCTTAGCGTCTATAGAATCTAGTTTAGCGTCTATAGAATCTAGTTTAGCGTCTTTAGAATCTAGCTTAGCGTCCATAGAATCTAGTTTAGCGTCTATAGAATCTAGCTTAGCGTCTATAGAATCTAGTTTAGCGTCTATAGAATCTAGTTTAGCGTCTATAGAATCTAGTTTAGCGTCTATAGAATCTAGTTTAGCGTCCATAGAATCTAGTTTAGCGTCCATAGAATCTAGTTTAGCGTCTATAGAATCTAGTTTAGCGTCTATAGAATCTAGTTTAGCGTCTATAGAATCTAGTTTAGCGTCTTTAGAATCTAGCTTAGCGTCTATAGAATCTAGTTTAGCGTCTATAGAATCTAGTTTAGCGTCTTTAGAATCTAGCTTAGCGTCCATAGAATCTAGTTTAGCGTCTATAGAATCTAGTTTAGCGTCTATAGAATCTAGCTTAGCGTCTATAGAATCTAGTTTAGCGTCTATAGAATCTAGTTTAGCGTCTTTAGAATCTAGCTTAGCGTCCATAGAATCTAGTTTAGCGTCTATAGAATCTAGTTTAGCGTCTATAGAATCTAGTTTAGCGTCTATAGAATCTAGTTTAGCGTCTTTAGAATCTAGCTTAGCGTCCATAGAATCTAGTTTAGCGTCTATAGAATCTAGTTTAGCGTCTATAGAATCTAGTTTAGCGTCTATAGAATCTAGTTTAGCGTCTTTAGAATCTAGCTTAGCGTCCATAGAATCTAGTTTAGCGTCTATAGAATCTAGTTTAGCGTCTATAGAATCTAGTTTAGCGTCTATAGAATCTAGTTTAGCGTCTTTAGAATCTAGCTTAGCGTCTATAGAATCTAGTTTAGCGTCTATAGAATCTAGTTTAGCGTCTTTAGAATCTAGCTTAGCGTCCATAGAATCTAGTTTAGCGTCTATAGAATCTAGTTTAGCGTCTATAGAATCTAGCTTAGCGTCTATAGAATCTAGTTTAGCGTCTATAGAATCTAGTTTAGCGTCTTTAGAATCTAGCTTAGCGTCCATAGAATCTAGTTTAGCGTCTATAGAATCTAGTTTAGCGTCTATAGAATCTAGTTTAGCGTCTATAGAATCTAGTTTAGCGTCTTTAGAATCTAGCTTAGCGTCCATAGAATCTAGTTTAGCGTCTATAGAATCTAGTTTAGCGTCTATAGAATCTAGTTTAGCGTCTATAGAATCTAGTTTAGCGTCTTTAGAATCTAGCTTAGCGTCTTTAGAATCTAGTTTAGCGTCTATAGAATCTAGTTTAGCGTCTATAGAATCTAGTTTAGCGTCTTTAGAATCTAGCTTAGCGTCCATAGAATCTAGTTTAGCGTCTATAGAATCTAGCTTAGCGTCTATAGAATCTAGTTTAGCGTCTATAGAATCTAGTTTAGCGTCTATAGAATCTAGTTTAGCGTCTATAGAATCTAGTTTAGCGTCCATAGAATCTAGTTTAGCGTCTATAGAATCTAGTTTAGCGTCTATAGAATCTAGTTTAGCGTCTATAGAATCTAGTTTAGCGTCTATAGAATCTAGTTTAGCGTCTTTAGAATCTAGCTTAGCGTCCATAGAATCTAGTTTAGCGTCTATAGAATCTGATCTAGCGTCTATAGAATCTAGTTTAGCGTCTATAGAATCTAGTTTAGCGTCTATAGAATCTAGTTTAGCGTCTATAGAATCTAGTTTAGCGTCTATAGAATCTAGTTTAGCGTCTTTAGAATCTAGCTTAGCGTCTTTAGAATCTAGTTTAGCGTCTATAGAATCTAGTTTAGCGTCTATAGAATCTAGTTTAGCGTCTTTAGAATCTAGCTTAGCGTCCATAGAATCTAGTTTAGCGTCTATAGAATCTAGCTTAGCGTCTATAGAATCTAGTTTAGCGTCTATAGAATCTAGTTTAGCGTCTATAGAATCTAGTTTAGCGTCTATAGAATCTAGTTTAGCGTCCATAGAATCTAGTTTAGCGTCTATAGAATCTAGTTTAGCGTCTATAGAATCTAGTTTAGCGTCTATAGAATCTAGTTTAGCGTCTATAGAATCTAGTTTAGCGTCTTTAGAATCTAGCTTAGCGTCCATAGAATCTAGTTTAGCGTCTATAGAATCTGATCTAGCGTCTATAGAATCTAGTTTAGCGTCTATAGAATCTAGTTTAGCGTCCATAGAATCTAGTTTAGCGTCTATAGAATCTAGTTTAGCGTCTATAGAATCTAGTTTAGCGTCTATAGAATCTAGTTTAGCGTCTATAGAATCTAGTTTAGCGTCTATAGAATCTAGTTTAGCGTCTTTAGAATCTAGCTTAGCGTCTTTAGAATCTAGTTTAGCGTCTATAGAATCTAGTTTAGCGTCTATAGAATCTAGTTTAGCGTCTTTAGAATCTAGCTTAGCGTCCATAGAATCTAGTTTAGCGTCTATAGAATCTAGCTTAGCGTCTATAGAATCTAGTTTAGCGTCTATAGAATCTAGTTTAGCGTCTATAGAATCTAGTTTAGCGTCTATAGAATCTAGTTTAGCGTCCATAGAATCTAGTTTAGCGTCTATAGAATCTAGTTTAGCGTCTATAGAATCTAGTTTAGCGTCTATAGAATCTAGTTTAGCGTCTATAGAATCTAGTTTAGCGTCTTTAGAATCTAGCTTAGCGTCCATAGAATCTAGTTTAGCGTCTATAGAATCTGATCTAGCGTCTATAGAATCTAGTTTAGCGTCTATAGAATCTAGTTTAGCGTCTATAGAATCTAGTTTAGCGTCTATAGAATCTAGTTTAGCGTCTATAGAATCTAGTTTAGCGTCTTTAGAATCTAGCTTAGCGTCTTTAGAATCTAGTTTAGCGTCTATAGAATCTAGTTTAGCGTCTATAGAATCTAGTTTAGCGTCTTTAGAATCTAGCTTAGCGTCCATAGAATCTAGTTTAGCGTCTATAGAATCTAGCTTAGCGTCTATAGAATCTAGTTTAGCGTCTATAGAATCTAGTTTAGCGTCTATAGAATCTAGTTTAGCGTCTATAGAATCTAGTTTAGCGTCCATAGAATCTAGTTTAGCGTCTATAGAATCTAGTTTAGCGTCTATAGAATCTAGTTTAGCGTCTATAGAATCTAGTTTAGCGTCTATAGAATCTAGTTTAGCGTCTTTAGAATCTAGCTTAGCGTCCATAGAATCTAGTTTAGCGTCTATAGAATCTGATCTAGCGTCTATAGAATCTAGTTTAGCGTCTATAGAATCTAGTTTAGCGTCTATAGAATCTAGTTTAGCGTCTATAGAATCTAGTTTAGCGTCTATAGAATCTAGTTTAGCGTCTATAGAATCTAGTTTAGCGTCTATAGAATCTAGTTTAGCGTCTATAGAATCTAGTTTAGCGTCCATAGAATCTAGTTTAGCGTCTATAGAATCTAGTTTAGCGTCTATAGAATCTAGTTTAGCGTCTATAGAATCTAGTTTAGCGTCCATAGAATCTAGTTTAGCGTCTATAGAATCTAGTTTAGCGTCTATAGAATCTAGTTTAGCGTCTATAGAATCTAGTTTAGCGTCTATAGAATCTAGTTTAGCGTCTATAGAATCTAGTTTAGCGTCTATAGAATCTAGTTTAGCGTCTATAGAATCTAGTTTAGCGTCTATAGAATCTAGTTTAGCGTCTATAGAATCTAGTTTAGCGTCTATAGAATCTAGTTTAGCGTCTATAGAATCTAGTTTAGCGTCTATAGAATCTAGTTTAGCGTCTATAGAATCTAGTTTAGCGTCTATAGAATCTAGTTTAGCGTCTATAGAATCTAGTTTAGCGTCTATAGAATCTAGTTTAGCGTCTATAGAATCTAGTTTAGCGTCTATAGAATCTAGTTTAGCGTCTATAGAATCTACTTTAGCGTCTATAGAATCTAGTTTAGCGTCTATAGAATCTAGTTTAGCGTCTTTAGAATCTAGCTTAGCGTCTATAGAATCTAGTTTAGCGTCTATAGAATCTACTTTAGCGTCTATAGAATCTAGTTTAGCGTCTATAGAATCTAGTTTAGCGTCTTTAGAATCTAGCTTAGCGTCTATAGAATCTAGTTTAGCGTCTATAGAATCTACTTTAGCGTCTATAGAATCTAGTTTAGCGTCTATAGAATCTAGCTTAGCGTCTATAGAATCTAATCAGGCACTTCTGAAGTCTGCAGTAGAGGGGCTGCGCCTTTATCCAAGTGCCAAGTGCCTCAAAGTTTACCAACGCTAACAAATTGAACGATTTAATTGAATACTTACCTAATGCAGATACATGTAGTTCTCTGTTTGAACTCGTTCGACTCACTGCAGGATGCGCAAAGCTCTTTATTGGCGTCCGGAGGAGACACGCACGGGTCAGAGAGAGAGAGAGAGGAACCCACATTCAACATTTAACGAGTCGCAGAGAAAAGCACAACTGCATGCATTAGACTAAATGAGGCTCATCTTACGCTTGGACTGGCCGTATTTGCCCGGAGGCACGAACCTGCAGAGGTGCCCCCCGATCTCTTTGCTCTGCACACAGACTTCACCGTGCCCCCCCCAGTGCGGCCGGCTGAATCTCGTTTATTGCCGGGCCACTTAGCCGTGCGTTTTTGATCCTCTCTGCTTTCGCTGCTGCTGGCCTCTGCCTGCCGTGTCTTCTTTTTGCTTCTTTCGCACGCGGTCGCAGACTAGAACTAATTGCACACTCTCTCCTTTCACCCCAGATTTTCTCTCGCGCCTACCTTTCCTGTATTCCTATCTCTATTCTCTCCCTGTCTTTTTCCTATCTCCTCCAATCTCTATTCTCTCCGTCTATTTCTTATCTCTCTCCCCCAATATCTATTCTCTTCCTGTCTATCTCCTATCTCTCCCCCCAATATCTATTCTCTCCCTGTCTATTTCCTATCTCTCCCCCCCCCAATATCTATTCTCTCCCTGTCTATTTCCTATCTCTCCCCCCCCAATATCTATTCTCTCCCTGTCTATTTCCTATCTCTCTCCCCCAATATCTATTCTCTCCCTGTCTATCTCCTATCTCCCCCCCCCAATATCTATTCTCTCCCTGTCTATCTCCTATCTCTCTCCCCCAATATCTATTCTCTCCCTGTCTATCTTCTATCTCTCTCCCCCAATATCTATTCTCTCTCCGTCTATCTTCTATCTCTCTCCCCCAATATCTATTCTCTCCCTGTCTATCTCCTATCTCTCTCCCACAATATCTATTCTCTCCCTGTCTATTTCCTATCTTTCTCCTCCAATCTCTATTCTCTCCCTATCTATCTCCTATCTCTCTCCCCAAATATCTATTCTCTCCCTGTCTATTTCCTATCTTTCTCCTCCAATCTCTATTCTCTCCCTGTCTATTTCCTATCTCTCTCCTCCCATCTCTATTCTCTCCCTAACCATCTTCTATCCATCTCTTAATTCTATTCTCTCCGTCTATCTCCTATCCCTCGCCTATCTCTATTCTCTCCCTGTCTATTTCCTATCTTTCTCCTCCAATCTCTATTCTCTCCCTATCTATCTCCTATCTCTCTCCCCAAATATCTATTCTCTCCCTGTCTATTTCCTATCTTTCTCCTCCAATCTCTATTCTCTCCCTGTCTATTTCCTATCTCTCTCCTCCCATCTCTATTCTCTCCCTAACCATCTTCTATCCAACTCTTAATTCTATTCTCTCCGTCTATCTCCTATCCCTCGCCTATCTCTATTCTCTCCCTGACCATCTCCTACCCATCTCATATTCTCTCCCTGTCCTCCATAGCCTATGTCTACAGCCTATAGCCTACAGAGATCTATAACCCTGCCTTGCATGTACTCGCTACACAGAGAGCTCGAATGAACAGCAGGAAGTGGGCCATGCGTGCAGTAATAAGCCATCTAATTCTTCCTGCCCATTAAAATGATAGACGAAACAGTATAATCAGACAACGATTTTCTAAGCAGGCTCCAATTTAAGCTCAATTAAATATCTCATAAAACAACTTCCGGCTGTCTGGCGAGATGAGAGGGAGTGCAATTCTCCTTTTAAAGAAAAAACCAATAAGAATACGATGACTCTTATTGCCTACTTATAGTACAATAGCTTTACCACAAGTAACTGAAATAACTTTTTTGATCTAATAATTTGTGACTATCAACAATCAAAAATGAAGAAATCTGGTAAATATTTGAACTCAATGAGTATTTGAACTCAAAAGACATCTAATGAATATGCAATGCATTATAATTAAAGTATATTTTCATCACAATTTATATTTTCTATCAATTGAAACAGGCTCGACACACATTTAGAGGATCGTTTCTGTGAGGCTTTTTGGAAATGCGGAATCAACTGCTTGTGCTGAGTCACTGGGCCTCTGCGTGCCTTGGCTAGATTAGCAATCCATTCTATTCCCTAGATTAGCAATCCATTCTATTCCCTAGATTAGCAATCCATTCTATTCCCTAGATTAGCAATCCATTCTATTCCCTAGATTAGCAATCCATTCTATTCCCTAGATTAGCAATCCATTCTATTCCCTAGATTAGCAATCCATTCTATTCCCTAGATTAGCAATCCATTCTATTCCCTAGATTAGCAATCCATTCTATTCCCTAGATTAGCAATCCATTCTATTCCCTAGATTAGCAATCCATTCTATTCCCTAGATTAGCAATCCATTCTATTCCCTAGATTAGCAATTCATTCTATTCCCTAGATTAGCAATCCATTCTATTCCCTAGATTAGCAATCCATTCTATTCCCTAGATTAACAATCCATTCTATTCCTGCATCCACATATTGGCTAGATTAGCAATCCATCATGTTGCTCAGTACCAGAAAAGCAGCAAGTCAAACAAGTGCTAAATGAAATTGCCAGAAAGACAAACCGACAAAGAACAAAAAAATATGATAGAAAAGCACAGACAGCAAAAGTTGGAAAATTTTAACACGACAGCTTAACTAAAGAACTCACCGAATATTAATAAAACTGATGTCCCATCCTAACAAATAAATGTACTTTACTATCATGACCTAAATGATGTCACACCCTAAAAAACAATACTGTCCTGACCTAAATGACGTCCCATCCTAACAAACAAATGTACTTTACTGTCCTGACCTAAATGACGTCACATCCTGACAAACAAATGTACTTTACTGTCCTGACCTAAATGACGTCACATCCTGACAAACAAATGTACTTTACTGTCCTGACCTAAATGACGTCACATCCTGACAAACAAATGTACTTTACTGTCCTGACCTAAATGACGTCACATCCTGACAAACAAATGTACTTTCCTGTCCTGACCTAAATGACGTTACATCCTGACAAACAAATGTACTTTCCTGTCCTGACCTAAATGACGTCATATTCTA
Source organism: Macrostomum lignano (assembly GCA_002269645.1). Classification (NCBI taxonomy): domain Eukaryota; kingdom Metazoa; phylum Platyhelminthes; family Macrostomidae; genus Macrostomum; species Macrostomum lignano. Next base: position 254,834 of record NIVC01000646.1, read on the forward strand.
ATAAATAGATGCAATTTACTGTCCTGATCTAAATGAGGTTATAAATATCTAAATATCCAGAAGGCGCTTTCAAAAGCCCCAATGATAAATAACTACAGAAGCATGAAATACGGATAACACAGTAGATCTAGACATTTTTTTCTTCTAACGAGCGGCAATTCCCGAAAAACGGAAAACGCCTAAAAAAGGAGCAGTGAAAAAATTTTTTGTCGTTAGGCGGGCAGGGCAGGTTTTTGGCATCGAATGCTGCATGATCGAACAATAGTAAGCATGCGACTCAAAATAGTTTTTGCTCTGCGCTCTGCGTCACGACTTCATATACATACAAATCTATAAATATAATTGTTGTGCGGCAAAATCTCTGTTCTTTTTGTTTGGAAAATAAGCAGAAAAATATGAGTCTTAAGCACACTAAGCATTTAGTATAGCTCGTAGTTAAATTAGCATGATGAGACATCTATACACGATGAGACATCTAGACACGATGAGACATCCAGACATGATGAGACATCTAGACACGATGAGACATCCAGACACGATGAGACATCTAGACATGATGAGACATCTAGACACGATGAGACATCCAGACATGATGAGACATCTAGACACGATGAGACATCCAGACACGATGAGACATCCAGACATGATGAGACATCTAGACATGATGAGACATCTAGACACGATGAGACATCCAGACATGATGAGACATCCAGACATGATGAGACATCTAGACACGATGAGACATCCAGACATGATGAGACATCCAGACATGATGAGACATCCAGACATGATGAGACATCGAGACATGAGACATTCAGAAATGATAAAGACATCGAGACAGGATAAGACATCTGGACATGATGAAACATTTGGACATGAGTAGACATTTGGACATGAGAATACATAAAAAAATAAGGGAGACATTAAAGACATGATAAGACATATAGACATAACAGCCAAACGACATAGGGAGACATCTTGACATGATGAGACAACCGACACGAGGAGAAGTAGCAGAATTATAAATTAAATCAACTGCTAAAAATAATAAGAAAACTAAGCATAAAATGCTACTGACAGGCTTCTATACCAGTAGGCGGGAAAGCTTTGTCAGGACTGCGGCGGGTTCCAGGCCGACACGCCCATGTCGAATGTGAAAGCGCCTTCGCTGCCACCGCCGCGACCGCCGCCGACGCTGTACGCGCCGCGGTCGGCGCCACCGCTCCCGGACATGAGGTTGACCACTTGGCCAGTGTCGTCAGTCAGAGCGATGGCCGGCGAAGATGGAGCCACGGCGAATGCGGCAGCGGCGGCGGTGGAGGTGAAGGCGCTGGCGGAGGCCGCCGTGCTGGACAGCAGCGCCCCGGCTCGAATCTTGGCGTTCAACGACTCGATGGCGGCCAGGTCCATTTCGTCGTCCGAGTCCTCAGCGACGGCGGCGGCAGTGACTGTTGATGTAGGCGACGCTGGAGACGGCGACCATTGAATGTGCGGCTGCTGCAGGCCCGGTGGCATCGGCAGAGGACTCTGCGGAGATAGAAGGTCCATGGCTGCGGCTACCGTTGCTGAAGCCGCTGCCGCAGCCGCTGCAGCTGCGGCGGAAGCGGACGAAGCGCCGCCGGGATCTGAGCGAGCCTGGGAGGCCCGGCGGGAAGATGCGGCGGCGGCCGACATCAGTTCGTGCAGCAGGGCCGACCTGCTGGTGACTCCGTAGTAGCCGCCGCCTCCACCGCCTGATGTAGACGAGGCCGACGAGCCTTCGCTGCAGCGGCGACGGGCGGCGGCCGCTAAGAAATGTTGCGCAGACACGGGCGGCTTCTCGACGCCGCCACCTGCTAACCGACCAGCGCCACCGCCTCCGCCGCGCTCTGAACAGCTGCCGTGTCGGCGTAGAAACAGCTGACCGCCTGAGGGTGCATCGTAAAAATAAATCTTGACCCGCCTAGTAGGCAATTATTGCTCATTGGATAGAGCTGCTTCAGAATGCCACAAAATTTTATTCCCCTACGCCCCAATTTTAATCAAGTCTGACCCTTATCTGTGCGTCTCTTCGCTTTTTGGCTGGAGCCGCTGCCCACCCCCGAATTTCCTTTCTGACGCCCCTCACTCTCAATTTTAATCAAACTGGCTAAAGTCTGACCCTGATCTGTGCGTCTCTTCGCTTATTGGCTGGAGCCGCTGCCCCACTCCCGAATTTCCTTTCCCAATTTTAATCAAACTGGCTAAAGTCTGACCCTTATCTGTGCGTCTCTTCGCTTATTGGCTGGAGCCGCTGCCCCACTCCCGAATTTCCTTTCCGACACCCCTCACTCCCAATTGTAATCAAACTGGCTAAACGTATGACCCTTATCTGTGCTGTGCGTCTCTTCGCTTATTGGCTGGAGCCGCTGCCCCACCCCGAATTTCCTTTCTGACGCCTCTCACTCGTAATTTTAATCAAACTGGCTAAAGTCTGACCTTTATCTGTGCGTCTCTTCGCTTTTTGGCTGGAGCCGCTGCCCCACCCCCAAAAGTTCCTTTTCAATGCCTCCACTTATTGGATATAATATATGGATAACTGCAGATTTTAAACACAGATAAAGAATGAATGCAAATCACAGGCAACCAAAAGCAAGAATTTAATGCAAGCTTTCCGTAAAGCAAAAATCTGTGTTCCAGACATTTGTGAACCTGCACGGAACACAAAGCATTCGACTCAGAAACAGGAACAGCTAAATTTGTCCCTGTCCAACAAGATTGCACTTACTCAACACTAACTTCAAATGAGAAATTGGGGATCTTAACAGGAAACAGCAAAGCCACGCGGACAAATAAAAGCATAGTCCAAAAATAGAGCTACAAAAGCATTGCTTTTGTTCTCGCTTACTCCAACCTCCTATTTGAGGAAAAAAGCCTTCAAACAGACTGGCTGAAGACTCACTAAATAGATTGGCCACTAAATAATACACGTCTAAGGTTTTACAAATCAACTGCCGACAGACACATGGGCGCACTTTTATCTAACATTTTTGCCGCATCTTTTACTTCCACTGTCTCGTTTACATTTATCAAGTTTTCTTTTGAGGCCTCCGCGAAGTTGAAGAGAACACTCGGGGGAAAACTACAAGGCTGCCATGCGTCACGTACTAGTCGTACTAGTACGACGTACTAGTCATCAATCATCATGTAGAATTGCAGTGCCAACATGCGACTGTGACTTGAAATTTCTTTCAACTAAACTAATACAAAGTGAAAACTTAGTATGAAACAACTTTTTAAAATTCATTCTACGCTGAAAGCACACCTTATAGCTTGGACTTGCTTCATCTACAAGCACACCTTATAGCTTGGACTTGCTTCATCTACAAGCACACCTTATAGCTTGGACTTGCTTTATTTGCATTTGGAAGATCTATTGGCTGAAAGCTAAAGAATTAAAAAGTACAAACAAGGGACACAGCAAAGCAATAAGGTCCTCAAGGCGGCAAGCATATCAACACAGACACTTTGGAAGCCCGAGAACTGATTAAATAATTTGAGAGCAGATGTGCAGCATCGATATAGGCCTGTAATATTTACCAGCTGGCGGCCGGTGCCGACAACTCGACAATGTCTGCGACGTTTCGACTAATGTAGAATTATGTAACAGTAAAACCAGAAATTAGCCAGGAAAAGAAATGCAACAGCCGTTCACAAAGGCGACTAACAGAAATATTACAGGGCACTAAATTGAAGAGAAAGTTTTCTATTTTTAGTAACTGCAGACTGACTGGCTGATTGCTAGGCTAGAAAACAAAAAAACGGTAAATAAAGAATAGAAATAATAACTGCCGCTGAAATTGATAAGCCGAAAGGGACAAAAATATTTTATAAACCATGTTATGCTACACCCACGCGAAAATAGATTCCTGAATAGGCATCCTTGTTAAAAATACATTTTAAATTAGAGCTTGAGCTCATGGCTTTCATATCGGGAAGAAAAACAAAAAATATATCAATGGGTATTTGGATTAGAATTCCAACTCAGTTGCGTTTAATTGGATCATGCGCCCGGTTCTCTGAATAATCCCAGATCCCCACTCGCTGGATAATCCCAAATCCCCACTCACTGGATAATCCCAAATCCCCACTCACTGGATAATCCCAAATCCCCACTCACTGGATAATCCCAAATCCCCACTCACTGGATAATCCCAAATCCCCACTCACTGGATAATCCCAAATCCCCACTCACTGGATGATTTCCAAATCCCCCTTGCTGGATAATCCCAAATCCCCAATCACTGGATAATCCCAAATCCCCACTCACTGGATAATCCCAAATCCCCACTCGCTGGATAATCCCAAATCCCCGCTCACTGGATAATCCCAAATCCCCGCTCACTGGATAATCCCAAATCCCCACTCGCTGGATAATCCCAAATCCCCGCTCACTGGATAATCCCAAATCCCCACTCGCTGGATAATCCCAAATCCCCACTCACTGGATAATCCCAAATCCCCACTCGCTGGATAATCCCAAATCCCCACTCACTGGATAATCCAAAATCCCCGCTCACTGGATAATCCCAAATCCCCACTCACTGGATAATCCAAAATCCCCACTCACTGGATAATCCCGAATCCCCACTCACTGGACGCTCCCGAGGTAGCCGCCGAACCGCTGCTGAGCCGACGCCGCGACTGTCCCGACGTCGATGCACTTCGAGTCCGCGACGGCGGTGACGACTTGCGAGCCGCTGATGGACCGCCCGCGGCCGAGGCTGAGGCGGCGACTTCCGCGGACAGAGTCGAGCGGCCTGCGGCGGCCTCCTCCGGGCAGCTGCTGCCGGCGTCGCGACTGGCGGGCCCGCCGGGCAGTAGCAGCGGGCCGCCGGCCCTGGCAGCGCCGTCGGAGGCGCGGCGCGGCAGCAGAGGCAGCGCCGGCGTCAATAAGTTCACCAGAGCCGGCTGGGTTGACCGGCGCGGCCCGGCGCTCGTACAAACCTCGTCGTCGGCTTCGTCCATCGGCGAGGCCGAAGACTCTTCGTCTTCGTTGCTGTTGGCGCCGCCTTCGCCCCGGTCCAGAAGGTCCTCGGCTAGGCAGTAGGCGCCGGCCAGCTGGTCGGAGCGGCCGGCGCGAACCGCCTCGGCCACTCGGTCGGCCGGGTAGCCCAGGCCGGCCAGGCGGGTCAGCACCCGAGCTGACACCTCCGCTGAGCCTGCCGCCGAGGCCGACGCCGCCTCCTCCTGCTCGGCGATGAGGGCCAGGAACCGGCGGCTGTGCGCGCTCTCCAGCATCCAAGGCTCGGCGCAGGCCTGGCGCAGGCTCAGCCGCCGGTCGGCCAGCGGGTGCAGCAAGCCGCGCAGGAGCCGCTCGCAGCCGTGCGACAGGTAGAAGGGATAGCGGACCAGGCCGCGGAGAACGCTGGCTCGGATGCTGGCCAGGCTGTCGCCGCAGAACGGGAAGGCGCCGCAGACCAGCACGTAGAGAATCACGCCGAGGCTCTGTGGGAGAGATGCGCCGGGTAAGGCTTATCTGGGTCCTAAGCGTGTCAGATCTAAATTGTGTCAGATCTAAATTGTGTCAGCTCTAAATTGTGTCAGATCTAAATTGTGTCAGATCTAAATTGTGTCAGCTCTAAATTGTGTCAGATCTAAATTGTGTCAGCTCTAAATTGTGTCAGATCTAAATTGTGTCAGATCTAAATTGTGTCAGCTCTAAATTGTGTCAGATCTAAATTGTGTCAGCTCTAAATTGTGTCAGATCTAAATTGTGTCAGATCTAAATTGTGTCAGATCTAAATTGTGTCAGCTCTAAATTGTGTCAGATCTAAATTGTGTCAGATCTAAATTGTGTCAGATCTGTATTGTGTCAGATCTGTATTGTGTCAGATCTGTATTCTGTCAGATCTGTATTGTGTCAGATCTAAATTGTGTCAGATCTGTATTGTGTCAGATCTGAATTGTGTCAGATCTTAATTGTGTCAGATCTGAATTGTGTCAGGTATAAATTGTGTCAGATATAAATTGTGTCAGATCTAAATTGTGTCAGAGCCGAATTGTGTCAGATCTAAATTGTGTCAGATCTAAATTGTGTCAGATCTAAATTGTGTCAGAAATAAATTGTGTCAGATCTAAATTGTGTCAGATCTAAATTGTGTCAGGTATAAATTGTGTCAGATATAAATTGTGTCAGATCTAAATTGTGTCAGATCTAAATTGTGTCAGATCTGAATTGTGTCCGATCCGTATTGTGTCAGATCTGAATTGTGTCAGATCTGAATTGTGTCAGATCTGTATTGTGTCAGATCTTAATTGTGTCAGATCTGAATTGTGTCAGGTATAAATTGTGTCAGATATAAATTGTGTCAGATCTAAATTGTGTCAGATCTAAATTGTGTCAGATCTAAATTGTGTCAGGTATAAATTGTGTCAGATCTAAATTGTGTCAGATCTAAATTGTGTCAGGTATAAATTGTGTCAGATCTAAATTGTGTCAGGTATAAATTGTGTCAGATATAAATTGTGTCAGATCTAAATTGTGTCAGATCTAAATTGTGTCAGATCTGAATTGTGTCCGATCCGTATTGTGTCAGATCTGAATTGTGTCAGATCTGAATTGTGTCAGATCTGTATTGTGTCAGATCTTAATTGTGTCAGATCTGAATTGTGTCAGGTATAAATTGTGTCAGATATAAATTGTGTCAGATCTAAATTGTGTCAAAGCCGAATTGTGTCAGATCTAAATTGTGTCAGATCTAAATTGTGTCAGGTATAAATTGTGTCAGATATAAATTGTGTCAGATCTAAATTGTGTCCGATCCGTATTTGTGTCAGATCTGAATTGTGTCAGATCTGAATTGTGTCAGATCTGTATTGTGTCAGATCTGTATTGTGTCAGATCTGAATTGTGTCAGATCTGAATTGTGTCAGATCTGAATTGTGTCAGATCTAAATTGTGTCAGATCTAAATTGTGTCAGATCTAAATTGTGTCAGATCTGTATTTTGTCAGATCTGAATTATGTCAGATCTAAATTGTGTCAGATCTGTATTGTGTCAGATCTAAATTGTGTCAGATCTAAATTGTGTCAGATCTAAATTGTGTCAGATCTAAATTGTGTCAGATCTGTATTGTGTCAGATCTGTATTGTGTCAGATCTGTATTGTGTCAGATCTGTATTGTGTCAGATCTAAATTGTTTCAGATCTAAATTGTGTCAGATCTGTATTTTGGCAGATCTGAATTATGTCAGATCTAAATTGTGTCAGATCTAAATTGTGCCAGATCTGTATTGTGTCAGATCTGAATTGTGTCAGATCTAAATTGTGTCAGATCTAAATTGTGTAAGATCTAAATTGTGTCAGATCTAAATTGTGTCAGATCTAAATTGTGTCAGATCTAAATTGTATCAGATCTAAATTGTGTCAGATCTAAATTGTGTCACATTAAAATTGATATCAGATGATAATACAGTGCTATCCCACAAGAGCCACAGCTCGCCAATGCATCCAATATCAGCAGGACTGCTCACCCAAACGTCAACTTTGGTCCCGTCGTACATCTCTCCCCTGAACAGCTCCGGACTGGCGTACTGAGGCGAGCCGCAGTGGGTGCTGAGCAGGCGGCCCGGCTGCATGAAATTGCAAAACCCGAAGTCCACCAGTTTAACCCGGCCCCGCGAGTCTAGCAGCAGATTTTCGGCCTTCAAATCGCGATGAGCAATGCGCCGACTATGGCAATAGGACACCGCGCAGACCGCCTGCCAGAACAGGTCGCGGGCGTCCGCCTCTGTCAGCTGCTTCTCTCTTGAGATGTAGTCTGCGGGGCGGGGCGGGATTGAATTAGCGTGCGTGACCTTGCGTGACCTTGTATCACCCGATCACATTGCATCACCTACCGGTATTCTAGCTCATTTATCACCTATTCCAGCTCATCTATCACCTACTCCAGCTCATTTATCACATATTCCAGCTCATCTATCACCTATTCCAGCTCATCTATCACATATTCCAGCTCATCTATCACACTCCAGCTCATCTTTCACCTATTCCAGCTCATCTATCACCTATTCCAGCTCATCTATCACCTTTTCCAGCTCATATATCACATATTACAGCTCATCTATCAACTATTCCAGCTCATCTATTACATATTCCAGCTCATCTATCACCTATTCCAGCTCATCTATCACCTATTCCAGCTCATCTATCACCTATTCCAGCTCATCTATCACCTATTCCAGCTCATCTTTCACCTATTCCAGCTCATCTATCACCTATTCCAGCTCATCTATCACCTATTCCAGCTCATCTTTCACCTATTCCAGCTCATCTTTCACCTATTCCAGCTCATCTATCACCTATTCCAGCTCATCTATCACCTATTCCAGCTCATCTATCACCTATTCCAGCTCATCTATCACCTATTCCAGCTCATCTATCACACTCCAGCTCATCTTTCACCTATTCCAGCTCATATATCACATATTCCAGCTCATCTATCACCTATTCCAGCTTATCTATCACATATTCCAGCTCATCTATTACCTATTCCAGCTCATCTATCACCTATTCCAGCTCATCTATCACATATGAATAGGGACTATGAATAGGCCTAGCGCCGGGAAACCCCCTATCCACTCACTGAGCTATCTACGAGCGTAGGATCCCGAATAGGCAGAATTGACAGAAAAGCCATCTGGGTGGAATTCTACACCCAGAAATATGAATTCCTTTTTGATTGATTGAAGCAATGCTAAAAATACCGGTAGATTTCGCCGGTTTTGGAAAGACAATGGAGATCGCGGATCGTTACGCGAACGCTGCGAGCGATCGATTCCGTCAGTAGTTGCCATTTTTAGAATCTCTTACTGCATTCAAGACCATGAATATGAGCGAAAAGCAGCCCAACAAATATGCAGCTAGGGATGAACTGCTAATGAATTGGAAGTACAAGCTAAATATAGATTACTGTCTGGAATATTTGGGAATGAAAAGGGCGGGAGAGAATTGAAGAGCTAGAAGGAAGGAGGGAAGAGAGATTGAGAAGCGAGGGCAGGGAAGACGGTGAAGGAGAAGTGGAGAGTCGGGAGAGGGGAGAAGGGGAGACTGGGGAGAGGGGAGAAGTGGAGAGTCGGGAGAGGGGAGAAGGGGAGAGTCGGGAGAGGGAGAAGTGGAGAGTCGGGAGAGGGGAGAAGGGGAGGGTGGGGAGATGGGAGAAGTGGAGAGTCGGGAGAGGGGAGAAGTGGAGAGTCGGGAGAGGGGAGAAGGGGAGGGTGGGGAGATGGGAGAAGTGGAGAGTCGGGAGAGGGGAGAAGTGGAGAGTCGGGAGAGGGGAGAAGGGGAGACTTGGGAGATGGGAGAAGTGGAGAGTCGGGAGAGGGGAGAAGTGGAGAGTCGGGAGAGGGGAGAAGGGGAGACTGGGGAGATGGGAGAAGTGGAGAGTCGGGAGAGGGGAGAAGTGGAGAGTCGGGAGAGGGGAGAAGGGGAGACTGGGGAGATGGGAGAAGTGGAGAGTCGGGAGAGGGGAGAAGTGGAGAGTCGGGAGAGGGGAGAAGGGGAGACTGGGGAGATGGGAGAAGTGGAGAGTCGGGAGAGGGGAGAAGTGGAGAGTCGGGAGAGGGGAGAAGGGGAGACTGGGGAGATGGGAGAAGTGGAGAGTCGGGAGAGGGGAGAAGTGGAGAGTCGGGAGAGGGGAGAAGGGGAGGGTGGGGAGATGGGAGAAGTGGAGAGTCGGGAGAGGGGAGAAGTGGAGAGTCGGGAGAGGGGAGAAGGGGAGGGTGGGGAGATGGGAGAAGTGGAGAGTCGGGAGAGGGGAGAAGTGGAGAGTCGGGAGAGGGGAGAAGGGGAGAGTCTGGAGAGGGGAGAAGTGGAGAGTCGGGAGAGGGGAGTAGGGGAGGGTGGGGAGAGGGGAGAAGTGGAGAGGGGAGAAGGGGAAAGTGGGGGAGAGGGAGGTGTAACGAGAGACGAGAAGGGAGAGGACGGATTGGAGAGGGAGATAAGCAGTGGTAGACATACGGGATGCAGGTCTCACTCACCGAACAGCTCGCCCTTGTGGGCGAATTCCATGGCCAAGCAGATGTGCGAGTCAGTCTCAATCACTTCGTACAGTCGAATAATGTGCGGATGCTTGAGCAGCTTCATGGCAGAGATTTCCCGATGCACTTTAGCTAGATTTTTCTCGCCAAGCAGCTTTTTGTCCATCAGCTTGATGGCAACCTGGGGGGGGGGTGCAGGTAATGCGCAGGGGTGTGGGCAAGTTGCTTGATTTGACCTTAAATGTTGAAACCTGATCTGAAAAGAAGTGCAGATATGAATTCCCGGCTAAAGGTGTTGAAATAAACAAATCTATATGAGCTTCTTTCAAGCCCTTCGATTGATAATGCATTAGTAAAGAGTTGTCAAGGGGCGTGTTTGATGAGGAGAGCTTCAGCATTAGCAGAGAAGGCGATTTTTTGTGGGATTTTAATGAGAGTTTGATGGGAGGCTGTCTGATGAAAGATGAGGGGAGATGTTGATGAGAGGGATTTTGATAAGCCGATAGTTTCATAAGGGGAGATTTGATGAGGGGAGATTTGATGGATGAGGGGGGATTTGATAAGGGGAGATTTTGATGAGGGGAGATTTTGATGAGGGGAGATTTGATGAGGGGAGATTTGATAAGGGGAGATTTGATAAGGGGAGATTTGATGAGGGAGGATTTGATGAGGGGAGATTTGATGAGGGGAGATTTGATTGATGACGGGAGATTTTGATAAGTGGATAGTTTGATAAGGGGAGATTTCGAAAAATGAAGATTTTTGTACGCAATTTTGATAGACAGATGCCCCATTATTAATCTTACCTTGGCCTTTAGCACCGAATGGCGGGCCCGCTTGACCACGGCAAAAGTGCCCTTGCCAATGGTGTCCAACAGTATGTAGGACCCCAGCTGCCTCCGCGCAGCTCTGCACACCTGACTGTCGCCACTGCCGCCAGCACCTCCCGAAGTGCCACTGGCAGCGCCGCCGCAGCAAGTTGGAAGCGGGGCTGCCAGACTGCCAATGTCCACTGTACCAAAGCTGTTCTCTAGCTGCTCAACATCGGTGGCTGAATCTGAGCTGGTGTCAGTGGCCATGGACTGGGCGGTGGTGCCAGACCCGATGCTAGATTGGCGCGACTCCATGACAGCAGGCTGAACTTGGCTTGGGCTGAGCCTTTGACTATTTTTAAATTATCAGGTTGACCATTGGTTCTAGGTGCCTGCTAGTCACATGGTCAATGGCATGATTTATATAGGGTATAAATAAGTGACTTAGTTACTAGAATGTATTTGTTATACTCAAGTATCTTAAAAATTAGCAAAGTCTTCATGCATTTAAAATTGATTTAATAGTCTAATCCTACTTTAATATCCTTAGCTTAATATTAGATAAGTTAAATATGATTTGATAGCAATTCAACATAAATAGGCTATCTTGATAATTGTAACTCATGAAAATGGCAGTTTAAACAAAAAATGCTTTAAAGTAATTAGGTCTATGCAAATTATATTATGACCAATAATAAGTCACAATTAAGAGTAAATAGACATTATAAATACATTAGAATTAATTTTTTAATTTTTAAAACAACTGTATTTTTGCTTATAGGCTTAGATACTTTCAAAAGATTGATTTAGTTTATTTATAGCCATAGTCAAGATCATGGCTATACATATGCAAACATGCGCAACCCCCACCCCTTAATTTATACTGGCTATATGACTTACTTTTTGACCAAAAATGTGACTTATGTATGAAAGAAACATAAGCAAAATAAACAATTTTTGGGTAAATGACATGAGTACTATGTCTATGTTATTAAGGCTAAATGCTTTATCATCTAATTAGTACTACATCTGGATTTTTAGGTAAATAAGTTGCCAGCTAGCTTGGCTAGGTATTGCACATGTATATGGATATGACAAGATAGTTTCTATTTTAAAAAATATATAGAATGTGTATATATAGGCCCTATACTGTACATTTCTAATGATATAAAGTTATTATAATTGCTATTATAACTTCATTTAGAAAAATTATTAAATCCATAGGGTCATGGCCATGGGATGCAAATAAAAAATTATTTTTCATTCATATAACTTTTTATAACATTTTATTATAATTTTTGCTTCTTTATCCTCTTAAATAACTTAATAAGGTCATATACTAGAATATATTATTTTATAACCATTTAATGCATTTGCTAATTGTATTGAAATGTTATGTTTTATCTAGCACATATGGTATTTAAGTTTTATTAATGTGTATTAATAGAATTTTCTTTAAAATTTTTTAGCAATAGCTTAATTGATATAATAATACTTAATAGACTTATATTATTCTATAGCTATAGAAAAAGGAAATCAGCCATTTTGAAATATATTTATTAGAGGCTAAGGCAAATATTTTTATTCAAAGGCATACCTTAATAGTTAATTAATAAATATATAAAATTTGATATAATATAGTAGGCTTAGGTAGGAAGGAAATATTTTATATTTTTAATAAATGATATATAATACCATTTTTGTCTAGTCGAAGCCTATCTGTTATAAGGATAAAATAAAAATCATTTAAAAAGCATTGATTTATATAAAAAATCTTTGTTGTCTAGTTAATACAACTATATATTAGGCAAAATATTTGCCTATACTAAATATTTTAGATAGACATTCATTAAGAATTTAAGGCAATAACAATAAAACTTGTCTACTAATAGTCATATTTAATAGTCTCCTGGCTAGAGAAAAAATATATTAGACTAGCAAAATGAGACAAAGCCTAGAAAAAATAAGCAATAGGCCCTATCCTTCTTTTTCTTGAAGTGCCATCAAAACTTAAAAGTGAATACATTTGCTTCGACATGGGTATTTGTATCAGGGACACTATGATTTTGCACTGGGTCTATCTTAATAATCTGGATTGTTTTCGATGTTAATCCAATGGCAACTTTTAAGCTTATTTGTCAACAGTCGTGACAAGGCAATTTGACTATTATAAGTGTTACCCTGCGGCCTGCACTTGCAATTGCAAATAATCCGTTTCTAAGAATCGTATCACTTTTAATTCGCGCTAAAAGTCCGTTAGTTGGAGAACTTCAAACAAAGAAGCTGGTTTTCTTGAAACAAGCTGCATTCGAATTGACTAGTGCTGCGGCAAAAATGCTATTGGTGAATTTCCTTGCTTCTATTAGATTTCCACTAAGTACATTTCTTCCCTTCAACCACTAGAAGGAGAACCAATGAGAGCCAACTGAGTCGTTGCTTCTCTGCGCATTTAAAATCGAATATCTGATTGGTTTATTCAATGATAAGAAGGGAAATAGCATTTAAGCCATTCTATTTTTGTCTCCAGGGAGAGCCGCAATCAGCTGCTCTGTCTGTCTCATTGAAAATTTTAAATACGAGTTAGAGCAACCGATTCAAGCGTTGCCACTGTTTGATTATGCGTGTTTAAGATTATTTTATATCAAGCATACTGCACGGCTGCCCTGTGTATATTTACAGATGAGTATTGAAAATTGCGATTGCAAAGATTGTTTATTTCTCGAGTATTTAGCTTCCGACTAGCAATCTTCGCCCCCCGTTGGGGGACATCCGTATAGAATCTCTGTTCTCTACAAGTAATAAGAAGATAGCCAAATAAAGCTTTCACAAAGAAAACAGACAAACTACTCAAATGAAGTGCAATGCAAAAAGAAATCATCCCAAGACAGCAAGCATCCCCCAGATTGCAAGCATCCCCCGGATAGCAAGCATCCCCAGATAGCAAGCATCACCCAAATAGCAAGCATCCCCCAGATAGCAAGAATCCCCAGATAGCAAGCATCCCCCAGATAGCAAGCATCCCCCAGATAGCAAGCATCCCCCAGATAGCAAGCATCCCCCAGATAGCAAGCATCCCCCAGATAGCAAAAGCATCCCCCAGATAGCAAGCATCCCCCAGATAGCAAGCATCCCCAGATAGCAAGCATCCCCCAGATAGCAAGCATCCCTCAGATAGCAAGCATCCCCAGATTGCAAGCATCCCCCAGATAGCAAGCATCCCCAGATAGCAAGCATCCCTCAGATAGCAAGCATCCCCCAGATAGCAAGCATCCCCCAGATTGCAAGCATCCCCCAGATAGCAAGCATCCCCCAGATAGCAAGCATCCCCCAGATTGCAAGCATCCCCCGGATAGCAAGCATCCCCAGATAGCAAGCATCCCCCAAATAGCAAGCATCCCCCGCCCAGTGAAAAATGATTTATGGATTCCACGTGGGTTCCACGTGGCCATGTGGAATTTAAATGTTTCCTTAATTTTTGCAAATTAATGACTTAAAGATGACATAATGGTATGCAAAGTATTTTTTATGCATTTTTTTTAATTTTTACTATCCTAATGTTGATGTGGATTTTACAAGGAATTCATGAGAAATAAGCGTATATTGATTCAACATGGAATCCACTTCGATAAAAAACTGTGATACACCACATTCAGACATTTTTATGAAATTACTATAATTAATTATTATATTTATATGCTTTTAAGTAAAAAATTATTATCTTAAACGCTAAACTATAATCAGAAAATAAGACATTGTTTGTTAAAATAGACAAAATAGAAGTGAACAATAAAAAACGTTTTGTGCTTTTTAAAATTAAATTAATTTTATTTTATATTCGTCAATGTCTTGGTTCAAGGCCTTGAAAGATAAATTGCCTTGTTTATGGCTATTTAAGCACCTTAAAAATTTTAGTAGACGTAGCCTATAGGCAATAACTTATAAGGCCATGGCCTCCATAGGATTAGAAATTAAATAAATCAGTATTTCATCATAGATAGGCCTAATACTTTTGGTAAAATCCATCCATGATAAATTTATTTAGGCTTATCCAATTTCTAGGAATCCCATGGCCATGTCCATAGATTGGCTACTCATTTTTTAAACTTAAATAGGCCTTTAGAAGTTCATAATTTCCTCCTAGTCCTACCTATTAGTCCTATCTATTTATATGTATGCTTATTAGGCCTATTTTAAGCTAGGCCTATAACTATCAATTTAGGTCCTTCTATTTTAATTAAGGTTAGGACTAGCTTGACTTTGTGAATTGTGACTAGTCAATCTAGTTAATCTGTTAAAAATCTATTTATGATTTTCTTCAAAAAAGCCTGTTAGCATCTTTTGGACTTGTTGCATTTTTAAAAACAATATTATTAATCATTATAAATAATTCTTTGCAATTACACTTGCAACCTGTTTTTGGCACAGGTTGCCTAGCAGATCCCTAACGGCCTAAGGTTGCTATTATAAATAAATAATGATTATTGTAAATTTGATCTGATTTAGGCCAAGTCCAGAATTTAATAGCCATAAGGCATAGCTATTTAAGCTTAGGCCTAATGTTTAATCATACTATTTTTTTATCAGAGGTACGGGATTGTGTGCACCCTGGCACACTTTAAGCGACATAGGCATACAACTGGTGAAAGGCATTGCTGCCCATTCCACTGACTCCCCTGAGCAGGCACACAAGCGTGTGGATACGTATGCAGGCACACTCACACAGGAGTGTATAGCAGCCCTAACTTTTTTTATTGTTAGGCATGTACACTTCATTGTGCCTTGGGGGTTGGCTCTCAAGGCCATTAATTGCACAAGCAGAGAGCCAAGCCAAGATTACAAATCAGCCCCAAATTAATGTGATTGCACTTGGAATTGAGCCTAGGTTGCTGGCACACCAGAGCATCTGTGCTACCGCTTGGCTACAGCCCCCCTTTTAATCATAATAGGCCAGCAAATATAAAAAAAACATGCATTGCTTTGCCTAAATACTTTATAGTCTGAAATCAATTTTAAAATAAAAAATTAAATTTATAGAAATAAATATATTAATTTTTTGTACTTATTATTTTAATTTTATTAATTTTATTTTATTGATTGACTTAGGTAGGGTTTTCTTTTTTGCTAGAGACAAGGTGCAAAATCATACCCTATGCTCACTTTTAGGGTTTTATGATTTTAAGGCTTAGAATGCAGTTTCTCTTTTTTCTTATATAAAGACAGTGCAAATAAGGCTTCAACAGAAAAATAGGTAATGAGATCACACCTAAACTGTATCATCAACTTTTTAATTTCAATTTTCAAGGTGCAATTTTAATATTTAGGGTGCATATGCACACTTTGCGCTTAAAAAATAAACCTAGGACTTAGGCCTATTTAATTTTAAAATAAACTTTATTTTATTTTATAAGTATTCATCATTAAATTAGTTTTATAAATTATATCAATATTATTTATCAATCTTAATTGGCAACAATTATTTTTCTATTTCATTTCAGCCTAACATTACATGGCCCATCCTCAAACTTGGATGTCACCTTGGTCTTGCCTTTGAAGAAGCTTGCAAAGCTACTTGGAATTTGAATTTAATATCTTGAATGCTACCTTTTGTGAAGCAACTTGGTAAGTTTTAGTTATAAACTGATTTTTTTTCTGTCATCAAAATCTATCAAAATCTAATACAAAATCTGTCATCAATCTGTTATAAAATTCTGTAATTTAACCCTTTTCTTTTCTAAGGTTGCTCACCTGACCTGAAGAAGCAGCATTCTGGCAATTGGCAGCAGCATGTTTCTGACTGTTCTAATTCTGATGCATTATATTATTGTTAATTAATTAATGCTATTGACAATGTCAATTTCAAATTATATATTATATCATATGCGCAGTGCAACTCTAAAGATATCAATATTTACATCAGTGTGTTTATTCTTTGTGTGCCAGTGACTCACTACTGTACATAAATACACCTTACATCCTTTTTGAATATTGAATTTTGAATTTTTGTGCAGAAATATTTTTGGCTATGGCTAGTGTTTTATCTGTGTTTCAGTTTCTTTTATATGGTATTGAGATCTGGGGTTCATATGAAATTTTGAGATCTGGTATTATTTTGAGATTTAGGATGCAACAATTTATTATGGCAACCAGTATAATGGCTGCTTACTCAATGAAATTGTGGATTCTATGTGAAATACATAATTACTTCCATATGGATCTTCCATGTGGAATCCATATCTTGATTCCACATGGATGGACGGAGACAAATGCACATATGGATTTCATATGAAAAATCCACATGGAATCCATATCATTTTTTTCACTAGGCGGATAGCAAGCATCCCCCAGAAAGCAAGCATCCCCCAGATAGCAAACATCCCCCAGATAGCAAGCATCCCCCAGATTGCAAGCATCCCCCAGATAGCAAGCATCCCCAGATAGCAAGCATCCCCCAGATAGCAAGCATCCCCCAGATAGCAAGCATCCCCCAGATAGCAAGCATCCCCAGATAGCAAGCATCCCCCAGATAGCAAGCATCCCTCAGATAGCAAGCATCCCCCAGATAGATAGCATCCCCAAATAGCAAGCATCCACCAGACAATAAGTAGCTAGTGCGACAATTTCCTTAGCATTATAGTGGCTCCTTTAAAATTCGCTCACTTTTACGTTTGAAATTGTGTATCTTTTATGTTTGACATGGTGGCTCTTTTATGTTTGAAATGAAGTCACTTATATGTTTGACATGGTGAATCTTTTAAATGTTTTACAGGTTGGCTCTTTAATTTTCAACATGGTGGCTCTTTTATGTTCGACATAGTGGCTCCTTTATGTTCGACATGGTGGCTCTTTTATGTTCTACATGGTGGTTCTTTTATGTTCGACATGGCGGCTCCTTTATGTTCGACATGGTGGCTCTCTAATGTTTGACATGGTGGCTCCTTAATGTTTGACATAGTGGCTCTTTAATATTCAACAAAGTGGCTCTTTAATGTTTGACATAATGACTTTTTAATGTTCAAAATGGTGGCTCTTTAATGTTTGACATGGTGGCTCTTTAATGTTTGACATGGTGGCTCTTTAATGTTCGACACGATGGCACTTTAATGTTTGACATGGTGGCTCTTTAATGTTTGACATGGTAGCTCTTTAATGTTCGAAATGTTTTTTTTGTTTTACAGTGGCTCTTTAATGTTCAACATGGTGGCTCTTTTTTGTTTGAAATAAAGTCTCTTATATGTTTGACATGGTGGCTCTTAAATGTTCGGCATGATGGCTCTTTAATGTTCGACATGAAGTCACGTATATGTTTGATATAGAGTCACATATATGTTTTACATAGTGGCTCTTTTATGTTTGACATGGTGGCTCTTTTATGTTTGAAATGGTGGCTCTTTTATGTTTGAAATGGTGGCTCTTTAATGTTTGACATGGTGGCTCTTTAATGTTCGACATGGTGGCTCTTTACTGTTTGACATAGTGGCTCTTTAATATTCAACATAGTGGCTCTTTAATGTTTGACATGGTGGCTCTTTAATGTTTGACACGATGGCACTTTAATGTTTGACATGGTGGCTCTTTAATGTTTGACATGGTGGCTCCATTATGTTTACATGGTGGCTCTTTAATTTTTGACATTGTGGCCCTTTAATGTTCGACATGGTGGTTCTTTAATGTTCGACATGGAGTCACGAATATGCTCGACATGGTGGCTCTTTAATGTTTGACATTGTGGCCTTTTAATGTTCGACATGGTGGCTCTTTGATGTTTGACATGGTGGCTCTTTAATGTTCGACATGGTGGCTCTCTATTTTTTGACATTGTGGCTCTTTAATGTTCGACATGGAGTCGCGTATATGCTTGGCATGGTGGCCCTTTTATGTTTAGCATTTTGTGTTTTGAAGGTGTTTTAACAAAAAAATTATTTTGCTCTACTAAGATTCGAACCCAGGTCACTACATTAGCAGTCCAGTCTGCTCGCATCTAGGCTATCTCTTTTTTTAATCTGAGAACATGAACTGTGGCCCTTTGAATTCAATTCTTACAGCAAGTCAATTGGAGTAAAAAGTTATGACATATTCAATTTCTCGGTCAGCCAGTATCAGTCCCAATTTAAGTTAGCAATATGGTTACGCAATTTCTATCAAGTAGTGTGTGCATTTCTTTGACACTGTTTTCAACTTTTTGTGATGCAATCTTTATCACAATTGAAATTCAGTCAGTCAGTTTTTTCTCTCGCATTTTTACAATGCCTTTCAAGTTGAAAGAGCTGCTTGACCTTTGCAAAAAAGCATGTTTTTCGAATATTTAATCCCTTTAAAATTGAGCAATTTCTTAGCCAAGATGCATGTACCGTCCCAGGAAAATTTCTGATCGAATGGTGCAAGTTTGAAGAAAATCGGTTAAGCCGTTTTTTCTGAAATCCATCTCACAGAGACACACATTTCATTTTTAGTATATAGGACTAGCCATTAGCCCCCCGCTGGGGGGCCTTATAAATGACACCAAGTGGTTTTTATTTTGGTCCAATGGTAACCATAATTACCATTTCCATTAATCAAAAATTACTTTTTCTCATTTTTGCAAAAGCAAAAACTTATCGGCCAAAAGTTTCCATCCGCCCAAAACCCTTTTTTTATTAGCACAAGGTGCTTATCTTTTGAAGCACAAACTCAGCACCACTCACCTTAACAACACTTTTCCAAGATTAACACCGCTGCTCAGATTAGCAACGCTCCTCAGATTAGCACTATTTACCCCCCCCCCCCCAGATTAGCACCGCTCCTCAGATTAGCACTACTTCCCCCCCAGATTAGCACCGCTCCTCAGATTAGCAACGCTCCTCAGATTAGCACTATTCCCCCCAGATTAGCACCGCTCCTCAGATTAGCACTACTTCCCCCCAGCTTAGCACCGCTACTCAGATTAGCAATGCTCCTCAGATTAGCACTACTTCCTCCCAGATTAGAACCGCTTCTCAGATTAGCAACGCTCCTCAGATTAGCACTACTTCCACCCAGATTAGCACTGCTCCTCAAATTAGCACTACTTCCCCCCAGATTAGCACCGCTCCTCAGATTAGCACTACTTCCCTCTAGATTAGCACCCCTACCCCTAAATTAGCACTCCAGATTAGCAACGCTCCTCAGATTAGCAACGCTCCTCAGATTAGCACTACTTCCCCCAGATTAGCACTACTCCACAGATTAGCACTACTTCCCCCCAGATTAGCAACGCTCCTCAGATTAGCAACGCTACTCAGATTAGCAACGCTCCTCAGATTAGCAACGCTCCTCAGATTAGCAACGCTCCTCAGATTAGCAACGCTCCTCAGATTAGCAACGCTCCTCAGATTAGCACTACTTCCCCCCCAGATTAGCACTACTCCTCAGATTAGCACTACTTCCCCCAGATTAGCAACGCTCCTCAGATTAGCAACGCTCCTCAGATTAGCACTACTTCCCCTAGATTAGCACCCCTACCCCTAAGTTAGCACTCCAGATTAGCAACGCTCCTCAGATTAGCACTACTTCCCCCTAGATTAGCACCCCTACCCCTAAATTAGCACTCCAGATTAGCAACGCTCCTCAGATTAGCACTACTTCCCCCAAGATTAGCACTACTTCCCCCCCCCCAGATTAGCACTTCTCCCCCCAGATTAGCATCGCTCCTCAGATTAGCACTACTCTCGCCCAGATTAGCACCCCTACCCCTAAATTAGCACTCCACCCAGATTAGCAACACTTTACAAGACTTTGTCAGTAATGGTCTCTGAAAATTAGCGCATACAATAGACTTGCACTGCATGCTGTAGAAGATTAATGCAGTCTCAGAATAATATAACTAAATGAACATTTCGAAAAATCTGCGTCAATCTGCATTGGAGGTGACATCAATGTTGTCACAAGTTATGGGGATAAATTTTCTACTTCAATGCAGACTCGAATTGCCCACCATCTGCTTTGCCTCTACAACGCGGCTATTTTCGAAGAGAAGCCTTTACTGCTCCCTTGAGAATTCTCATTCATCCCCCCAGCATTCTGCAGTTCTCCAAGCAAATATTTGAATTTTTAAAGTAAAATCCTTGAAGAATTTTGCAAGTTTAGAAAAAAACGCGATCAAATTTGGTTGAGGCATTCAGTATTAAATGCGTCATTCACAAACAGACAAACAAAGGTAGGACTTTTAGTATATTAGAAAATTATATATTAGCACTATTTCCCCAGATTAGCACCACTCCCCGGATTAGCACCATTCCCCCAAAAGTAGCACCACTTCCTTAGATTAGCACCACTCCCCCAGATTAGCACTACTTCCTCCAGATTAGCACCACTCCCCCAGATTAGCACTATTAGCACCACTCCCCAAAAATTACCACCACTCCCCCAGATCAGCACCACCCCCAGATTAGCACCACTCCCCAAAAATTAGCAGAACTTCCCAAAAATTAGCACAGTTTTATACAAAATTAGCACCGCTCCCCCAGATTAGCACCGCTCCTCAGATTAGCATTACTGAGCCCCCAGACTTCCCCCCCCCCAGATTAGCACCACTACCCCTAATAATTAGCACTCCTCCAGATTAGCACCACTCCTCCAGATTAGTAATGCTCTCTGCAAATTAGCACATACTCACAATAGATTGGCACTGATCTAAAAGATTAATGCAGTCCCAGAATAATATAATTCAATGAAAATTTCTAAATTTCAAAGTTATAGGGATACTTTTCAGCTTCAATGCAGACTCCAATTGCCGACCATCTGCTTTGCCTCTACAACGCGGCTATTTTCGAAGAGAAGCCTATACTATTCCCTCAAGAATTCTCATTCATCCCCAAGCATTCTGCAGTTCTCTTAGCTGGCTCCTCAGTCTCAGCAAACTTGCAATGATCCTTTCAACAATTTAAAACATTTCTCAGCATTTAGTACGACTCATTAATCAGTGTTCGATACATATCGGCGGACTTTTGCACAACTCAGGATTTAGCTGTGCCTATGCCTTCAGCAGTTTAGCAGCATTGTCTGCATTTTAGCACTTTCATACTTTAAATGGAGCTAGGCAACACCCATTGATGAGATCAGCCAGACTTGAAGCAGTTTTACAAATCAACTTTGCTTAGTGGCTTGTGCCGATTAGCAAAAATAATTCATTGCTTTACTTAATAAAAAAATTTCCATCGCTATTAATCAATATCAATTGAAAGATGTTCTGATTAGTCCATGCATAAGTTACAAATAAATATAAATTAATTCAAATTTAATTGTTCGCAGCGAGGTGGATTCGAACCTGGGACCTTACGCCTAGCCTAAACCTAGTGCCTACATGCGGCTACTCCGCCTATTGATGGAAAGGCGAGAAAATCAGCCATATAAGCTTCGACACTGCAGTCAAATACATAGCAGTGATAGGCTGCTCAGTGCGCAGGCAGAGCCAATGCACAGTTGAGTGAAATCTATAAATAGCAATTGTCTATGCAGTCCGCCATTCAGCTAGGGTCAGAGGAATGTACACACAGCCACTGAGCATTTTTTTTCTCCCTTGCACACTGTAGCCAGTATTGAAACTTAGAGAAAAAAGTTATGGCGCAATCTCAATTGGAGTTTCAATTCAGTCAGTCGAGATTTTGACCTTTTCTAGCCTCCCATTAAAAGCATAGGGAAAACTCGTTTTTCGAATATTTAATCCACTTAGCACGGAAGCAAATATTTGAAAATTTTTAGGTACAATCCTTGAAAAATTTTGCAGGTTTAGAAAAAAACGCGATCAAATTTGGTTGAGGCATTCAGTATTAAATGTGTCATTCACAAACAGACAAACAAAGGTAGGACTTTTAGTATATTAGATTCGACAAATATATGCGTACACATAAATTTATTTAAATAAAATATATTTTTTACAGTTCCGTTAAACGAGTAAAAAATGACCGACTCTAACAGTCAGGTCACCTCGGTTCAGCTCGACGCCGAGGCTGGCAAGTCAGTAGGCTAACAAGTGACCGTCGGAAGGCGGCATAGAAAGTGAGAAAGATGGTCAGGTTACAAAACACTCCCAGGCAAGACCAAGCAGAGGTGGCATAGTAGAGGCACAGGCCCAGGTGGAACAGACCGTCAGCGTCGAAGAGGCCCAGCTGCGTGGCGGCCAGCACAGTAGCGTAGGGAGCATTGAACATAGTGCTGGCCAGCGCAGCTAGCATTAAAACCCTGGTCAGCTGGCCGCGGCGCCGGCCTCTCAACAGGCGGCAGACGCTGTAGGCGCTTAGCAACAAATTGAGCGCTACGGGCAGCACGTAAGTTAGAGCGAGTGTTTCGAATATTGCGTAATAGAGGAACTCCTGGCGCCGCTCGATGGCGCACAGCATGTTGGCCCTGTCGGTCTCGCCATTTGGCGCACCAACAAAAACAAGGCGAGGCGAGGCGGCGGCGGCCAGAGCGCAGAACTCGGCGCCGCTGAGCAGGAGGCCGCCGCGCAGGTCACTGAGACCGCCGCGTCGAGGTCGTCGAAATGGCCGACAGAGGGCGGCGCAGAGCTCCGCGGAGAGCGTCACCACTGTCCAGTTGGAGACGGACTTGCACAGGAAGTAGCCATAGTAGAGGGCCTTGCAGAGCGCGGCACCGCTGTCTAACGGTAGGCCGCCCGACCCAATCAGCTGGGTGATTGCTGCCAGACAGGAAGCGTGCAGTGAGTCGCTAATCGCCATGGCAACCAGGTACCAGTGGCACGAGTAGCGCATGCCCCGGTGAAGCACGGCCATAACTACTAACAGGTTGGCAATGCAGCTGAGAACTCCAGTTGCCAGGTAGAGACGAAACTGATGCGGTCTCCAGGACTTCTGCGTGTGATAACAGAGCGGACAGGCGGCAGGGTCGGCTGGGCAGCTCTGATTGGCTGCTAAGCTCAGGGAGGCGCCCAGCCAATGGGGGCCAAATCTGAAAGTCGAGGTTTTACACAGACACATTCTCGTAACTCTGCTCAGAAAGACTGCAGAATCGTGCCTAAAATATAAATATTCCCAGGAGGGTTGCGGGTACCTCGTTCACATATCGTTCAACAAGCTGGCTGACGGAAACTCTGCCTACTCAGCTGACCCCTGAGCACATGACTCATGAGCCAATACTGTACGCAGGCACACAGTCAAGCACACGCTCACACAGGGTGTACAGCAGCCCCTGACTTTCTAATCATCAGGCATGTACACTCTCTGTGCCCTGGGGGTTGGCCCTCGTGGGTGAGTCGCACGACACCTCCAATTTTCGTGCACGAGCCCCAAACGAAAGCGTTTGAGCGTGGAATCAAACCAGGGGTTGTGGCGCTAGAGTCAGACGCGTTTACCACTGGACATGAGAGGGAGTCTGCGGGCTGTCAAGTTCTGTGAGAGGGGCCACGGGCAATCGTGTCAATTTTATTTCAAACAATACTTACCCAGAGTAAAAATCGATAAAATAGGCATTTAGAATGCCGTCCTCATCGACCGTGCCCACCATTGAATCTCGGGAGTTTTCTGTTTAATCTTCGAAAAATGGGAGTAGAACTTTATGGAATTTTTTCAGGCTACGTAGCTAGTAGTCACGTACTGGGTAAGCATTGTACTCAATTAGTCTGTCACCTGCTCAATTTCTCACGCTGTCCAGTTTGCTAGCTGTCCACCCAATGGCAAACACGATTGTGGACGACTTCTGAACTCAAATTATGAGTGTGGGGTCCAAAGATGAATTCGACTAAAATAATATACGAGCTCCTACGTAAACAAAACGTTGTGGGTACTGAACTTAAAGATATTTGGTGAAGTTCTGTCGTGAAGTCGGCTGGCGCTCCTGTTACGACCCAATACAACCCCAAAAAACACCAACAAAACACCAACAATAACACCCAACACAACACCCAACAAAACACCAACAAACACCCAGCACAACCCCAACAAAACACCAACAAAACACCCAACACAACACCCAACACAACACCCAACAAAACACCAATAAAACACTTAACACAACACCCAACACAAAACACCAACAAAACACCCAACACAACACCCAACACAACACCCAACAAAACACCAATAAAACACTTAACACAACACCCAACACAAAACACCAACAAAACACCCAACACAACACCCAACACAACACCCAACACAACACGCAACAAAATACACAACACAACACACAACACAACACCCAAACAACCCCAACACAACACCCAGAACAACCCCAACACAACACCCAGAATAACCCCAACACAACACCCAAACAACCCCAACACAACACCCAGAACAACCCCAACACAACACCCAGAATAACCCCAACACAACACCAAGAACAACCCCAACACAACACCCAGAACAACCCCAACACAACACCAAGAACAACCCCAACACAACACCAAGAACAACCCCAACACAACACCAAGAACAACCCCAACACAACACCAAGAACAACTCCAACACAACACCCAGAACAACCCCAACACAACACCCAGGACAACCGCAACAGAGCCAAAACACAACACCCAGCTCAGTTGTCAAGTTGGTTGGCACACCTGTTGTCCAGTTGGCGCTCGAGTGGTAAAACTCGGGAAAATTCGAATGTGTATTCTAAAAACGTCTGTTTTCTTATTTTTATAACTTTGTCAGCTGAATAAAAAAAGGCAGAATTTTGAAAAACGTTAGCTTGTTATAATCACTCATTACGAGCTGTTCATTACAGGTGGATCGGATGACGAAGATGGACTTGCACTTTAGTCACAGGGCTTTCGGTACCGCCCAAATTAGGGCGGCAGTCGACCCGCAGCTGCAGAATTCATGCCCATTTCGCTGACGATAACTCGTAAACTCTACACTCGAATTTCCTAGAAATGAGTTGGAGGCTGGTGAATAACGCATGCTACGAGTATAAGAATGCATAGCGCTGCAAGGGGTTTTACCATAGACAAATCTGGGCTAGAAAAATAAAGCAAATTATTGTAATACGCTTTTAAATTTTTATTTGTAATTAGAAGTGGGGTAAATATGTAGTTGTTTGTGGGCTGGTAAATTGGCTGGGATTATTGTATTGCAAGTGAACAGTTCTAAAATTTTCTAATAATTAGAAGCTTGTTCCAGATACTCAAGCCCTTGCTTGCCGACTCCCTACATGAGTTCCGCAATTGACTGGGGATCTTCAATGTAGGACTTGGCCAGCTCCACAACCTTGTTCTTGGCTGCCTCGATCAGCCTCTCGCGCTCCATCTGCGACACTTTCTCCGCCAGCGGCTCAATCCAGGAGGCGGCGGACCCGCCATCCAGATTGCCGACCTCCGAGTTGAGCTCCGGCGGATCGTCCAGCGTGAACTCGGTGACTGTCAGCTGGCGTTCGACCAGGTCGCCGTTGAAGCAGAGTCGGAGCACCAGCGGCGGGCAGGTCAGGGTGAATACCGGGTTGGCGCCGAAACAGCAGCTGACTGAGGCATCGCCGTTCACTGACGCTGTCACGGGTCCGATGGCTAGTGCGATTTTGACAAAGATCTTGCTGTTGTCCTCCACGCGGATCGACAGGCCGTCTTCGTTGTTGCCGGCGTTGTGTACACGAACGCTGGCGAGGCCGCGGACGTTGCCGTCGTGAAGCCTGGTGGGGTTGGAGAGAGCAGCGTGCTGAAGGTAATTGTCCATCTGATTTTTATGAGTATAAATTCTCCCCAACTCTAAGACCCTACTGCTACCGCCACCCTCCCAGATCCTCAGTTGGTGAACAACCCTCCCAGATCCTCAGTTGGTGACCAACCCTCCCAGATCCTCAGTTGCTGGGCCAGCCCCCTCCCGGATCCTCAGTTGGTGGCCAACCCTCCCAGATCCTCAGTTGGTGACCAACCCTCCCAGATCCTCAGTTGGTGACCAACCCTCCCAGATTCTCAGTTGCTGGGCCGGCGCCAGCCTCCCAGATTCTCAGTTGCTGGGCCAGCCCCCTCCCGGATCCTCAGTTGGTGGCCAACCCTCCCAGATCCTCAGTTGGTGACCAACCCTCCCAGATCCTCAGTTGGTGACCAACCCTCCCAGATCCTCAGTTGGTGACCAACCCTCCCAGATCCTCAGTTGGTGACCAACCCTCCCAGATCCTCAGTTGGTGGGCCGGCGCCAGCCTCCCAGATCCTCAGTTGCTGGGCCAGCGCCCTCCCGGATCCTCAGTTGGTGGCCAACCCTCCCAGATCCTCAGTTGGTGACCAACCCTCCCAGATCCTCAGTTGGTGACCAACCCTCCCAGATTCTCAGTTGGTGGGCCGGCGCCAGCCTCCCAGATCCTCAGTTGCTGGGCCAGCCCCCTCCCGGATCCTCAGTTGGTGGCCAACCCTCCCAGATCCTCAGTTGGTGACCAACCCTCCCAGATCCTCAGTTGGTGACCAACCCTCCCAGATCCTCAGTTGGTGACCAACCCTCCCAGATCCTCAGTTGGTGACCAAACCTCCCAGATTCTCAGTTTCTGGGCCGGCGCCAGCCTCCCAGATCCTCAGTTGCTGGGCCAGCGCCCTCCCGGATTCTCAGTTGGTGGCCAACCCTCCCAGATCCTCAGTTGGTGACCAACCCTCCCAGATCCTCAGTTGGTGACCAACCCTCCCAGATCCTCAGTTGGTGACCAAACCTCCCAGATTCTCAGTTTCTGGGCCGGCGCCAGCCTCCCAGATCCTTAGTTGCTGGGCCAGCCCCCTCCCGGATCCTCAGTTGGTGACCAACCCTCCCAGATCCTCAGTTGGTGACCAACCCTCCCAGATCCTCAGTTGGTGACCAACCCTCCCAGATCCTCAGTTGGTGGGCCGGCGCCAGCCTCCCAGATCCTCAGTTGCTGGGCCAGCGCCCTCCCGGATCCTCAGTTGGTGGCCAACCCTCCCAGATCCTCAGTTGGTGACCAACCCTCCCAGATCCTCAGTTGGTGACCAACCCTCCCAGATCCTCAGTTGGTGACCAACCCTCCCAGATCCTCAGTTGGTGACCAAACCTCCCAGATTCTCAGTTTATGGGCCGGCGCCAGCCTCCCAGATCCTCAGTTGCTGGGCCAGCGCCCTCCCGGATTCTCAGTTGGTGGCCAACCCTCCCAGATCCTCAGTTGGTGACCAACCCTCCCAGATCCTCAGTTGGTGACCAACCCTCCCAGATCCTCAGTTGGTGACCAACCCTCCCAGATCCTCAGTTGGTGGGCCGGCGCCAGCCTCCCAGATCCTCAGTTGCTGGGCCAGCGCCCTCCCGGATCCTCAGTTGGTGGCCAACCCTCCCAGATCCTCAGTTGCTGAGCGACTGGCACGATAGCTGATGCCTACACGTCAGGTCCTCGCCCTTTACCTCCTAGACTCCTGGCCAGACATATTTGGAGCTCCAAAGAGCCAAAAGGAAAGACTTTTGTTTCACCTTGCATTTCCAGGCAGCGGCAGACAGGCCACCTGAGCGGTGAATGACACGTTAGCCACAGGCGCCTGGATGGGGTCCAGGCCGGCGTCCACAATGGCCGAGTTGAGATGCTCGGCCAGACGTTCGACCAGCTGATTAGCTTTCTCCCTGGCCAAGCGCTCGCCGAACTGGCCGGCCACTCGACCGGCCACGTCCACCGCGACATCCTTGATGTCGGCCACGTCGCGGATGTTGGCCAGCTTTCGCAGCTCGTTCTGTGCATGGGTGAAAAGTTAATCGAGAGACGCGCAAATCAAAGCGTCACTCGACCCAGACATATACGTACGCAGGCTTTCATTGTCAAGCTGTCTAAAAGGTCTTCAACCGCAAATTTTTGCGGTACGAACGAGCAACTTCGTCTTTGCCCCAAATGGCAAAAATTATTTGCCTACGAGTATTTGTTGGAACTATGGAGTCACAGTCTTGTTGTGGCTACGGCACAAGGCTTTGGTAATAAGTGCGAGAGCGACAGGTGCAGGCGCAGGTGAGGCAACATCCAATGAAGTGCTTCATGCTTCATAAAAATCTCCCTTCGAATTGCTTGGAATTCGGAACTATTGGTGTTAAATCCTTATAACAAGGAAGAAATGGAGGCACTTCAGTTACAAAATGCTCTGCGGTGAGATAGTCTTATTATTACATTCGTAACTGTGCAAGGACAAATTTGCAGTCATGTCATACAGTTTATTTCCGTCAAAACTTATTGCTCAAATTTTCTATTTATACGCTCCTACAAGCTATATAGGAGCCATAGCTATGGACTCCTTTATTCTTTATTAACTCGCAATGTCCCTTTTATGGGCTAGGTTGGGTTACCAAAGTTCACGTGTGGCTCACGAAGCCTCTGTATCGGCCCTCGGGTCCTTGAAGCTTAGCAGCCGGCCTCGCTCATAATTCTCATGCTTCTCAGATGCCTCCTCTCCTCTCCTCTCCTCTCCTCTCCTCTCCTCTCCTCTCCTCTCCTCTCCTCTCCTCTCCTCTCCTCTCTTCTCCTCTCCTCTCCTCTCCTCTCCTCTCCTCTCCTCTCCTCTCCTCTCCTCTCCTCTCCTCTCCTCTCCTCTCCTCTCCTCTCCTCTCCTCTCCTCTCCTCTCCTCTCCTCTCCTCTCCTCTTCTCTCCTCTCCTCTCCTCTCCTCTCCTCTCCTCTCTCTCCTCTCCTCTCCTCTCCTCTCCTCTCCTCTCCTCTCCTCTCCTCTCTCCTCTCCTCTCCTCTCCTCTCCTCTCCTCTCCTCTCCTCTTCTCTCCTCTCCTCTCCTCTCCTCTCCTCTCCTCTTCTCTCCTCTCCTCTCCTCTCCTCTCCTCTCCTCCTCTCTCCTCTCCTCTCCTCTCCTCTCCTCTCCTCTCCTCTCTCCTCTCCTCTCCTCTCCTCTCCTCTCTGCTCTCCTATCTCCTCTCTTCTTTCGCCTCTCCTTTCTTCTATCCCTCTTTTCTATTGCGTCTGACTCTCTCCCCTCCTCTTACCCACAGTCATGCTCTATATTCTCTATTTGGCCCTTGAGATAAACTGTTTTTCCGACCCCTGGCCTAAGTTAAGGTCTGCTCTGACGGTTTGGCACTCGGGTTTAAAATCATCCAAAATTTGTCAAGCATCAAGCCGAAGTCTCCCACTCACCATTTTCACAGTCTGGCACTGGCTTATGCTGTTTGTGGCCACAAATCGAGTGCAAATTTCACGAAAACTTCAGCGGACAGTCTGCCGATATTAAAAAGTATGTATAAGTCTGTGCTGCGCTTGTCTGGGTGGTCTCCGCCCGACCTTATCTAGGAGTAAATGGAGCAGTTTCGACTCTCAGAGAGAAAGAGCGGGTTTTCTACAGGTTCTAAAGAAAGGTTGAAATACCTTTTCATTCATTATCTGTCTTTTTGTATAAGCCGCACTGCGCAGTGTTCGAGGCAAGTTGTTTATGCGCTTGGCAAATATCGGAGGCAGCAGTTAAATTCCAGCCTGGCGACTATCAATGGCTCAGTGCTCTCGATTCTGCGCAAGCAACTGCACTGCGCAGCTTTCATCGAAAGTTCGTGCACTCAACTCCAGCACAACTCCAACACAACTCCAGCACAACTCCAGCACAACTCCAGCACAACTCCAACACAATCCCAGCACAACTCCAGCACAACTCCAACACAATCCCAGCACAACTCCAGCACAACTCCAACACAATCCCAGCACAACTCCAGCACAACTCCAGCACAACTCCAGCACAACTCCAGCACAACTCCAGCACAACTCCAGCACAACTCCAGCACAACTCCAGCACAACTCCAGCACAACTCCAGCACAACTCCAGCACAACTCCAACACAATCCCAGCACAACTCCAGCACAACTCCAACACAATCCCAGCACAACTCCAACACAACCCCAGCACAACTCCAGCACAACTCCAGCACAACTCCAACACAACCCCAGCACAACTCCAGCACAACTCCAGCACAACTCCAACACAACCCCAGCACAACTCCAGCACAACTCCAACACAATCCCAGCACAACTCCAACACAACCCCAGCACAACTCCAACACAACTCCAGCACAACCCCAACAAAACACCCAGCACAACCCGAGCAAAACACCCAGCACAACCCCAACACAACACCCAGAACAACCCCAACAAAACACCCAGCACAACCCCAACACAACACCCAGCACAACCCCAACACAACACCCAGCACAACCCCAACACAACACCCAGCACAACCCCAACACAACACCCAGCACAACCCCAACACAACACCCAGCACAACCCCAACACAACACCCAGCACAACCCCAACACAACACCCAGAACAACCCCAACAAAACACCCAGCACAACCCCAACAAAACACCCAGCACAACCCCAACACAACACCCAGCACAACCCCAACACAACACCCAGCACAACCCCAACACAACACCCAGCACAACCCCAACACAACACCCAGCACAACCCCAACAAAACACCCAGCACAACCCCAACAAAACACCCAGCACAACCCCAACAAAACACCCAGCACAACCCCAACACAACACCCAGCACAACCCCAACAAAACACCCAGCACAACCCAACAAAACACTTTAGTGCCCCAAAGCAAAACATGAATACGCGATGTTGGCGAAAGCGAAAGCAGTAACGAGGCCTCCAAAGCCGAAGCAACAACGGGAAAGCGCGCGAAAGAAAAAAATTAAAGGAAACGGAACATAGAAAAGCTGATGCCAACGTCAAACGAGAGATCCCACACCTCTAGCAAACACGACGGAAGCCGCCAAGCCCTGCTGCGACTGCGGGAGATACCGCTGCACTGAGTCGCTCTTCCAGTCACCGATCCGCATGATGTCGGACACCGGCACACCCAACACCGAGGCCCAAGTCGCGCCGCCACGGCGGAGGCTGTGGGCTGAGAAGTGCTCACGCCTGAAGCCCGCAGCCCCTAGCTTGTCCGCTAGGAAGCGATCGAGCTGCCTGCCTGTCAGCAGCCGCTGGTTGCCTCCGGCGTCGCGATAAGTGAACAGAGGCGCATCAGCCGATTGCAGATTATTGAATCTTGCGTGCTGCTCGATTGCTAACACCGGGCACAGCGAAGTCCGCCTCACTAGCCTTGGTAGAAGCACCTGGTGCACCCGCTCTTTGAACTGGAGAGTCTTCCCTTGCTCCAGGCGCAAGATCAGACCTCTCGGGTGTCGAAAGATATCAGCGCAGCGCACCCGTGCCGGACCTTTTCCCGAAGTCGGCAGCACGCTGGATTTTCGAAGCATGCCCCACCAACAGCAGATGGTGACTGCCCAGCATGCCAGCTGAAGCCCGTCAGAACGACTGACTCGCTGATGAATCTCCGACAACATGAGCGGCGATGCTGGTCGTTTTCTCGACACCCGAAGTCCCAGCTCTCGCTTGGCGCCTCGCAGGAGGAGAGCATGCTTTGTCAGATCTGGTGCAGAGTTGACGCGAAACCATACGGACAGCGAGCTGGCGACAGAAGCAACGCTGCCGTACGCTCGCAAACGCGTCCCGACTAGGCTGGCCAGGTAGTCGAGCAGGCTGTTTAGCGGACAGGATACAGGACTGCAGCGGGTCTGCTTGCAGTAAGCTAGCCACTCACGGGTGTGCCTTGCCACCGCCTGCCTCGACCGTGGTGCATAGGAGACGCCTAGCAGCGACGCGGCCCGGCGGCTGAGAGATTCTGGCGCAGCTGGACGGCCTGAAAATGAAGAAAGTGGGCAGAGGCAGGGCAGAAAGCATGTCGATGCATTGATTGCAAAAAAAAGAACTGCGCGAAAACACTGCCAGCTCAGCAGCGCGGCTGGAATAACACCCCCCTCGCCGGCGGAGGGGTGGGCGCCCGACTAAACAACACAGAACGTACACACGCGGCGGGGGGGGGGCGCACAGACGCAGCGCGCTTGGGCACTAAAGCCGGTTTGCTCAACGCAAGCCTAGCGCAAACCGCAGCCCAACATAACACCCAACACAAATCACAACTTTAGCACCACACAAATTAGCACAGCAAGCACAGCACCGCCCCAGTACAACACTTTCAATGCAGCATTTTGGCTCTTTTAGAATGTTCAGTTTTAATATGTACTTTTAGCCAACGGCAGAAAACGAACGCAAGGCTTACACAGCAGTTGCTTTAACAACAATAATCTGATTGACAAGACCAAAGTTTGCAGCACTTTACGAGCCGACGGCCTGTGCCAAGCGGCCATAGACGCTCAATCTGAGCACTGGGTGGTGCCTGAGGCAGTTGTCTATGGCCATAAGTGAATCAGTGCCAGGGGCTCCTAAAGCCCGAACCCGATGCTTAGGACTGACTCTCGCTCATGCTGTCAGTGCTTGATCGGAACGTTACCCATTTCTAGCTCGCACGCTAAACAGATGCAAAGGCTATTGAAGTTTTTTAAGAAAGACGCGGTCAACACTGCCGAAGATATTGCCGAAGAACCACAAGCTTTTGTTAAAACTGCTTCAGAAATTCAAGAAGACGACTGCGACGACAAACCAACTACTGAAGTTGAGGACACCGAAGGCAAGGATATGACAGCGGCTGACCAGCAGGAAAATGACAGAGACTCGGCGAAGGTGGAAGAAGCTGCTGGCAACGAAGAACAACAAAAGCAGCAAGAACAAAAGAAGCAGGAGGCGGAGAAGCCGCATGCCCAGATAATGGACTTCAAGGAGACTACGACGACGAATGAAGTTTGCAGTGCTGCATCATCCGATAAGTTGATAAGTCCACACGGAGACGCTGTCTATGGTAGTGCCGTCAGCGAGGATCTGCAGACGACAGCAACCGCCAGCACTAACAGCGGCAGCGGCAGCATCATCACCAGTAGTAGCAAAGGTGTAGGCGTTGTAAATGGCGAAGTTGGCGGCAGCAACAGCGTCAGCGTCTCGGACAGCTGCAGCTGGGAAACGAAGACCAAGGACGCTGGTAAGGTTGCAGAGAATGGCGACACGGCCAGAATCAACGCCAAGGCTGAGGAGTCCGGCTGCGACCTGGCGCTAAAGCTCGGCAAGCCGGAAGTGATTCACCCGCTGCAGAATTCGTAAGCATTTAGTTGGATTTTCTAATTTATAGACTCAATTATTGAGCCGTCAGTTTTCCACTTCCAGCTGGGGCATCTGGTGCTTCATGCAGAACCGCAGTCAGGACTGGCACGAGAACGTCCGGCACATCAGCAATTTCTCCTCCGTGGAGGACTTCTGGTCGCTGTTCAATCACATCCAGACGGTGGACAATCTGCCTGTCGGCTGCGACTATTACATCTTCAAGGCGAGCATTCAACCCATGTGGGAGGACCGCGCCAATATCAACGGCGGCCGCTGGCTGCTGAAGGTGCCGCACTCGCATCCAACATTCGTACAGCTGTGGATTGAGACTCTGCTGCTGCTAGTTGGCGAGGCGTTCGAATCCGAGTCCGAATCGGTCTGCGGCGCCGTGGCGCAGGTCCGGCGCGGCTTCAACAAGATCAGCATTTGGACTAGGGATGCCGCCAATCGTGGCGCCTGCATGCGCATCGGCTACAGGTGGAAGGCCTGCCTAAAGGCCGCCGCCCCCATTCATTACGAGGCTCACCTGGAGGTCAACAGGAAGAACGGACGGCGCAGCAAGAGCGTCTACTCCATCAACTGACTGACGGGGTTCGGCGGGGCAGCTTACTGATGCTCATTAGCTTGGACAACTTTGTTGCTAGTTCATTAGGATATGATCACACAGTTGACTCCGGTTCAATGATTGCCGCATTAATACAGTTGGAAATTTGATTAAAATACGGTCTGCGAATGTCACGTCAAATCTTTGTGTCATTAGAGGCCGGGGGGTCTGTGTGCACCTTGGCGCACTTTAAGCGACATTGACGAGAGGCATTGCTGCCCATTCCGCCCGACTCCCCTGAGCAGGTGTTGTACTCGCGGGCTGCGATCTCGTCTAGCCCGGTCGTTTTGTTTCCCCGGGGTAGCGGGTTCGGTGCGGGACTGCCCCGGGCGCGCGGCGGAGGGATGGACAGAGGACGAACGACTGGCGCTCCTCGAGGCGGATGGCCACTCCGAGGGGAAGAGGAAGAGATGCGACCCGGGGCGCACAGGCACTCCTTGGTCACGGAAGGCTCGGGGTACTTCCGCGGTCAGCGGAGCGGATAGCCACTCAGAGCCGGCCCGGGAGTCACCGAGATGAATGTGAAACGAGGTGAAGGTGAAGGATTGGCCGGGGCGTACAGACACTCCGGACCAATCAAGAGATACGAGGTGATGGATTAGCTGGGGCGTACAGACACTCCAAGCCAATCGAAGAGTGCAGGTGAGCAAGGGGGTGAGTAGGTGAAGCGATGAGGCGGCGAGGATGGAGGGAAGACACGTGCAGAGAGCCCCAAAAAACGCGAACGCAACCCGAATAAACGTAATTTAAGCTCACCGGGCGGGGTCGAACCGACTCATACGGCGTGGCGCAGTTTATTTAGCCGTTTTAATAACTGTTCTGGTAGCTCGGAGACGGCGGGTGGCACGGATTCGCTTGCTACGAAGTGTTCCGATAGTTTACTGGGCTCGTGCAGTTTTGTACTTTTATGATAGTTTTCTTACTCAGTTGCTGGTGTAGCTCTAACCGCAAAAACCAAGCAGCGTGCCACCGGCCGGCTCCAAGCCAGCTAATAAATAGTATGCCAAAAAATGGGGGAGTGGGCCAAACCGGCCTGAGCGCAAATACTCACACAACAGAACCCCGCGAGCACCCCACCCTAGCCCAGCCAATCAAAACATGCGCTGGGTAAGGCTTTACGAACGGGGGGTAGAAAAGCGAGGGTCTGCCGGCCCAGCCAGCCAATCAGAGCACACGCCGGCTGCCCAAAACCAAAGCCGGCTGAACCAACTCAAACCAGCTAGGCCGGCAGACCGGGCGGTTCGCATGCACAAAAAAACATGTTGATGAGAAGGTCATTGTGGCGCAGGCCACAACACAGGCACACAAGCGCGCGGATACGTACGCAGTCATACGCACAGGCACACACTCACACAGGAGTGCACAGTGGCCCTAACTTTATTTATCGTTAGGCATGTACACTTCACTGCGCCTTGGGGGTTGGCCCTCAAGCTGGGCGTTAATTGCACGAGCAGAGCCAAGCCGAGATTCCAATTTAGCCCCAAATTAATGTGACTGCACTGGGAATCGAGCCTGGGCCGCTGGCACTTCAGAGCGCCGCGCTGGACCACTGGGCTACGGCCCCCAGACTAATGAAGCTGAAATCCACTCAGAGATTTTTGAACGCAGAAAATTTCCCGATATTTTTTACAGATACTACTGTGATTAGCATATACGAGCTTTGCAGATTTACTCAAAACAAGTTATCAAGTTAGCTATATATCGAAACGGTATTTAGTTTAGCATGCGTGTAAAGTGCGTATTAATAGACTAATCGCTCGGCCCGGTTAATGTAGTGAATTTCATCGGTTTCCTTAAATTGTTCATTCATTAGCCGCAGCTGTCATTGCGGCAACCTTTTCAGTGTGGCTCAATGACTATTAGAGCGAGAGAGAGCAGCAGTCCATGGCAACACGAAGGCCACTCATTGGCCTTCACTGAGTGAGAAGAGAGCAAAGTATCGCGGCTTTTCTCATTGAGTCTTCGCGTACGCCTGAGCTGCATCGCCCAGGCCCCCCGCCGCCACCAGTGCCACGCTCCCATTATTCCCATTATGAAGAGAGGCAGCCTCTTCAGCGCTCATTAGTCCAACAGAGGGTGAGCGAGCAGTGCTAGACAGGGCAGAGAGGCTCTGCAGAGTAATAGGATTGGGTTGGGGGGCAGAAGCAACGGTGAGAGAAGGAGAGAGAGGGGGGAGGCAAGCCCACAGCGCTGTCGGCAAGGCAATGCGAATGTACGGCTAAAGGGCCAGCATAAGACGGGGCGATAAGCCTGACGAAGCGGCAAGCTGAAGGCGATAAAACTGCAGGAGCTCGTTGCAGAGTCTTCGAAAGAAAGTAATTTGTGCTAACAGAAAGTTTATTTCAAATTCAAATCAACAGCTATGAGCAAGAAACCGGTGCAGATCCCGCCTGGCTTCAAGGAGCTGCTGCAGGAGTTCACCGTCGCCGTGCTGCGCGAGGCGCCCGACAATGTCGTTGACTTCGCCATCGACTACTTCACCCGGATGCGGCTCAAACGGATGCACCACTCTGAGGCTGGCGGGGACGACGAGGCCGGCAGCGAGGCCGCCGGCTCCGAGGCCGAGTCCGACTTCGACGAGCCGATGCCACCGCCAATGCAGAGTCGGGGACCTCGCCGAGTAGCCGTGGCTGGCGAGAGCTTCGACCCGGAGAAAGAAGACGACGACGACACCCCGATCCCCATCCACCCGAAGACGGAGGACCAGCGGTGCCGGCTGAACGAGGCCGTCAAGCACATCCTGCTGTTCCGCTGCCTGGACGAGGACCAGATGCATGACGTCATCAACGCCATGTTCGAGCGGCGCTGCCAACCAGGCGACCGGATCATCACGCAGGGCGAGGACGGCGACAATTTCTACGTGATCGAGTCGGGAGTCTACGACATCTACGTCCTGATCAACGGCCAGGACACCAAGGTCGGGAAGTACGACAACCAGGGCTCCTTCGGCGAGCTCGCGCTGATGTACAACGCTCCGCGGGCTGCCACCATCCAGTGCGCCTCCCCCGGCAGCATCTGGGCGATGGACCGCGACACTTTCCGCCGTCTGGTGCTGAAGAAGGCCTTCCAGAAGCGAGTGATGTACGAGAACCTCATCGACTCCGTGCCGCTGCTCAAGGAGCTGGCGCCCTACGAACGGATGAACGTCGCCGATGCGCTGAAGTCGAAGGCCTACGCTGACGGCGACCGGATCATCGCGCAGGGCGAGCCCGGCAACGAGATGTACTTTGTAGAGGAGGGCGAGGTCCGCATAACGCGGCGCTCGGCTGACGGCGACGAAGTGGAGATCTCGCGCCTGCAGAAGGGCGGCTACTTCGGCGAGCTGGCCCTGCTGACCAAGCAGCCGCGGGCCGCCAATGTCTACGCCTGCGGCGGCCGCTGCAAAGTTGCCGTGCTGGACGTCGGCTCCTTCGAGCGGCTGCTCGGCCCCTGCCTGGACATCATGCGCCGCTCCATCGACAACTACCAGCAGCAGCTCACCAGCCTGTTCGGCAGTCTGGAGGCCGTGCCCGACCTGCGCGGCTGAAGCTGGAGCAGTTCTCACACACACTCAGACTCTCTCTCTTTCTCCAGCAGTCCCGAGGCGCCCCTGGTCGCCTCTTTGACTTTTTGTTCAACTTTTGTTACTTTTTCCACTTCCAATGATTGCTCGACGATAAATTGGATTAAAGAATTAACTAGGAGAAGGCAAAGAGGATTATTGCGATTTCTTGTAGCAATTGTAATATTTCGCTCAGCAAAGCTGTTCCGCAGATGAGAAAGCGTACGAAGATATTAGCTCCCCGTGTATATTGCTTTTCAACTCGTTTTCATCGATTTTGACTTCTATTAGTAGCTTCAGTGCTATGCTTGGAAAATATATTATATACGAGTCCGCTGGGACCTAGGCGTAGCAATGCTCCCTCGCCTTCCTCTGTTTCTGCTTTGTCTCTGCATAAAAAGCTTTTCCCGCATTAAGTTTCTAGTGCTGAATTAACTGCAGGAAAAAGCTAATTAATGGTGGGGTTAACAGAAATATATCAAACTGTGAATTTAGCATTGCAGATCTCAGTGAGTGCTCGATCGGGTCGGCTTTTATTCCGCGAAGTAAATCACCGCCTTTTCATTTGGGCTGCGCGTTTGCACGCATTAATTAGAGAGTTCGGCATGCGATAAGCCTTATTAATGGGCTCTGAGAGAAGCACTGCAGCCTCGCCTTTACTTTTAACCCGCTCTTCGCTCTCGCTGCTGCTCTCATCTGCTCCTCTCATGCCTCCTCTCCTCTCCTCTCCTCTCCTCTCCTCTCCTCTCCTCTCCTCTCCTCTCCTCTCCTCTCCTCTCCTCTCCTCTCCTCTCCTCTCCTCTCCTCTCCTCTCCTCTCTCTCCTCTCCTCTCCTCTCTTCTCCTCTCCTCTCCTCCCTCTCCTCTCCTCTCCTCTTCTCTCCTCCCTCTCCTCTCCTCTCCTCTCCTCCCCTCTCCTCTCCTCTCCTCTCCTCTCCTCTCTCTCCTCTCCTCTCCTCTCCTCTCCTCTCCTCCCCTCCTCTCCTCTCCTCTCCTCTCCTCTCCTCTCCTCTTCTCCTCTCCTCTCCTCTCCCCCCTCTCCTCTCCTCTCATGCCTCCTCTCCTCTCCTCTCCTCCCTCTCTCTCCTCTCATGCCTCCTCTCCTCTCCTCTCCTCCCTCTCCTCTCCTCTCCTCTCTCTCCTCTCCTCTCCTCTCCTCTCCTCTCCTCTCCTCTCCTCTCCTCTCCTCTCCTCTCCTCTCCTCTCCTCTCCTCTCCTCTCCTCTTCTCCTCTCCTCTCCTCTCCTCCCTCTCCTCTCCTCTCCTCTCCTCTCCTCTCCTCTCCTCTCCTCTTCTCCTCTCCTCTCCTCTCCTCCTCTCCTCCTCTCCTCTCATGCCTCCTCTCCTCTCCTCTCCTCTCCTCTCTCCTCTCCTCTCCTCTCCTCTCCTCTCCTCTCCTCTCCTCTCCTCTCCTCTCCTCTCCTCTCCTCTCATCTCCTCTCCTCTCATCTCATCTCCTCCCTCTCCTCTCCTCTCATGCCTCCTCTCCTCTCCTCTCCTCCTCCTCTCCTCTCCTCTCCCTCTCTCCTCTCCTCTCCTCTCCTCTCCTCTCCTCTCCTCTCCTCTCCTCTCCTCTCCTCTCCTCTCCTCTCCTCTCCTCTCCTCTCCTCTCCTCTCTCCTCTCCTCTCCTCTCCTCTCTCCTCTCCTCTCCTCTCCTCCCTCTCCTCTCCTCTCCTCTCCTCTCCTCTCCTCTCCTCTCCTCTTCTCCTCTCCTCTCCTCTCCTCCCTCTCCTTTTCTCTCCTCTCCTCTCCTCTCCTCTCCTCTCCTCTCCTCTCTCCTCTCCTCTCCTCTCCTCTCCTCTCCTCTCCTCTCCTCTCATGCCTCCTCTCCTCTCCTCTCCTCTCTCCTCTCCTCTCCTCTCCTCTCCTCTCCTCTCCTCTCCTCTCCTCTCCTCTCATCTCCTCTCCTCTCCTCTCATCTCCTCTCCTCTCCTCTCCTCTCCTCTCCTCCCTCTCCTCTCCTCTCCTCTCATCTCCTCTCCTCTCCTCTCCTCTTCTCTCTCCTCTCATCTCCTCTCCTCTCCTCTCCAAATAGCTCATATTGAATATTGTCTGGTTCATGTGCAGTGGCAGACCACAATTTGCATAAGACTCATCCGTGTGAGATTATTCTGCAATGCAAAATTCGCAATCAAGTATTCCGAATTTGTTGCAATGCAAACTTCTCCAAAGTCTCTATCTTTTTACTGGATCTGCAGCTCACAAATTTAAACCGCTGCTCATATGCTCCCAAGCAGAAAGCCAGAAGAAGAAGACCAGCAAGCATTCTATACTAGATAAGGCGCATTGCTGCCTGTCAGATAGATAAACATGCCCAGCTCTGCATTGCATTTGCACGCTCCGCCGCCAATTTAAAGTGACAAAACTGTCTTCTTGGCTACCTTCTTCTTGCTATGCTGTTCCTTGCAGCACAGAGCAGTGGTTTTAATAGGCACAATATAATTTTTCATTGCTGCCTTTCATAGTCCAGTTGCCTCTGAGACATTGTACAGGCTTGCTGTCACAGCTTACAGATTGAGCAATAGAATGGGGGCGTGGCGGCTGGGGGAGGGGGGTTGCTATTCAGCTAGTGAGCAGTCACCGTATGCTTTGACGTCAGCAGTTGCTTGCTGCTTTGAATGCGTATAGAGGCGGAGTTTTGGATAAAACATGAGAGAGGAGAGGCGGATATGGAAAGAGAGGAAAGGAGAGGAGAGGAGAGGAGAGGAGAGGAGAGAGAAGAGGAGAGGAGAGGAGAGGAGAGGAGAGGAGAGGAGAGGAGAGGAGAGGAGAGGAGAGGAGAGGAGAGGGAGGAGAGGAGAGGAGAGGAGAGGAGAGGAGAGGAGAGGAGAGGAGAGGAGAGGAGAGGAGAGGAGAGGAAACAAGAAGAGAAGAGATGAGAAAAAAAGAGATGAGAGGAGATAAGAGGAGAGGATCCAAACCCTAATCTAAACTCTAAACTAAACCACAACTTAAACCCTAACCTACTTCCTAAACTTATTTCCTAACCAAAACCCTAACCTAAGCACTAAGCTAAGCTCTAACCTAAACCCTAACCTAAGCCCTAACCTAAGCCCTAACCTAAGCCCTAACCTAAGCCCTAACCTAAGCCCTAACCTAAGCCCTAACCTAAGCCCTAACCTAAGCCCTAACCTAAGCCCTAACCTAAGCCCTAACCTAAGCCCTAACCTAAGCCCTAACCTAAGCCCTAACCAAAACCCTAACCTAAGCCCTAACCTAAGCCCTAACCAAAACCCTAACCTAAGCCCTAACCTAAGCCCTAACCAAAAC
Source organism: Macrostomum lignano (assembly GCA_002269645.1). Classification (NCBI taxonomy): domain Eukaryota; kingdom Metazoa; phylum Platyhelminthes; family Macrostomidae; genus Macrostomum; species Macrostomum lignano. The sequence continues at coordinate 295,987 of NIVC01000646.1, forward strand.
CCTAACCTAAGCCCTAACCTAAGCCCTAACCTAAGCCCTAACCTAAGCCCTAACCTAAGCCCTAACCTAAGCCCTAACCTAAGCCCTAACCTAAGCCCTAACCTAAGCCCTAACCTAAGCCCTAACCTAAGCCCTAACCTAAGCCCTAACCTAAGCCCTAACCAAAACCCTAACCTAAGCCCTAACCTAAGCCCTAACCAAAACCCTAACCTAAGCCCTAACCTAAGCCCTAACCAAAACCCTAACCTAAGCCCTAACCTAAGCCCTAACCTAAGCCCTAACCTAAGCCCTAACCTAAGCCCTAACCTTAGCTCTAACCTAAACTCTAAAAATGGTTATTAACAATAAGAGCAAACCGAAAGGACTCAGCAACAACTCAGCTCAGCGATTCTCTGTTGAGGCTTTTTTGTAAGTCAAACAACTGCAAAATTAATAAAGTAAAACGTAAGTAAGAAAAGAATTTTTAAACTGAAATCGCAGCACCAATAGGGAAGAGATTGCTGGTTGGCCTTCTATCAAATTCTATTTCTGTCTATTTCTGTATACCCCGAGTGCGCACGGATGAAGAAAACTCGGAGGCTTCTTTCTTCTCTTTCTTCTCGATTAATCCTAGTTTAACCCCAGGCCTTCCATCCTTTCTCCTACGCTTGTCTTGATGGTCTCGGTTCGAGTCTAGCAATCCCTTGAGCTCTCAATGAGTTCAGTCTGCCTTCTCCTTTAAGCTGTGACTATTGCTCTGAGCCCATGCAGAGATTTACGTTCAGAGTACCTACGGGCTACGTAAAGTTAAAGCTAATAAATCTAATCATTCACAAACCCGATCATTCACAAACCCGATCATTCACAAACCCGATCATTCACTAACCCGATCATTCACAAACCCGATCATTCACAAACCCGATCATTCACAAACCCGATCATTCACAAACCCGATCATTCACAAACCCGATCATTCACAAACCCGATCATTCACAAACCCGATCATTCACAAACCCGATCATTCGCAAACCCGATCATTCACAAACCCGATCATTCACAAACCCGATCATTCACAAACCCGATCATTCACAAACCCGATCATTCACAAACCCGATCATTCACAAACCCGATCATTCACAAACCCGATCATTCACAAACCCGATCATTCACAAACCCGATCATTCACAAACCCGATCATTCACAAACCCGATCATTCGCAAACCCGATCATTCACAAACCCGATCATTCACAAACCCGATCATTCACAAACCCGATCATTCACAAACCCGATCATTCACAAACCCGATCATTCACAAACCCGATCATTCACAAACCCGATCATTCACAAACCCGATCATTCACAAACCCGATCATTCACAAACCCGATCATTCCCAAAAGCGATCATTCACAAACCCGATCATTCACAAACCCGATCATTCACAAACCCGATCATTCACAAACCCGATCATTCACAAACCCGATCATTCACAAACCCGATCATTCCCAAAAGCGATCATTCACAAACTATCCGCTAAATTAACGGAGAGTTTTACGTGCTGCTAAATTAAAGTGCCAATGAGAAAGCTCAAGAATTGGATGCAGCCATTAAACTCATTTTATCTTAATTTCTTTTTAACGCTACTTTCAGTAGTTTGGAACAGACTATATTAAAAAAGATTTAAGATCAATAAGACGCATTAGAGTATTTTTTGCATTAGAATTCACAGTCACTTTTTTATTAGATGGGCCAGCAAGTAGGGTATTAAAATCTGGTAAAATTTAGGCATAATTAATGCATTTGTTTTACTGCTCTTTCAAAAATTCACGTCAGCATACAGCCTTTTCTGCTCCAATTCTGCTTCTCTGCTTCTCTGCTTCTCTGCTTCTCTGCTTCTCTGCTTCTCTGCTTCTCTGCTTCTCTGCTTCTCTGCTTCTCTGCTTCTCTGCTTCTCTGCTTCTCTGCTTCTCTGCTTCTCTGCTTCTCTGCTTCTCTGCTTCTCTGCTTCTCTGCTTCTCTGCCTCTCTGCTTCTCTGCTTCTCTGCTTCTCTGCTTCTCTGCTTCTCTGCTTCTCTGCTTCTCTGCTTCTCTGCTTCTCTGCTTCTCTGCCTCTCTGCTTCTCTGCTTCTCTGCTTCTCTGCTTCTCTGCTTCTCTGCTTCTCTGCTTCTCTGCTTCTCTGCTTCTCTGCTTCTCTGCTTCTCTGCTTCTCTGCTTCTCTGCTTCTCTGCTTCTCTGCTTCTCTGCTTCTCTGCTTCTCTGCTTCTCTGCTTTTCTGCTTCTCTGCTTCTCTGCTTCTCTGCCTCTCTGCTTCTCTGCTTCTCTGCTTCTCTGCTTCTCTGCTTCTCTGCTTCTCTGTCTCTCTGCTTCTCTGCTTCTCTGTCTCTCTGCTTCTCTGCTTCTCTCTGCTCCTCTCTGCTTCTCTTTGCTTCTATACTTTTTTGAGGCCTTTGTCCTAATAGTTATTGACTCTATAGTTATGGACTGATAAATATCGAAGTTTTACATTTTTTGTACACTGCGATATTTAGACTAGCGAAAGTATTCACGCCTTTTTACGCTACTATCAGTAGCAAAGCGAAATTACTATTCATTAAAAGAACTTAGTCTCGAAGTCTCGAAAAAATCAGTAGGTTTTGTTATTACGCAACACTGTTTCTTCGAAACAGAAGGGTCCTCACACGTTTGGGAAGGCGTTTTCTTCCTAACACGGATGGGAACGAGCGGTAGCGGCTCGCGTGAGGCGCCGCTCGGTAGAGGATTAAATTAAAGCCACTGGCCAGGCCGGTGTCGGGTGGCCGCCACCTCTAATCCGCTAATCGCTAATCCGAGGTGACAACTTCCGCTCCTTCCCGGCTGCGGGGGTCAATTGGCTTCGGTCACGTGCCACAGCTGACGGATGCTAACATCGCGCTGGTCTAAAACTCGTGCTGCTCTATGAGATAACTCACTTAACAACTCACTGCAGTGTCGACTGGATGGACTGGAGACCGGGCTTAATTTATACGGCTGGAGACTGACTGCTCATCTCTAGACTTCTCGCAGTGTTTCCTCTACCTGCTCTATCTGATCTACTCTGTGCCTGCTCTATCTGATCTACTCTCTACCTGCTCTATCTGATCTACTCTGTGCCTGCTCTATCTGATCTACTCTCTACCTGCTCTATCTGACCTACTCTCTACCTGCTCTATCTGACCTACTCTGTGCCTGCTCTATCTGATCTACTCTCTACCTGCTCTATCTGATCTACTCTCTACCTGCTCTATCTGATCTACTCTGTGCCTGCTCTATCTGATCTACTCTGTGCCTGCTCTATCTGATCTACTCTCTACCTGCTCTATCTGACCTACTCTCTACCTGCTCTATCTGACCTACTCTGTGCCTGCTCTATCTGATCTACTCTCTACCTGCTCTATCTGATCTACTCTCTACCTGCTCTATCTGATCTACTCTGTGCCTGCTCTATCTGACCTACTCTGTGCCTGCTCTATCTGATCTACTCTGTGCCTGCTCTATCTGATCTACTCTCTACCTGCTCTATCTGATCTACTCTCTACCTGCTCTATCTGATCTACTCTCTACCTGCTCTATCTGATCTACTCTCTACCTGCTCTATCTGATCTACTCTCTACCTGCTCTATCTGATCTACCCTGTGCCTGCTCTATCTGATCTACTCTCTACCTGTTTTATCTGATCTAGTTTCTACCCGCTCTATCTAATCTACTCTCCACCTGTTCTACCTGATACGCATTACACTACAGACTGTCTTATTTTTAAAATACGAACCCCATATCAAAGCACAGCTGCTCGGCTATTTGAGCAGGTGACACAGGACACGGGATTTCAGTAAATTCTAATCCCAACCTCCCCGAGTTTAAGTCCTTCCTTCCTCGGGCCTACACCTCTCTCCACCTCCTGCTCAGCAAAAAGCGCTTTATTCCTCTGAGGCCAACTTTTCCTGCAACTTCCTGGGCCTGAGACGCGCTGCTGTCTCTCCGGTGGGCGGCTGCGGCGGGCCACGGCAGAGCGGATTATACTCGGCAGCTTATGCTCTGCCCGACCTGCGCTGAGCCAGCGGATAATGAGATAGATAGATAGATAGATAGATAGATAGATAGATAGATAGATAGATAGATAGATAGATAGATAGATAGATAGATAGATAGATAGATAGATAGATAGATACTCTGCGAATACTCTGCAGCAGACATATTCTGGTCCTGTCCTGAGAATCTGAGGCTCAGCCATCCGTCAAAAGCATTTTACTATCCAGATTGCAGCGCTAAGTGGCGGCAGTCGCACAGGTGCTGCCAGCTGCCACATCGAGCCGCGCCAATTAACGGAGAAGCTCCGTTTGAGCGAGCCGCAGCAAGCCGAGTCAGAAAATCACTTAAAAATTTGCTGCAGCTCGTTGAGCAGTGAATTGCTGAAAGCTGTTGCTGGGAATCGCTTCGTGCGAACTCAGGGTCGTTAAGTGGCTGCCAGCTCGATCCGATGCGATTCAGTGCTCAAAATCACCCAGCCGGCGCGCTGTTTTCTCTTTACTCTCAGTTCCGACCCGAATTTCGGAGCTGAAATTGATCAGCTTTGCTTTGTTTTTGACCCGATTGTTTGATCAGAGTCGCATCGGTATACGTATGGGATTGGTTCATGCAGATGCTGCAGGTTCCATGCCTAAACATCTTCCTTATTTAGTTGGGCCCTCCAAAAATTTAAACTAACTGGCCCAAAAGCTTTCTTGAAATGCGACGCGGCGATGAAGGCAGTGGGGACAGGAGGGAGAAGCAGACTCAGATTCCATTACTTCGGGCCTCCACTGCCCCCATCACGCAATCGACTCCTACAAGCCAAGCCGTGCCCCCCACTTTCCCTAATGGATTTCCAGTTTCTGTTTCACTCGATTCTTCTTCACCCGCGGAGTCTGATTCATCTACGAGTATCTATCTATCTATCTATCTATCTATCTATCTATCTATCTATCTATCTATCTATCTATCTATCTATCTATCTATCTATCTATCTATCTATCTATCTATCTATCTATCTATCTATCTATCTATCTATCTATCTATCTATCTATCTATCTATCTATCTATCTATCTATCTATCTATCTATCTATCTATCTGTCTATCTATCTGTCTATCTATCTATCTATCTATCTATCTATCTATCTATCTATCTATCTATCTATCTATCTATCTATCTATCTATCTATCTATCTATCTATCTATCTATCTATCTATCTATCTATCTATCTATCTATCTATCTATCATTGATGCAGCGCACTACATGGTTGAGGCACAGCAAAAGGGGCGGAAGTGAATCTCGTGGGCCCTAAGGCCACCACTGCAGAGCGCTGAGGCCCAGTTTAATCAGCGCTGAGTGCCCGCCCGAGGGCCGCCCTGCCTGCCTTTTCACCAAAACTTCCTCCCGCGCTTTTTGTCGCCGCCCGAAGCGCCACCTCGGCATCCGGCGCTTCCTCAGCCCGTTTCCGGGGCGGCCGCGCCTCGAGACGCCGCGGGCTTGGCGGAAGGCACTTCGATCTGATTGGATTTTCCTGATGTTTTGTCTCCAAAGCAGAAGCAGCAGGCTCATCTTGAGTCACGGTGGGGAATAGCAAAATTATGCAATGCACCGAACATCGCTGAATCGCACAAATTCACTCCCAGTCACACAGAATCACACAAAATCAATAAAATCACACAGAATCACACCGAAATACAGAATTTCACTGAAACTCAACGGAATTCACAGAATCATTAAGAGTCAATAAGAGTCACTCAGAATCAATAAGAGTCACACAGAATCAATAAGAGACCCACAGAATCAATAAGAGTCTCACAGAATCAATAAAAGTCACACATAATCAATAAGAGTCTCACAGAATCAATAAGAGCCACACAGAATCAATAAGAGTCTCACAGAATCAATAAAAGTCACACATAATCAATAAGAGTCACTCAGAATCAATCAGAGTCACACAGAATCAATAAGAGACCCACGGAATCAATAAGAGTCACTCAGAATCAATAAGAGCCACACAGAATCAATAAGAGTCTCACAGAATCAATAAAAGTCACACATAATCAATAAGAGTCACTCAGAATCAATAAGAGTCTCACAGAATCAATAAAAGTCACACATAATCAATAAGAGTCACTCAGAATCAATAAGAGTCACTCAGAATCAATAAGAGTCTCACAGAATCAATAAGAGTCACACAGAATCAATAAGAGTCCCACAGAATCAATAAGAGTCACACAGAATCAATAAGAGTCTCACAGAATCAATAAGAGTCACACAGAATCAATAAGAGTCCCACAGAATCAATAAGAGTCCCACAGAATCAATAAGAGTCACACAAAATCAATAAGAGTCACACAGAATCAATAAGAGTCACACAGAATCAATAAGAGTCTCACGGAATCAATAAGAGACCCACAGAATCAATAAAAGTCACTCAGAATCAATAAGAGTCACTCAGAATCAATAAGAGTCACACAGAATAAATAAGAGTCACTCAGAATCAATAAGAGTCTCACAGAATCAATAAGAGTCACACAGAATCAATAAGAGACCCACAGAATCAATAAGAGACACACAGAATCAATAAGAGTCACACAGAATCAATAAGAGTCTCACAGAATCAATAAGAGTCCCACAGAATCAATAAGAGTCACACAGAATCAATAAGAGTCACTCAGAATCAATAAGAGTCCCACAGAATCAATAAGAGTCACACAGAATCAATAAGAGTCTCACAGAATCAATAAGAGTCACACAGAATCAATAAGAGTCCCACAGAATCAATAAGAGTCACACAAAATCAATAAGAGTCACACAGAATCAATAAGAGTCACACAGAATCAATAAGAGTCTCACGGAATCAATAAGAGACCCACAGAATCAATAAAAGTCACTCAGAATCAATAAGAGTCACTCAGAATCAATAAGAGTCTCACAGAATAAATAAGAGTCACTCAGAATCAATAAGAGTCTCACAGAATCAATAAGAGTCACACAGAATCAATAAGAGACCCACAGAATCAATAAGAGACACACAGAATCAATAAGAGTCACACAGAATCAATAAGAGTCTCACAGAATCAATAAGAGTCCCACAGAATCAATAAGAGTCACACAGAATCAATAAGAGTCACTCAGAATCAATAAGAGTCACACAGAATCAATAAGAGTCACACAGAATCAATAAGAGTCACACAAAATCAATAAGAGTCACACAGAATCAATAAGAGTCACACAGAATCAATAAGAGTCTCACGGAATCAATAAGAGACCCACAGAATCAATAAAAGTCACTCAGAATCAATAAGAGTCACTCAGAATCAATAAGAGTCACACAGAATCAATAAGAGTCACACAGAATCAATAAGAGTCACACAGAATCAATAAGAGTCACACAGAATCAATAAGAGTCACACAGAATCAATAAGAGTCTCACAGAATCAATAAGAGTCACTCAGAATCAATAAGAGTCCCACAGAATCAATAAGAGTCACACAGAATCAATAAGAGTCTCACAGAATCAATAAGAGTGCCACAGAATCAATAAGAGTCTCACAGAATCAATAAGAGTCCCACAGAATCAATAAGAGTCTCACAGAATCAATAAGAGTCACTCAGAATCAATAAGAGACACACAGAATAAATAAGAGTCACTCAGAATCAATAAGAGTCACTCAGAATCAATAAGAGTCACTCAGAATCAATAAGAGTCACTCAGAATCGATAAGAGTCACACAGAATCAATAAGAGTCACACAGAATCGATAAGAGTCACACAGAATCAATAAGAGTCACACAGAATCAATAAGAGTCACACAGAATCAATAAGAGTCACACAGAATCGATAAGAGTCACACAGAATCAATAAGAGTCACACAGAATAAATAAGAGTCACACAGAATCAATAAGAGTCACTCAGAATCAATAAGAGTCACACAGAATCAATAAGAGTCACACAGAATCAATAATAATCACTAAGTGTCACACAACGCATCGCAAAAAATTTCAACGTAAGCAACTGAGATCATCGCTTGGGAGTCTCTTTAAGACTTGGAGCCTCTCAATTATTACTCGGCACCGCTGATTGGCTGTTCCCGCCGGCCGGGCCAATGGGAGGGTCCGGGACGGGAATGGGGATCACAACGGGACCCCCATGGAGCGAGCATTTTGCCCACCGACAAATGAGGGAGGGGCCGGGCGTTGAAGGGGAAAGGTGAGAATTAGAAAGACGAGAAACGGAAATAAAATCGCTATAAGCAGCTTTGATGTTGAAGAGAAGCTGACAGGGCCGCTATTGAGTCTGAGCAGCTCCAGTTGACTTGCTATGCCAGCTGCGTGCTGACGAAACTCTTGGAGACAATGTCGGCCGTTGCCACCCTGGAAACTCCTGTTGGATTCGCGTCTGCAATGCAAGGTAGGCGGCTTGGCTTTGCTTTGAGCTCTGATGCTCAGAATTCATGGAATCTAGCTTCCAATGGTGCCTCACTGAAGCTTCCAATGGTGCCTCACTGAAGCTTCCAATGGTGCCTCACTGAAGCTTCCAATGGTGCCTCACTAAGGCTTCCAATGGTGCCTCACTAAAGCTTCCAATGGTGCCTCACTGAAGCTTCCAATGGTGCCTCACTGAAGCTTCCAATGGTGCCTCACTGAAGCTTCCAATGGTGCCTCACTGAAGCTTCCAATGGTGCCTCACTGAAGCTTCCAATGGTGCCTCACTGAAGCTTCCAATGGTGCCTCACTGAAGCTTCCAATGGTGCCTCACTGAAGCTTCCAATGGTGCCTCACTGAAGCTTCCAATGGTGCCTCACTGAAGCTTCCAATGGTGCCTCACTGAAGCTTCCAATGGTGCCTCACTGAAGCTTCCAATGGTGCCTCACTGAAGCTTCCAATGGTGCCTCACTGAAGCTTCCAATGGTGCCTCACTGAAGCTTCCAATGGTGCCTCACTGAAGCTTCCAATGGTGCCTCACTGAAGCTTCCAATGGTGCCTCACTGAAGCTTTTAATGGTGCCTCACTGAAGCTTCCAATGGTGCCTCACTGAAGTCTCCAATGGTGCCTCACTGAAGCTTCCAATGGTGCCTCACTGAAGCTTCCAATGGTGCCTCACTGAAGCTTCCAATGGTGCCTCACTGAAGCTTCCAATGGTGCCTCACTGAAGCTTCCAATGGTGCCTCACTGAAGTCTCCAATGGTGCCTCACTGAAGCTTCCAATGGTGCCTCACTGAAGCTTCCAATGGTGCCTCACTGAAGCTTCCAATGGTGCCTCACTGAAGCTTCCAATGGTGCCTCACTGAAGCTTCCAATGGTGCCTCACTGAAGCTTCCAATGGTGCCTCACTGAAGCTTCCAATGGTGCCTCACTGAAGTCTCCAATGGTGCCTCACTGAAGCTTCCAATGGTGCCTCACTGAAGCTTCCAATGGTGCCTCACTGAAGCTTCCAATGGTGCCTCACTGAAGCTTCCAATGGTGCCTCACTGAAGTCTCCAATGGTGCCTCACTGAAGCTTCCAATGGTGCCTCACTGAAGCTTCCAATGGTGCCTCACTGAAGCTTCCAATGGTCTGGTGCCTCACAGTAACGCCATAAAAACGCCGACTTTCAGACGAACCGCAGCCATCGGTTTCTCCGCTGCCTCCGCCGCCGCCGCCGCCGCCGCCACCACCGCCGCCGTCCTTGAGCGGATTGTCGCTCTGCGTCGGATGCGGCGGTGCCATCACGGATCCCTACATACTGCGGGTGCAGCCAGACCTGGAGTGGCACGCCAGCTGCTTGAAGTGCGTCGAGTGCTCAGCTGAACTCAATCAGGCTCGCACCTGCTATGTGCGCAATGGGCGGCCCTATTGTAAAGCTGATTACTGCAGGTAAGGCCGCTGAGAGATGGAAAGGACCTAGTGGTGTGGATAGTGGGTCACGTGACTTCCCGGTGTGGATAGTGGGTCACGTGACTTCCCGGTGTGGATAGTGGGTCACGTGACTTCCCGGTGTGAATAGTGGGTCACGTGACTTCCCGGTGTGAATAGTGGGTCACGTGACTTCCCGGTGTGGATAGTGGGTCACGTGACTTCCCGGTGTGGATAGTGGGTCACGTGACTTCCCGGTGTGGGTAGTGGATCACTTGACCTCCAGATGTTAATTTTGGTTGTGGGTCGCTTGACCTCCAGATGTTAATTTGGGTTGTGGGTCGCTTGACCTCCCGGTTTCGATTTGAGGGTGGGTCACTTGACCTCCAGATGTCAATTGGGGTTGTGGGTCACATGACCTGCCGGTTTCGATTTGAGGGTGGGTCACTTGACCTCCTCGTATAAGTGGCGGATCGACGGGCTTCCTGAACTTGTATTTCGAAGTCCCTACCCTGAAACAGGCAAACTAAATGGTTTTTCACTGCCCATGCAGTTTAAGGCCGAAGCCTTTAATTGAATGATTTTTTAAACCAGAAACTCCCCCCCCCCCTACTCGGCGCGCTTGCGTGACCGCGCGGTGAAGCAGCGTTGGCGAGAGCAATTATCGGGATTGAGTGAGTGAGTGAGCGAGTTGACTCACTGCCAAAACAGCTATGACAGGCAGGTAGTCAGCGCCAAAGCTTGAGGCTGTGGGAGATTCCAAGTTCCAACGGGAAGTGCCTTCCGCGCCTCTCTCACCTCACAGCTTTCCCGGTAGATTTTTTTTGAAAGCCCAAAAGCGCATGCGATTGCCGGCAAACGCATGGACCTCTACATGCGGCCTTGCAGGATGCGCGTCCATTGTTCACGGGTGACAGGCCGCTGCCTCACAAACCCAGCTGAGTACCGTGGGAGTGAAGAGGTAGAGAGAGAGAGAGAGAGAGAGAGAGAGAGAGAGAGAGAGAGAGAGAGAGAGAGAGAGAGAGAGAGAGAGAGAGAGAGAGAGAGAGAGAGAGAGAGTGGGAGAGTTGCTCGTTTGCGTGAACCCGGAGGTGCCAGTGCTAACACATTTTTGTCGCAACGAATCGATCAGCCGGTGTCGAAAAGTTGAACCAGGGACTCCTAGTAGTAGACTTCCGGACTGGAAACCAGTAGTTGTCTGCAGGCTTAGAAAACTCGTTCTATGAGGCTGTCAATTTTGTCTGTGGACTTTCGATAGTTAGCCACAAATTCTGTCTGAAGCAACGCGTTGAGCTGATTCAGTAACTGGCTGCAAGCCTCCCTAACTTCTCTAGTAAGAATGGAGGTATGAATGGGGGGCAGAAGATGAGGCGCGAGAGGCTGCTGCGGAATGATTTGCTGAGACAAAGCTGTCAAGCGAGCCAGGTATATAGCTTAGGGGAGCTAGTGGGAAGGTAGGGATAGGTGAGGCTGAGCGATGAAGCTGCCAAAATCCGCTCTTAACAGCCTGGGCTGCAGGTGCGGGGGGGGGGCTTGGGGGCTTCGAGATACCCGCATCAGCAGCGGCCTCCATCCACCGACAGTCCTTGACGGCTTCTCCCGGGGGCTGCTCGGAGGCTGGGCGTGCGGGGGGTTGAAGGTGGGGATCCGCCATGATGAAGGCTGAAGAGACACTGGGCGGGTTACAAATAGGAGCCCATCGATAGAAATGAGAGAGGTGAATTTTTTGTCACCACTGTTTTGCTGCCAGCCCTCTCTTCTTCATTTTTATTTTAGTTGGGGTGATGAAGAGCCGACCGGACTGGCTGCAGCCTCCCCGCCCCCCGGGATGGCATGCGGGCGAACCCTTGAGTCTGTGGCTTCTGTGATCATTTTCGATTCTGAATTATTATTATAATACTAATTCAAGCCCAGCTTTATGCGGCCCCATCAATGGCTGTCTACTTCGTGAATAGAGCAGCTGCTTAGAATTGCATAGAAATCTCACTTCGGCAAAGCTTCAATGCGCTGTTGTTTGAGTTGCAAGTAGATTGCAAAGTCCCACTGTCCCATCTTGCCTTTTAGCGAAAATCCCTTTCAATATTTCAATAAAATCCCAATCGATATCCCAATCGAAATCCCAATCGAAGTCCCAATCGATATCCCAATCGATATCCCAATCGATATCCCAATCGATATCCCAATCGATATCCCAATCGATATCCCAATCGATATCCCAATCGATATCCCAATCGATATCCCAATCGATATCCCAATCGATATCCCAATCGATATCCCAATCGATATCCCAATCGATATCCCAATCGAAATCCTAATCAAAATCCCAATCAAAATCCCAATCAAAATCCCAATCGAAATCCCAATCGAAATCCCAATCGAAGTCCCAATCGATATCCCAATCGATATCCCAATCGATATCCCAATCGATATCCCAATCGATATCCCAATCGAAATCCCAATCGACATCCCCAACCCCCACCCGCAGGCTGTTCGCCAGCCGCTGCGCCCAGTGCGAAGTGGCCTTCGGCCGCAGCGAGCTGGTGATGCGAGCCGGCGCCAAGGCCTACCACGTGGACTGCTTCCGGTGCTGCGCCTGCGCCAGGCAGCTGCTTCCGGGCGAGCAGTTCGCCATGCGCCGAGGCCGCCTGTTCTGCCGGGCCGACCTCGCCGCGGCCGCCGCCGACGTCAGTAACGGCGAGTTCTCAAATTCAGAAATGGACGACGATTCCGGCGGCAGGAAATTCGGTGGAAATAACAATAACAATAATAATAGCAATGGCTTCAGCAATAACAATAATAATAGCAACGATAACAACAAAAACATCCACGAGTTCGATTTGGACAGCACAGACGGTGAGTGGCACTGCGGCTTCGAACTGAGTTTGAGGGATTTCATTCCGACCCCTTGTAGTTGCTTCAGGTTTAATGTCGAACCCGGATGCCTGGACCAAAGGTGACATCACTTGAGTTTAGTTAGGAGTTTTTTAGAAGCAGAGATTACACTTTCAGACTGTCAGACTGTCAGACTCTTAGAAAATTAGCGAAGTAGAGAGAGAGAGAGAGAGAGAGAGAGAGTCAGAAAGCGAGAGACAGTCTGAGAGTCAGCCAGCGAGTCATTCAGAGAGTCAGTCAGAGAGTCCGAGAGTCAGAAAGCGAGAGACAGTCTGAGAGTCAGCCAGAGAGTCATTCATAGAGTCAGTCAGAGAGTCAGAGAGTCAGAGAGTCAGAGAGACAGAGAGTCAGACAGTCAGAAGTCAGAAGTCAGAAAGTCAGAGAGCCAGAAACAGACAGTCAGACAGTCAGACACAGGCAGCCAGAGAGTCAGACAGCCAGAGAGTCAGACAGCCAGAGAGTCAGACAGCCAGAGAGTCAGACAGTCAGACAGTCAGACAGTCAGAAGTCAGAAGTCAGAAAGTCAGAGAGCCAGAAACAGACAGTCAGACAGTCAGACAGTCAGAGAGTCAGAAAGTCAGAGAGCCAGAAACAGAGAGTCAGAGAGTCAGACAGTCAGACAGTCAGAGAGTCAGAAAAAGACAGTCAGAGAGTCAGACAGTCAGAGAGTCAGACAGTCAGACAGTCAGAGACTTAAAGCTGTCAGGAAATACTACAAGAGCGGACAGCAGAGGGCCGGTCAAGTGAGAATCAGAGAACAGAGGGCCAGCTGGCGGCGCCATCAATCAATGCGAGCTTCAATGGGAACAGCCGGCCAAATATTTGACCGCACGCTTGTGTAGAATACGAGCGTAGGCCAGCCGAGTGAGAAAGTCGGGCAAAGCGAGAATTGCTGAGAGGAGGCTTGGGAAGTTGAAGGAATTTGGCGGGCCGGCTGTTTGCCCGGTCCAAACAGGACATCGAGCTGAGGGTCAACTCTAACTGACATTCTCTTGATTTGCCTGCCTAATTAATAATTAATTAGCTACCCACCCCGCTCTGTACATGTATATTTATTTCGCGGGGCTGGAGGTCACAATTAGACGGCTGAATGCTTCATTAGTCTGGGCAAAATCGAACCACAAACCGCAGTCTTAGAGACTTCTGATGTCTGCGGTTATCGGAGTTCGATTCCTGAGTATCAGCCTCCAGAAAATTGTCCAGAAAGTTAAAAAGGGCATGTCACAATGTCAGGCTCCTGTGTCAGTCACAATGTCAGGCCCTTGTGTCAGTCACAATGTCAGGCCCTTGTGTCAGTCACAATGTCAGGCCCTTGTGTCAGTCACAATATCAGGCCCTTGTGTCAGTCACAATGTCAGACTGTGTCAGTCACAATGCCAGACTTGTGTCAGTCACAATGCCAGACTTGTGTCAGTCACAATGTCAGACGCGTGTCAGTCACAATGTCAGACTAGATTCAGTCACAATGTCAGACTTGTGTCAGTCACAATGTCAGACGAGTGTCAGTCACAATGTCAGACGAGTGTCAGTCACAATGTCAGACGAGTGTCAGTCACAATGTCAGACTAGATTCAGTCACAATGTCAGACGAGTGTCAGTCACAATGTCAGACGAGTGTCAGTCACAATGTCAGACTAGATTCAGCCACAATGTCAGACTAGTGTCAGTCACAATCCCAGACTTGTGTCAGTCACAATCCCAGACTTGTGTCAGTCACAATGTCAGACGAGTGTCAGTCACAATGTCAGACGAGTGTCAGTCACAATGTCAGACTAGATTCAGCCACAATGTCAGACTAGTGTCAGTCACAATGTCAGACTTGTGTCAGTCACAATCCCAGACTTGTGTCAGTCACAATGTCAGACTGTGTCAGTCACAATGTCAGACTGTGTCAGTCACAATGCCAGACTTGTGTCAGTCACAATGCCAGGCTATTGTCAGTCACAATGTCAGACGAGTGTCAGTCACAATGTCAGACTATTGTGGCGCTTACAGAGACATTCTCTAATAATTGTTCTCCCCTGTAAGTGCCATAAAAATCGAGTTCCAGGATATGGACAGCAGCCAGAAAGCACAGTCAGCCTTATCTAGTACTAAAAGCATCTTAGGAATTGTCTCCGACGACAAGACGCGACAAGCCATTGAGGCCAGACTGGCAGGCACCGCCCCAGCCCCCCCCCCCCCCTGATTGCTGAATTTTTATCTTTTATTATTTTCCAGCAAGCCGGATCCTGAAGCAGGCCGGCCCAAATCGTTGCCTTCCCTTTTTAGGGGACGGGGCGAGGCTGACTAGTTGGAAAGAGTTTCCCTGCCTCTGTGTTGGGGCTGTGTGAGGGCTTGATGGCCAAAATGGTCTATAGGAAGGCTTGTTCATAGTACGGGCATTAACTTCCATAGGGGAAGGGGGAGACCAGGCTTTGATCATTAGTCCCTAGTCACCAGTAGCCATATTCATTCAGGGGGTCAAGCGCTCCTAGTTAGGCACTGTTTTCTGGCTTCTATTCATCAGAGATATAAAAGCATGCTTTATAGGATGATGTAATGCTTATAAATTTCATCCAAACACCAAACGGTAGCCAAATATATAAGCTCAGCGTTGGGCAAGATAAAACAACACTGTAACAAAATGCGGTACGACACTACACAATAGAACACAACACGACACTACCACAAAACACAACTCAACATGGTAAAACAACTCAGCACAACAGCACAACCCTTAACAACAACCTAGCTCTTCGCTGCAACAGAACTCGGCGCAGTTAATCCCACTTATACCCCGGTAGAAAGCAAGGACTACTAGACTAGACTACAACGAAGTGTTCCTAGTGGTCCTTGATAGAAAGATCTGTAGCAAAACCCACCCGACACCCAACCGAACAGGCCAGGAAAATGACGACTCGCGAAGCCCGTCGGTCACCAGCGAGACGCCGTCAAACAGCGAGAGCTCCGTGTACAACTCGGCCGGGCATGGCGGCGGTCACGTCGGCAGCGGCGGCGGCGGCGGCGGCAAAAGGAAAGGCGGCGGAGGCGGCGGAGGCGGCGTGAGCAAGGACAGCAGCAAGGCGACCCGAGTCCGGACGGTGCTGAACGAGAAGCAGCTGCACACGCTGCGCACCTGCTACGCGGCCAACCCTCGGCCGGACGCGCTGATGAAGGAGCAGCTGGTGGAGATGACCGGCCTGAGCCCGAGGGTCATCCGGGTCTGGTTTCAGAACAAGCGGTGCAAGGACAAGAAGAAACAGCTGCTCATGAAGCAGATGGAGCACCAGCAGCAGAAGGTGAGGGTTCGCCATCATGCACTTCATGCTGCAAAATTGCATTTAATGAGAAACTGAAGCTCATTTGATAGAAATTTGCCTCACCCCATGCAGCTGGCTAAAGTTTATAAACACAATCAAATAATCAATTACCGCGTGGGCGTTGAAGAAAATTTCATAACTATGGAAATCTTTAATTAATTTTTAATTATAGCGCAAGGCAGGAAAATGTACATGCCTTAATCTGCTGGCATCCCCATTGCTTTTCTGCTTATCTTTCTATCCCGTTGCCACAAATAAATATTCCCAGTTAACTGGCTCTCCCGGGTGGGCCGGGATGAGGCAGCCGCTGCTATGCCGGTAAAGCTGTCCAGAGCGTTGAGGGTCGACCCGAACCCTCCAATTCAATGTTATGCATAATCTGTCTGCGGGGGGGGGTTGCCAGCCCATTGTGCAGCTGACATGGACACAGAATCTGCAGTACAGACATATGAGATGGTGCTGAATGCTCAGCCAATAACTATTATTTATTTTGAAACTAAAAGGGCTGCGAGAACTCCATATGGATTTCAGCAATGTAAAACTCTTGAGTGATAGGAATATTAATATTTGAAGCACTAAGAAATTAAAAAGCATTTTGTGACATCCGGTCGAGAATTGCCTCCCCAGGTATTCCGAATTCAGAGGTTCCACGACCTGCCGCTCTGCCACTTCCTCATTGTGCTCAGGAAATCCTCATTGCATTCCGCTGCTCATTTCTGCAACTCTATTTGCCCCTTCCGGAGTACAAGTGCACTGTAAAGATCCATTCTCTATTATGGAGGGCCGCGGGGCATGAGATGCAGGCTGGGATCTGAGAGTTGTTACAGTCTGTGACCAAGCCCTTTCTCATCGATCAGCAGAGCAAACTAATTATCCGCGGACCCTATTGTTTCAGCTGCAAACAATTTATTGGGAAAATCTGCTATTTTCATTGTGTCGCAGCAGGAATCTGATTTCTGACCGTCTCTTCACCTCTGTTCCCTCTCTTCACCCTCTGTTCCCTCTCTACCATCTGTTCCCTCTCTTCACCCTCTGTTCCCTCTCTACCATCTGTTCCCTCTCTTCACCCTCTGTTCCCTCTCTACCATCTGTTCCCTCTCTTCACCCTCTGTTCCCTCTCTACCATCTGTTCCCTCTCTTCACCCTCTGTTCCCTCTCTATCATCTGTTCCCTCTCTTCACCCTCTGTTCCCTCTCTACCATCTGTTCCCTCTCTTCACCCTCTGTTCCCTCTCTATCATCTGTTCCCTCTCTTCACCCTCTGTTCCCTCTCTGCCATCTGTTCCCTCTCTTCACCCTCTGTTCCCTCTCTTCACCTCTCTGCCTTCCCTCTCTTCACCCTCTGTTCCCTCTCTTTACCCTCTGTTCCCTCTCCTTACCCTCTCTGCCTTCCCTCTCTTCACCCTCTGTTCCCTCTCTTTACCCTCTCTGCCTTCTCTCTCTTTACCCTCTGTTCCCTCTCTTCACCCTCTGTTTCCTCTCTTTACCCTCTGTTCCCTCTCCTTACCCTCTCTGCCTTCTCTCTCTTCACCTCTGTTCCCTCTCTTTACCCTCTGTTCCCTCTCTTCACCCTATGTTCCCTCTCTTTACCCTCTCTGCCTTCTCTCTCTTTACCCTCTGTTCCCTCTCTTCACCCTCTGTTCCCTCTCTTTACCATCTGTTCCCTCTCTTTACCCTCTGTTCCCTCTCTTTACCCTCTGTTCCCTCTCTTTACCCTCTCTGCCTTCTCTCTCTTCACCCTCTGTTCCCTCTCTTCACCCTCTGTTCCCTCTCTTCACCCTCTGTTCCCTCTCTTTACCATCTGTTCCCTCTCTTCACCCTCTGTTCCCTCTCTTTACCCTCTCTGCCTTCTCTCTCTTTACCCTCTGTTCCCTCTCTTTACCCTCTGTTTCCTCTGTCTTCACCCCACCATCTCCATCATTGCCTCCCGCTAGTCCAATTCAACATCCACCACCATCCGCCCTCCTCCTCAGCGAACTCTAAACGGCGTCCCGATGATCGCCTCCTCGCCTGTCCGCCACGACCCGGGTGCTCAGCCGGTCGATGTCATCACCTCTTCTCAGCAGTCGGCTTTTGGCGGTCCGCCGCCGCCACCGCCGCTGCTGCAGCCGCTGCCGCCCCTGCCGCCACCGCCGCCACCGCCGCCGCCTCCGCCGTCACACTGGGCTCAGCCGCTGGACTCGTCAGTGCCACAGCCGCCGCCATTTCAACAGCTGGTGTCGGCCTACAGCAGCCTCTACGGCTCGGAAGATGAAGCGGAAGAGGACGACTCCTGCGTCACTCTGTCAGCTGACGGCTGCCACCTGTACACCCCCCGATAGACCGGAGGCTGTTTATCAAGAGTTCGATTTCTTTTAACCAAAGTTTTGCACCGCAATGCAAGACAGAACTGTTGTCCCACTCGTTGTGATCTTCAAACTAACTTCAATTTGACCCTTGGTACTTCGAAATCAACTGCCACCCCCCCCCCCGAGTTTGACCTCCAATGTCACCCTCCTCATTGGGGCACCAATCTGAGCCTGATGGCTTTCTAACGATTAAAAGTACTTATTGAACTTGTCTTGGACTTGTGATACTGCCCGAGGCCGCAGTCCCATCGAATTCTCAGTAATCCTAGCTGTGTTGTATTGTGAAAACATTCTCAACTTGTCAATCACAAAATTAACAACTTTTAATAAATATTTGTGTATAGCTGTTCTAATAGTCTAGTGCTCTATCATGTAAACTGAATTACCTTCTTCTGCCACTGTTCCATTACTGAGATTCCCCATACTCATCTGTTCTGTTGTCAACTTTATAAAACTGGTTCAAAGAGCTTTATGATAATATGTTCTGTAGGCGATTGTTGACCACAGTTTTGCAAGAGGAAAATAATAAACAAACCATTATTGACTTATTCGACGATGTAACCAGTTAAGCATTGGTACAAACCTTTCGATTCAGTTATTTGTAAGACATTAATTGCGGTTCAAAGGTTTAAAATGTCATCTTTCGAAAGGAAAATCGTAGAGGACTTTTATCGTCTATGGCCAGAACTGAGAGTGTTACAGTGAACCTGTCTAGTTATGGTAGATTGTGTCGATAGTTTTGGAGCTGGACTAATTAACGCTTAGGGATCCTTTATACCACAGCATCTATTTTAACTAAGCCACGGCCAACCATATTAAACCCGTGCCTCGAAGATTGTCTATGGCCCAACCTTTCTTTTACAAGACATCGACTCTTTGGATGTCCGCTCGCTAACTTAAGCATTAAATAAGCTATTTTTTGCTAATAAATACTCAGAAACTCTGTACTTTTCTCCTAAACAAAAAACCGTTTTCAATCTTCTCATTAACTTACATGCATGAAATTTACTGTCGCTTTAGCTAAGGTCAGGGGTTCGATTCTCCATCCAGTCGTAACAATTTGTGTCCTTGAGCAAGACACTCAACTCTACATTGCTTCAGTTCACCTAGCTGTAAAATGGGTGCCAGCATTAGCTGGGGTAATTGAGGGTGTGTGTGGCGACCCCCCAGTCCTTGGACTGAACAGCCGTACGCAGCCTTCAGATGCGCCGCTCAATAGCTGCGGCTGAGCTGTCGGTTGCACATCTGGCCCAATTGGGGCAGGTGTAATCAATTGTTATCATAATTATTATTATTGTGCTAAAAACCAATGTTACAGGGGACACGAAGTACAGCGGCCGTGGCTCTCTAATCGTCAGGCATGCACCCCACACTGGTGCCTTGGGAGTTGACCCTCTTACTCATGATCGCGTATGGCCATACACGATTCGAACCCGGGGGGGGGGCTCTTTGAACTTACCGCTTCTCTCTCCAGTGTTCTCTGTCCTGCTTTCTGGGGTGAAAATCAAAAGACAGAACTATTGGAGTTCGCCTAAAGCAATCCAACAGATTACGGAACCAAAGCGGCCCACGAAAAGCAGCCGGCGAGCCCATAGATACTACTGGGCGGTGAGCGTCAGTTGTCCATCAGCTCCCCTTGTTGGACCTCCTTGAGGCAACAGCAGCGGCTGCTGGTGCAGACCGAGCCTGGCCCGATTATCGCATCAAATTTAATTGTCCCCAGGGCTGCCGATGTCAGCTGGCGGGGTCAAGCCGGTGGCAATCCGGCCGCGAATGCGGCACAGTGGCGGCAGGCGGCAGCAGCGAAGCCCCTATAGCGGTGCAGCGAGAATTATTCGCCAACTGTTGTTGCTCCGCCAGCGAAGCCAGATTAATCCCCGGGATAGGGGAGAAAAACTTGCGTGGCGGGGGGGGGGCTCTGTACCGAGCGGGATCTGGGATCTTTTATACATATATATATATATGAATTCCCCCCGGCCAAAATCCCGCTGCTAAGGTCTTCTTCTTCTAGGGGTGCTAGGCCGGAGGGGATTCCCTGCTGCTTCTAGTATAGTATTTTGTAAGAAATCAATGTAGCTCGCTCGATTAATTATGTGACAATTATGCCAGCAAGAATGATGGCAACAATGTGCTGAAATTATTTATGGAGGGTATTTTAACGCAGTAACTTGCAGGTGTTACCAGTTTACAACAATCTGGTCTCTCTCTCAAAGCACCGAGCTGATGGACCTTTGGCTCGGCCCCTTGTTGAGCTTAAAAACCGGATGCATAAATGTTACCCACTCTTACATTGGCAAAGGGGGTTGCAAGCCTAGTGGTCAGAGCGTCGGACTCACGACTTGAAGGTCGGGGGTTCGATTCTCGACCCACCGGAACAATTTGTGTCCTTGAGCAAGACACATAACTCTGAATTGCTTCAGTTCACCCCGCTGTAAAATGGGTGCCAGCATTAGCTGGGGTAATTGAGGGTGTGTGTGGCGACCCCCCAGTCCTTGGACTGAACAGCCGTACGCAGCCTTCACTTTCAGGCCAATTTCAAACTAGGGCCTCGCTTCCAATCCAGATACCTTAACAGTCCTTGATTCGTCCCCCTACCCGCTAAGCGACTGACTCAAACTCAGCCTAGCGAGTCCAATATTTTGCTCCAGCTTTTAGTTGAAAGCTTCTTCAAACCCCCATAGCCCTACCCTGCCCCACCTGGCGCACCATTGATGCCATCGATCCCGCAAATACCCCCCCCCCTGTGTCTGTCTGTACCTCCCGCCTGAACTGGGATTCCACATACTGCTCGCGAGTAGAGCACATCCAATCCTCCACCCACCCATCTTCGATAAATCCCTTTTCCCCAAAGACTCCATTAGCGATCCCGAAGTGAGTCCTCTCCGTAACCATGGTCACTAATGGATGTCTCAACCAGCAGCAGCAGCAGCAGTAGCAGGGGTTACCTGGTCGGCTTCATCGATATCTTTTTTCCCTTAGAGTCGTCACATTCGCTCGCTTTTACATTTTTTATATCCAGGCTATATGGACAGACTGTATCTGTATTTAAGCCTGCTATAACGGTGTTGCAGATTTCACTGCATTAGCGAGGAATGCGAGACTCAAAAAAGTAAACAACTCCGAGATTTGCTGCGCTGGAAACCCGACTGACATTGGGGGGATGCAGCGGTCAAGTAGAAATTCTTTAAGGGTGGATTTTTTCCTGGGAGGATGTGTGAGTGAGATAAATTCCTGTGACTGAGGAGGATGTGTGACTGAGGAGGATGTGTGACTGAGGAGGATGTGTGACTGAGGAGGATGTGTGACTGAGGAAGATGTGTGACTGAGGAAGATGTGTGACTGAGGAGGATGTGTGACTGAGGAAGATGTGTGACTGAGGAGGATGTGTGACTGAGGAGGATGTGTGACTGAGGAGGATGTGTGACTGAGGAGGATGTGTGACTGAGTATTATTTGTGACTGAGGAGGATGTGTGACTGAGGAGGATGTGTGACTGAGGAGGATGTGTGACTGAGGAGGATGTGTGACTGAGGAGGATGTGTGACTGAGGAGGATGTGCGACTGAGGAGGATGTGTGACTGAGGAGGATGTGTGACTGAGGAGGATGTGTGACTGAGGAGGATGTGTGACTGAGGAGGATGTGTGACTGAGGAGGATGTGTGACTGAGGAGGATGTGTGACTGAGGAAGATGTGTGACTGAGGAGGATGTGTGACTGAGGAAGATGTGTGACTGAGGAGGATGTGTGACTGAGGAGGATGTGTGACTGAGGAGGATGTGTGACTGAGTATTATTTGTGACTGAGGAGGATGTGTGACTGAGTATTATTTGTGACTGAGGAGGATGTGTGACTGAGTATTATTTGTGACTGAGGAGGATGTGTGACTGAGGAGGATGTGTGACTGAGGAGGATGTGTGACTGAGGAGGATGTGTGACTGAGGAGGATGTGTGACTGAGGAGGATGTGTGACTGAGGAGGATGTGTGACTGAGGAGGATGTGTGACTGAGGAGGATGTGTGACTGAGGAGGATGTGTGACTGAGGAGGATGTGTGACTGAGGAGGATATGTGACTGAGGAGGATGTGTGACTGAGGAGGATGTGTGACTGAGGAGGATGTGCGACTGAGGAAGATGTGTGACTGAGGAGGATGTGTGACTGAGGAGGATGTGTGACTGAGGAGGATGTGTGACTGAGGAGGATGTGCGACTGAGGAGGATGTGTGACTGAGGAGGATGTGTGACTGAGGAGGATGTGCGACTGAGGAGGATGTGTGACTGAGGAGGATGTGTGACTGAGGAGGATGTGCGACTGAGGAGGATGTGTGACTGAGGAGGATGTGTGACTGAGGAGGATGTGCGAATGAGAAAGATGTGACAAGGAAGACAAATTCAGAAGGCAATACCTATGTAACAATGTGTAACAGTTATTTCTATGTAGGGCCATGAAACGCAATATAAACCGTAAGAAAATCATGGAGTCTCACTTTTGCTACTATCAGTAGTGTTAATCGAACTTTGCGTGGCCAATTTATTTTGCCAAATAAAATTTAGAACGAGAAGGGAGTACCCATGTTGATTCTCTTCAATCAAAATTTGATTAAATTACGGGGATCGACTTGACCAAAACTGCTCTCTTGCCGCCTTGCTTTCAAGAAGAATTGAACTTGATTTGGCGTCCAAACTAATTAGAAACTAAAACGGACCCCCAGATCCAGCGGCAATCATCTGGAATCAAGGCATTTGAAGTGTCCTCGAGAGCAACCCCACCCTCCTCTCTCATCTAAAACCAGACCCCGTGGTTCACTTGATTAACTTCCTTGTGCTAACTAGATTTACTAGTAATTTAAGTCGACATATTTCTTCTTCAAGTTTCTCAACACATTTCAAATCAGACTACGAGCTGAGTCCGTGGGTGAATCCGGGAGCTACCTGACCCCAATTCTCTACACAACCCGTCGATACATGAACTGAACTGCTGTGCGACGCCGGGGCGCCCGACACTTAGCTGCGCGCCATCTAACGCACCCTAACGGCATGATGTTACTACTCAGTACTGCGTCCTTTGTTGTTGTTGTTGTTGTTGTCGTTGTTGTCGTTGTTGTTTCTTTTGTCGTTGTTATCGTTGTTTTTGTTCCTGTCCTTGATGTTTTCATGGTTTTGTCGTTGTCGTTGTTGTTGTTGTTGTTGTTGTTGCCGTTGTAGTTGTTGTTGCTGTTTTTGATGTTGTTATTGTTGTTGATGTTGTTGTTATTTTTGTTCCTGTCGTTGTTGTTGTTGTTTTTGATGTTGATGTTGTTATTGTTTTTTGTAGTGGTGGTCGTGAAAATGGTTGTTAATTTTCAATTGATCACATTCAGCAGATGGTTCCCTGTTTTTTTAACTTTACTAATTTTTCAAAAACTAATTGCTGAAGGAATTCCCACTACGTACAACCTGTAGAGTTCTGCTAGCCATTCTGTCTAGTCAGATTTCCATTGAATGAGCAGAGCAGAGTGATATACGCACACCGATCTTGATCTGCCTGCATTCGGTCTAGATCGTGATAGAGATATAGGGATCGCGCATGCGATACGTGCTCTAAGTGGCTGACACGCAGTGCAGGCAGACTTAAAGTCTAGAGAGACAGAGACAGACCAAAGGGACATAAAAGTCGGGAGCGCGGCACTAGCAGTTCTCTTTCTGAAAAGGCGGAGACCCCCAAGCGCTGCGGCCAGCAGTGTGGCGCGTCATAAACTGAGTTGATGGCCCACACCGGGTGCGGAATTCGCAGAATTTGGACTTAGAGAAACAGCCCCCCACTTTTTACAACCAGTGCAGGTTATTTTGACTAGCCATCTCATCTCATTTTTGCGTGAGCCGGGCGAGAGATTGCTCCGAGATTGTATCAGTGCGCCACCACCTCACAGCTAGGCTAACAAGGTGATGTGTTCTTTTTCACCTTTGCCGATTTTGCGTGACTGACGCAGCCTCTTTACCCCGCCTCTGGCATGCTCACTCATCTTATATCATTGTCAGGACTGTAGTTGATGGGTCTCCCATGACAGGTATACAATTCGAAAAGCATTGGCCGGTCTCTCTCATTCTCTTCCACTCGACAACTGAGAGAGAAAGAATATGCAGATGATTTTCTTTGGTTTAACACGCGTCTAGCACAGACAACATGGCAACTTTCAGGACTGCAGTTCCCATGGACTGCCACTACAGCTGTCTGGGGTGGATGGTGTGTATAAGTTGAGAATATCATTCGGGAGTACCCAGGATTTCTCAGTCTTACGCTGCTCTAACAATAAATCAATCGGATCTTCTAAGGATGCCACTCGTCTCAGCCGGCCTCGTCACGGAAGCTCCATCGATTCGGACAGCCGTGAAAGCCGTGACGACGCGGCGATCGCTGCTTGTTGAGAATTAAGAAAGACAGGGGGCGGCCGGGCGAGGGTCTGTAAGCGGAACTGTGGCAGGTGGCTGCTGGGAGCTCATGCATAATGAGTTATCGAGGCAGGCAGGAACGCATCTTGAAATGGAATTAGCTGCGGAACGAGATTCAGAAGGGTTTTAAAGCTCCCGGTGTCAGATTAGCCCCATAATAATCCTTTTGCGCTCGACTAGATTGAAACTTATCAAGTGTCCGGGGGGGGGGGTCTGAAACACAGGGCAAAAACAGTTCCAATCTATTCGACATTTTATCCTGACCTCTGGGCCCCGTACGCTCGACAGGCGCGAGCGGGGACAGATGAGGGGAATTGAATTGCTTTCTAATTCCACAGACCTGACTAAAAAGAGAAGCAAATTCTGTCTTCCGCTTCTGGATTTCCCTTTTTCTCTCTCCCGAGCCTCGATCAAGATCTTATCGTTTGAAAAATGCACAGGCGAGGTTGATGCAGGGAAATCGCATAGAGGGAGTCGCTGACAAGCCCCCCCCCTCGATCCCGCAGGAATCTTTCAATAATGGAGCGAAACACGGAGCGCTTGCATTATAATTCAAGGTTACGCAACTGACTCGGCTGTGGAACACGATTCTAATAGGTGGGCGCGGCCTGAACTGTGCGAACCCGCCGTTGTCTTGGGAGGTTCCACCCGCTTATCGCGTGATAGCAAGGATCGGTGCGGGAAAGAGAGCGGACGACCCCAGACTGCAGAACACAGGGCCCGGGCTCCGCGGGGTTCCATGAAAGCCAATTGACTTCCGACATGGGAGATTTTTTAATAACTGACAACCCCTGCTCTGAAATAAAAACTGACATAATCCAGTTATTCCCCGAACACAGACACCCTGAGCACAGACACCCTGAGCACAGGTACCCTGAGAACAGGTACCCTGAGCACAGGTACCCTGAGCACAGGTACCCTGAGCACAGGTACCCTGAGCACAGGTACCCTGAGCTGAGACACCCTGAGCAAAGTGACCCCAATAGCACAGTGACCCCAATAGCACAGTGACCCCAATAGCACAGTGACCCCAATAGCACAGTGACCCCAATAGCACAGTGACCCCAATAGCACAGTGACCCCAATAGCACAGTGACCCCAATAGCACAGTGACCCCAATAGCACAGTGACCCCAATAGCACAGTGACCCCAATAGCACAGTGACCCCAATAGCACAGTGACCCCAATAGCACAGTGACCCCAATAGCACAGTGACCCCAATAGCACAGTGACCCCAATAGCACAGTGACCCCAATAGCACAGTGACCCCAATAGCACAGTGACCCCAATAGCACAGTGACCCCAATAGCACAGTGACCCCAATAGCACAGTGACCCCAATAGCACAGTGACCCCAATAGCACAGTGACCCCAATAGCACAGTGACCCCAATAGCACAAAAACTGCAATATTATGTAAACTGTCCTTTCTGTTCACCTCGGCCGCTGTCTCATGAATATTCATCAGCTACAGGAGCCTCGCCTCCTTAACCCCGCAAGGCTATTTAGGCTGCCGCAAAAAATCGATGCAGCAACTCCACCCAGCAAAACTGCTGGCACAGCTTAATAGTGAATCGATAGCGATTTTCCAAAGACAATTTCACCCCATATTGCAAACTAGGGGGAGCTGCTTGAAGAACCCCAAAGCTGATTGACTGAGGTTTTCAAGCTTACAAACCGCGGACCAAAACCCGGATGCATTACAGAGTCGCTTTGTTGATCCAAGATGAGTGACATTCGGTGGCTGGTGTGTTCGAAAGCTATCGAATGCTGCATGTAAATATAGCATGGAAACTATGTCATACTGTGGGCATTCGGTTAAGAAAACATTCCGAACATTTTATTGACAGTCTGCAGATGTGCGAAAAATGATCGCAAGTTTTTTGCTGATTGGCTGTATGTCTGTCTGTCTGTCTGTCTGTCTGTCTGTCTGTCTGTCTGTCTGTCTGTCTGTCTGTCTGTCTGTCTGTCTGTCTGTCTGTCTGTCTGTCTGTCTGTGTCTGTCTGTCTGTCTGTCTGTCTGTCTGTCTGTCTGTCTGTCTGTCTTAGTGTCTGTCTGTCTGTCTTAGTGTCTGTCTGTCTGTCTGTCTGTCTGTCTGTCTGTCTGTCTGTCTGTCTGTCTGTCTGTGTCTGTCTGTCTGTCTGTCTGTCTGTCTGTCTGTCTGTCTGTCTGTCTTAGTGTCTGTCTGTCTGTCTGTCTGTCTGTCTGTCTGTCTGTCTGTCTGTCTTAGTGTCTGTCTGTCTGTCTGTCTGTCTGTCTGTCTGTCTGTCTGTCTTAGTGTCTGTCTGTCTGTCTTAGTGTCTGTCTGTCTGTCTGTCTGTCTGTCTGTCTTAGTGTCTGTCTGTCTGTCTGTCTGTCTGTCTGTCTGTCTGTCTGTCTGTCTGTCTGTCTGTCTGTGTCTGTCTGTCTGTCTGTCTGTCTGTCTGTCTGTCTGTCTGTCTGTCTGTCTGTCTGTCTGTCTGTCTGTCTGTCTGTCTGTCTGTCTGTCTGTCTGTCTGTCTGTCTGTCTGTCTGTCTGTCTGTCTGTCTGTCTGTCTGTCTGTCCGTCTGTCTGTCTGTCCGTCTGTCTGTCTGTCTGTCTGTCCGTCTGTCTGTCTGTCTGTCTGTCCGTCTGTCTGTCTGTCCGTCTGTCTGTCTGTCTGTCTGTCCGTCTGTCTGTCTGTCTGTCTGTCTGTCTGTCTGTCTGTCTGTCTGTCTGTCTGTCTGTCTGTCTGTCTGTCTGTCTGTCTGTCTGTCTGTCTGTCTGTCTGTCTGTCTGTCTGTCTGTCTGTCTGTCTGTCTGTATGTCTGTTTTAGTGTCTGTCTGTCTGTCTGTCTGTCTGTCTGTCTGTCTGTCTGTCTGTCTTAGTGTCTGTCTGTCTGTCTGTCTGTCTGTCTGTCTGTCTGTCTGTCTGTCTGTCTGTCTGTCTGTCTGTCTGTCTGTCTGTCTGTCTGTCTGTCTGTCTGTCTGTCTGTCTGTCTGGCTGTCTGTCTGTCTGTCTGTCTGTCTGTCTGTCTGTCTGTCTGTCCGTCTGTCTGTCTGTCCGTCTGTCTGTCTGTCCGTCTGTCTGTCTGTCTGTCTGTCCGTCTGTCTGTCTGTCTGTCTGTCCGTCTGTCTGTCTGTCCGTCTGTCTGTCTGTCTGTCTGTCCGTCTGTCTGTCTGTCTGTCTGTCTGTCTGTCTGTCTGTCTGTCTGTCTGTCTGTCTGTCTGTCTGTCTGTCTGTCTGTCTGTCTGTCTGTCTGTCTGTCTGTCTGTCTGTCTGTCTGTCTGTCTGTCTGTATGTCTGTTTTAGTGTCTGTCTGTCTGTCTGTCTGTCTGTCTGTCTGTCTGTCTGTCTGTCTGTCTGTCTGTCTTAGTGTCTGTCTGTCTGTCTGTCTGTCTGTCTGTCTGTCTGTCTGTCTGTCTGTCTGTCTGTCTGTCTGTATGTCTGTTTTAGTGTCTGTCTGTCTGTCTGTCTGTCTGTCTGTCTGTCTGTCTGTCTTAGTGTCTGTCTGTCTGTCTGTCTGTCTGTCTGTCTGTCTGTCTGTCTGTCTGTCTGTCTGTCTGTCTGTCTGTCTGTCTGTCTGTCTGTCTGTCTGTCTGTCTGTCTGTCTGTCTGTCTGAAAATGCTCTTGCAGATAATTTAAACGTAGTTAAACTATTACTAGTTAAACTAATATTAAACTGTTAGTACTAGTTGACTATAGAATCTCAGTCGTCTGTCTCATTCTACTGCAGCAAAGCAAGAAATGGCTAGCTACTGTATTAGAAAAAGCAGAGCGTTGCAGAAGCGGACAGACAGAGACCAGCAGGAGAGGCAATTAACTGGCTTCTCGGCCCAAGAGCTCGCCCAATTAATGCTTCGGCTCAGCAATATTGACGGCCAAATATTACTTTAACAAAGCTTAGTCCTCCCAGCTCATTTGCCCGCTCTCTTCATTCAGTCGGCACTTGCCTGCCGGCTGCAAGTTGCTGCTTTCGCAAAGAGGAGAGCTACAGTCCATCACGGCAGGGGGGGAGCGGTATAGGCGCTGGGAAGTGGACTCTGATGGTTCAGGCAAAGCTTCGGGGGGTCGACACTTCAACTTCGGGTCTTATTTTTTTTTCACGGCTGAAGTGCGGGGACTAACCCGTATGGATAGATGCTTTTGCAGCTCATAAGGGCCTTCGTTATAGTTCGCTTGGCTATAATACCCCAAAGGCCTCCTGCTGTGGCCACCTGAGAGTTTTTTCTGATGCCTCGGCTACTCCCTATTGGACCGGGCCAATGTGCACTGGGGCAGCGCTTTGACTGGCTGGCCATACCAGAGGAAAGGGCTGGAATGAGCAGCTGTGAGTGGAGGGGTGACTGGCATAGGGTTAAAGCTATACTAAAGGCAATGGGCCGCAACACCCTCGCCTAGATCTGGGGCAGCAGCAAATTTGCCAACTCGCAGCCTCTCTCAGCCGCCGTCTGGCGTCCAAAAACGATACCTACGTTTGTTAAGGTGTTCACAAAGAAGCGGGGTCGAATCGCTGAGGATGCAGCGGCCTTAGAATCCTGCAGAAGGCGATGCAAAACTGGCTGCATCCAGCCGACCTCTTGAGGCTGCTGGTACTAACTGTGAGCCTCTTCAGCGGCTGCCCGGTCCTTGAAGCGTCCACCAGTAACGTTACGTTCCACGTGGAGGAGAACGGACCACAGCCGCTGCAGCTGGTCGGCTCTGTGCAGTCCGGCGGTTGCCAGGCTCCCTTCAACTCGTTCAACATCCCGAATGAGGCGCTCAGCCTGGACCGGGAATCCGGCAATGTGCGGACGCAGACCAGGCTGGACAGAGAGCTGCAAGCGGCCTACACCTTCGACGTAATCTGCAGCACCTCCATCGTCCACGTGCTTGTTGTCGTAGACGACAAGAATGACTGCTATCCGACTTTCCAGAATGCCACCCTGGTCTTGCACCGGCCGGAGAACATTCCAACTCCGACGGCGCTGCCGCTAATGTACGTCGAAGACCTGGATTCGGAGCCGAACTCCATCGACAGGGTGGAGATCACAGCCGGAAATGCTGACAATCGCTTTGCGGTGCAGCAGCGACAGCAGGTGGGCCGGCCGACCCGCTTCGACTTGGTGTTGGTGCTACAGACACCGCTGGACTACGAGTCAGCCAGCTCGTACAGCCTTCAACTGACGGCCTACGACAAGCGGGGCTTGACTGGCACGGCCAATGTTGTACTCAACGTTAACAACGTGAACGATGAGAGTCCGGTGTTTACGCAGTCTTTATATCAGGTGAACGTCACCGAGAATACCACAATTGGTACAGAAGTAATCCAGGTGCGAGCCAACGATCGCGACCTGGGCGAGTTCAACACCGTGCGCTACTACATCAATAACGAAGTGTCGGACCCGGACCGCCACTTTGCGATGGACCCGGTGACAGGAAGCATTCGTCTGGCCAAGACACTGGACTACGAGTTGCGTCAGTTGTACTCCATCGTAGTCGTGGCCACGGACGGCGTCAACAATGGCTCAGCCAATGTGGTCGTCCGAGTTATCGATGTCAACGATAGACCACCGCAGGTTACGCTGTTAAACCTGACCACAGGAGGCCAGGTTCTTCAGAGCGCGGTGATCGGCCAGCCGGTAATGCGGATAGAGGTAACAGACCCGGACAGGCCGCTGGACCCGGTGCAAGTAGTCCTATCCATGAGCACTTTTGAGTTCAAGCTGACCGCCTTAGATAAGAACATATTCGTAATCCAAGTCAACTCTAGCCTGAGCCCGCAGCTCTACATCATGACCCTAACGGCTATTGACTCGGGCGATCCGCCCCTGACAACTACAGTCAGCATCGGCATCCAGGTGCTGGCTAGCAACGATCACGCGCCAGAGTTTACGAAAGTAAATTATCACGCAACAGTGGGCTCGAGCACCTCGTCTGGATTTCAAGTAGTTCAAGTCCAGGCCGCTGATCCTGACCGGACGACTGTCAGCTATTCGATGACACCGGCTTCCGCATCGGATGCTGGCTTCTTCGACATCAACTTGGCGACAGGCTGGATAACGGTGGGCTCCAAGCGGTTAGTTTGCGGTTCATTCGCCATGCAAATCCACGCTGCTGACAGCGGCTCGCCGCCACGAGTGAGCAACGCCACTCTAGTTGTATTCGTCACCGACAGCAATCAGTATTGGCCGCGATTCCAGAAGCCTTTTTATTCGGTCACTTTGCCGAAAGCTGGCGTGACGTCCTGCTTTTCGCAAGTTCATGCCACTGATCGCGACTGCGGAGCCGCCTTGAGCTACTCGTTCTCGGAGAACGTGAGCTCAGCCTACGGCTCGCTATTCACATCGACCTACTCTGTGGACAGCTACACCGGTTACATCTGCGTGTCCAATGCCTCAAACGCTCTGGCCTTTGGCAACCTGATACAGCTACCAATCAGAGTTTTAGATTCCGCAGCGGGTGTGGCCAAGGCGAGCTACTCTCTGTTCCAGCTGAGCATATCAGATATCGGCCCAAGCGCTCCAAACAGATTCCCGCTGACGAACTATCGAATTGACCTGAGTGAGAGCTATCCAACAAACGTGGCCATATTGTCAGTAGCGGCCATCGGTGGGGCGGATTACTCGCTAGTCAGCTCCAGCAGCTACTTCACTATGTTCGGCAATGGCACACTGGCACTTGCGAGCTCACTGGACTATGAAACTGGGCCCAGAGCGTTCTCTCTTACGATTGTCAGCGGTGCGAGTCTTTCAGCTAATCTGATAATTAGTGTGAGCGTCCTGGATGAGAACGACAATTATCCGAACTGCTCAGTCGTGGAGAAGAGCCTAGCAGTGGCTGATAACTCTCCCCAAAGCACACAAATCATCCAGTTTGCCTGTACAGATCCGGACACGGGGCCCGGCCTGGTATACACAGCCGACTTCGACAACTTTGCCGTGAGCAGCGGCGGTTCGCTGACCGTGAAGAATAGCATCACTCACCTGGCTGGACAGACGGTGACTCTGCCTGTGAAGGTCTGTGATCCAGACATGCAGTGCGTGAACTTCACGACCAGCGTGCGAGTTATCGACACCAACGATCACTCACCGGAGTTCTCCCAACCGGCTGGCTACTGGTTCAGGACGCCCGAAAATGTTTCTCCAGGGACCGCCTTGGGAACAGTGCTGGCTACGGACATGGACCTGGGTCTCAATGCGGCGGTGAAATATCGACTGATCGATCCCAGCGGCAGTTTTACCATCGGAGAGTTAAGCGGTACGTTAAAAACGTCGGCTCCACTCGATCGGGAAACTTTGAGCTCGTACTCACTTAAGGTCGAAGCCTACGATGTAGGATCTCCGAGTCGAACTGCAACTGTCCAGGTAGCAGTCATAGTTACTGACGTCAACGATGTTGCACCGAAATTTCGACTCAAAAGCTACGCCGTGTCCGCCACTGATCAAACACCTGCTGCGGCCAGTCTTCTAGTAGTGGACGCAACCGACCCCGACCTTGGACTCGGAGCAACTCTCAGCTTCAGTCTCAGCGGCCCTGTGTCCGAATATTTGTCCGTGAATAGGGTTACAGGGGTCTTGTCAACTGTAAAGCGTCTGACGCCGGGTCATTGGATCGGTCTGCTGACTGTAAGCGATGGTGGCGACTTAACTGACACTTCCCAGTTATCCCTGACCATCTCACGAGTGCCCGTCTGGCCCAACAGTTCTGTGCTCATGACGGCTAGCGAGTCAGCCAAAGTTGGTCACCTTGTTGGTCAAATCAAAGCTCCATCGACAAAGGCGTATTATACGTTGCAAGCGGCAGCGGATGGAGCTTTTTGGGTGTCTGTGAACTCTGGAAAGATCTACGTGAACCGACCTTTAGACAGAGAAGCTGTCTCGGTTCACACGTACGAAATATTGGTTACCGACGCCACAGAGAGAGCCCCCGGCCGGCCTCAGTCTTCAACTGTCTCCCTAACCATCTCTATACTGGACGAGAATGACAACGCACCGAGAATTGGTGACGAAGACTTGTCTCCAACAATCAGCGTAGCAGAAGACCTGCCCGGTGGCTCACTGATTCACACCTTCTCTGTAACTGATCCAGACCTAGGCTTGAACGGAACAATCGCGTATTTTTTAGCTGAGCCAACGGCACTCTTTGCGATCGATGAAAAGGCTGGAAAGCTCGTCATACTGCAGTCGCTAGATCGGGAGACACTCGGTGAAGCAACGCAAATAGGAGTTTTTGTGACCGATAGATGTCAAACTGTTCCTCTTTGCTCAAAAACTAGAGCAGTAATCGTCACCATAGTTATTAAGGATGTAAACGACCATGCTCCTAGTCTGTCATTCGATACCGGCGCTTTCTATCTTTCCACAGATAAAGCTGGTGCGATAATTTCCCATGTTGAAGGCGTCGATAATGACCCGGGGTTAAATGGCACCCTATCGTTCAGCGTCAGTCCCGCTGACGCGGTAGCTATAGACGAGTTCGGTCTGGTGCGGCTGCTAGCCGCTGGAACAGCGACAGTCGCAGTGAACGCGTCCGCAACAGACAGTGGCCCGCTGAGCTCGCGTCAAACAAATTGGCGCTCAACCGACATTCCCTTCGTGAGCTTCGGAGGCGCTGACAAGCCAAAGTTCCAGCAGTCTATTTACAGTACAAGTATTAGCTCGCGAGCTGCTCAGGGCCAGGATGTGGTCTTGCTAGACGCTCAGAAACGAGTAGGATCGCTGGAATTCCGCCTACCCTATGGCCTCTATGACAATTTGTTTTCGATTGATCCGGTCATTGGCCAGGTACGACTGGCCCGGCCGCTTCCCGATGACTATCGGCTTACCTACCGGCTGACCGGCCTCCTGGCTGACAAGGCAAGCCGCCCCAGCCGTCTTGGCACCACCGAAGTTGCCGTGAATTTGGTGGACGCAAACGAGCACGCGCCGGTGTTTCTCAGCGCCTACTACACGGATGTGCCGGAGGGCCAGGCGTACTCCGGCCTGCTCACTTTGGCTGCCTACGATCTGGACCGCGGACCGGCAGGCGAAGTCACGTACGCCATCGAGGGCAGCGGTGGGCTGCAGTTCATTCTGGATCCAAAGAGCGGCGAGCTCTCCTGCTCAGCGCTGGACTCCTCAGCAGCCAGCCAGTATCTGCTGAATGTGACAGCCACAGACGGCGGAGGCCTTGTTGGCCGCACCACTGTGACTGTCCGGGTGCTCCCAGTGAATCGATTTGCTCCGACATTCCAACGCGGCCTCTACACGACCGCTGTGTCCGAGAACGCCCCAGTTGGCGCCTCGGTGCTGAATGTAACCGCAACGGATCGTGACGCTGGCGTTAATGGCCGAGTGACCTACTCCCTGCTGGGCAAGCCCGACACTGTCGGCATCGACCCGGACACTGGGGAGATCCGACTGGCGCGGCGTCTGGACAAGGAGCTGGAGTCGTTCGTGTCAGCATCTGTGATCGCCACCGACTACAGCCAGGAGAATCCAATGTCTTCCATGGTCAACGTCGAAATCGAAGTGCTCGACGCCAATGACGAGCGACCGGTGTTCCAGACTGCTTATTACTATTACCAAGTCAGCGCCCCTCTCGCACCTGGCGCCCTGCTGACGACCCTCAGAGCAACCGACGCGGACAGCTCGCCGGTGAACAGCGCCGTGAAGTACAGCATCGAGTCCAACGACTTGCTGTCGGTGGACGAAACTTCCGGTCGGGTTACGCTGCTGCGCAGCCTCGCCGCATCGCCCGCTTCAGTCAGCTTCCACTCGTTCGAAGTGCGGGCCAGAGACACTGGACTGCCGGCACCTCTGACCTCGGTCACTCGGCTTGTTGTGCAGCTGGGCTCCCCGAGTCCGGCTCTCGCATTCGCCTACGTCAATTACTCGGCCGCGCTGCCGGAGAACTCGCCAGCTGGAGCCTGTCCGCTCAGCGACGCCACGGCCGCTTGCCTGACGGTGTCGACTGTCCCGCCGGCCAGCCGGTACGCCATCGTGGCCGGCAATGAGGAGGGAAGATTTGCAATCAATCCATTGACAGGTAAGAGTCCGGCTGGTTTTGTTCCACCCTACATGTAGTTGGCTACAGCAGTTCTCATGAGTGACCCTCGAGACCGCATACACCAACTCGGGTTCGGAATCGAACCCGAGTAGTTTGGTGTGTTACTCACCCTCCACATCTAGTTCCTATATTCCCATCTCAGCATCGCATAAAAGAGAGCCTTCTTGTGAAGTTTGATAATCTCTTTATAAACTGTGGATTTCTCATTGCTATTCCCGTCCCACCCAGCATCAGCCCATGGACGCTGCATCAATGCACTGCTCGGCACTCCCGTTAATCTCTCAAGCCTTACTCATTTAGTGGCCTTACCTGACCCTAAAAGCGGCAAAGCTGAGGTGTGCTCAACACTGAGTTTGCTGATGCAGGCCCATTAGAAGGGGCAAGAGATTGAGTGAGAGCACAGTGCTCAAGGCTCAGCGATCAAAGCAGGGACCTTAGGTAAGCCTTCTTCAATAAATCTCTCATTAAATAAGAGAAGAAACTAGAGTTACACTAAAAAGAAACGGACACAGAAGAAGAAGAAGAAGAAGCGACAGGATCAGGAGCTGCAGCCTCTTAAAGCTCTCTTCCTCTTCTTTCTCTCTACCTTATTTCCTCAGCTCTTCCCCTAATTTGGCTTGAATGGGTGGGGCGCCGACTCATATGGGGATTTGCACTTTTTGCTGTTTGGAACTGCTTTTGACAATCAGTGCTACAATCAATTCTCAATAGATTCTAGGTATCAAAGTGTACACTGACTGCGCCTGAGAAATATCTGTACTCAGATGTGCAGAGATGACAGAGAGCAGGTATTCTATAACGTGACACTAGAGCACTAGAGCAGGGTTTAGAATAGCGAAAAAACGGAGCAAAAAAGAATGCAGAGTCAGTGGAGTGTAAATTCTAAGCTCATTCTGAACTGGCGACAGAGGCGACACATGCAATCCTAGAGAGCGACAGAGGTAGAGAGAGGCGAACTTTGCTAAATCTACTTTTGCAGTTGACTAGAAAATTGTCTTGTTAAACAAGGCTGCCTTTGTGTGCCAGGCGGCGGAAAGGGCTGGGGGGGGGGTTGGCGCAGGCACTGCCGCAGTGCTGCAGCCGCTAAGTGGCTCATGCAGACCTTTCGGAGCCACAGACTCATTCTCGGTGTCCATAATTGCTTGTCTGCCATCTTTTTATGAAGTGAGATGAGTTTGACATGATAGGAACGTCTGGTCGATTGAGCCATCTTTGGACCTGAGCACTGGAGGGGGTTGTAGCCTAGTGGTTAGAGCGTCGGACTCACGACTTGAAGGTTGAGGGTTCGATTCTCGACCCACTCGAAAAAAATTTGCGTCTTTGAGCAAGACACTTAACTCTGCATTGCTTCAGTTCACCCAGCTGTAAAATGGGTGCCAGCATTAGCTGGGGTAATTGAGGATGTGTGTGGCGACCCCCAGTCATTGGACTGAACAGCCGTCCGCAGCCTTCAGATGCGCCGCTCAATAGCTGCGGCTGAGCTGTCGGTTGCACATCTGGCCCAATTAGGGCAGGTGTAATCAATTATTATTATTGGTATTTTTATTACTGGAAGGAAATATTGGTTACAGAAAGTGACTTTCACAAGCTAGTGAAAGTGCAGTAACAACGTTTTAACATTGAGACAAAAATTTGTTGGTTTTAGAACCCTGTAGAAGTTTATAAACTATATAGTATCCGTATTTGTGCAGAGTTTGATCATACAATATTCATCGCAGAGCAAACTCAGCGGTAGAGTATACAAACACAGAGTTCTTATCGGCTAGACTCAGTTCTCTTCTCTCTTGCATTTCCGTCTTTGGCCTTAATTTGTGTGTAATTTGCAAATCACTGGCCAGGCACAAAGGCGGGCGCGATCGCACTCACGCAAGGCCCGCCCCTCAATCCTATTAAAAGGCTATTCTTTTGTGAGTCTCTCAGCCTCCTTCATCATGTCAGAGTTTGCTCATGTCATGTCTAGCTGACAGGCTTGGCTGACTTCTTTCACTGGCTGTTCCTTATTCTCTCTCTCTCTCTCTCGCTCTCTCATTCTCAACCTGGCTTCAAAGTGGTTTTGCGAGCCGAAAGGGAGCAAGGCGACTGACTCATCGACCTTAACTCTGCACAATCAGGTGCGTTTCTCTCTCTCTCTCTTGTATCGAGCCATCCGCTTTAGAAATCCCCCAAGCTTCAAATGGATTCCCGAAATGTCGCCTGATTCAAATAGTCGCAAAAAAGTACTTAAAGTTTGAACAAAACGAATTTGCGTAGACCATCAAGGAGAAACTTCCTCATTTTTCCACTCTTGCAAGCTTTCTCTCTCTCTCGCGGTCCACGCAGATTCTATATTTTACGATTGAAAACTCCCGAGGTCCAAGAGGCCTGCACCAACTTACGCTCCTATGATCGGGGTTTATTGGCCATGCAAACGCTGCTAGGAAGTGGAAACGGCGGCATTTTAGTGCGCCTGCCCTCCCGTCAAAAAAATAAGAAGCCAGCCGCCCCCCCCCCAGACCGCCACCTTTGCCACAGCAATTTCCTGCCCGCGGTGACAAGAATGCAGCCGCTACAATTTATGGCCCAGTTGTCTGAGGTCCGGGATTGGGACCGCATCACGGGGCTGGAAATGGAGAAAAAAAGGGAAAATATTGAAACACGCACGATACTAGAGGTTTTATGTGCATTCAGCCGTACTCAAATTGTGACATGATGGAGAATATTGTCTAAAAAAGCAAGTAGAAAGAATTTTAGAAAAAAAGCAGTATTGCACCGTAGTGCTATGAATTCCCTTGAGGTAGCGCTAACTGATTTTAACAGACAACCTCCCTCGAGCAGTTCGATAAGCTTTGGATCTTCATCTCTCACGTCCAGCTTCCTTGGGGATTTGGGAAGCAAGGTGGGCGTCAGGGCTTCGGGTTATTTTGATTTGCGCGAAATAATTACTTGGAGCTGGGAGAGGCTGGGGAGATGAGGGGAGATCAGAGAGTTTTGCCCTCCCTGGCTGCTTTTTCCGATGCAGCAGCAGCCGTCTCGCGCACCCCCCGTCGAGAAGCAGCAGATGCCGCCGGGGCAGCCTCCAATACTCGATCTCGGCAGTCTCCGCGAGTATTAAACTGAACACAGGAGGTCTTGTTAAGAAGGGAGGAAGACCCCCAGGGGGCTTGGGGGCTGCCGGAGCCTGCGCGGGATAGACGGAACCAAGAATTAGTGTCAGCTGCTTGGGATTTCAGTATGCGGTATCCATGCAATGCTTTCCCTACTCGCCATTTCCTCCTTGACACCCCGCCCTGAGGGGATTTTTCCGGGAGGGGATAAGCATCTCTCCGAGCCTATAGGAGTAGAAATCTGCCAGTCGGTCTGACTGTCTGGTCCTAAGTGATTCGGTCTGGCATATCGCCTTTTCAACTTTATACTGTTGGCTGCTTCTTAGTTTCTTGTATCGCTAGTTGATATTCTTAACCTACAGCAAGATTCAGAACACAGGTTGAATCTTGTGTTCTGAACACAGGTTGCTGTTAATCCCCTGTCAATCACGATTGGAGTCCACTTGCTTTTCCATATTATAAAGTCGCAGTCCAAGATTTGGACTTCCTATAAAAGTTGAGAGTTTCCCACGTTCATTCAGGCTAATTCTCACGGGGCTTAACCTCGCAGCATTCTATTCAGTAGTGTATTAGCTATATGGTTTAGCGTAGGGGTCACAAAACTCAGGTCAGCCATGCAAATGAGCTTCTTTAGAAAATAAGAGCTTTCTAGAATGGTTTACTTACGTGAACTTCACGAAAAGCTATAGTCTCGAAGTTCTCAGGCCTGCGGAGTATGGACCTTATTTCTCTTACTCTCAAAGTTAAGGAATAAAGACTAATTAAAGTCAATAGTTAGATATAATTTAATTTGAATAAGTAAGACCATTAACAGAATTCAGGGTATCAAGAATTCAGGGCTTTCGCCCACTTGACCTTTGACAATTTTTGTTTGATTAATTATCCTTCTCTCTCTACTTAAACACTGCTGCATAAGTTGTTGACAAGTTGAAGAAGAATATGCGAGCTATAATAGTGACTTAGTGTCTGCGAGATTCTGCGACAGGCCGATTCAGAGGGAGTAGACAGGCCGATTCAGAGGGAGTAGACAGGCCGATTCAGAGGGAGTAGACAGGCCGATTCAGAGGGAGTAGACAGGCCGATTCAGAGGGAGTAGACAGGCCGATTCAGAGGGAGTAGACAGGCCGATTCAGAGGGAGTAGACAGGCCGATTCAGAAGGACACAGGGAGCGGGGAGGCAGATTTAAGGATACGGGGAGCGGGGAGGCAGATTTAAGGATACGGGGAGCGGGGAGGCAGATTCAAGGATACGGGGAGCGGGGTGGCAGATTTAAGGACACGGGGAGCGGGGTGGCAGATTCAAGGACACGGGGAGCGGGGAGGCAGATTCAGGGACACGGGGAGCGGGGTGGCAGATTCAAGGATGTTGACTGATCTATGGGGCAGACAAAAACACCGTGGGAGCAGATTAAAGACTGGTAGCTGACTGACATTGGAACCCAACAAAACCCAAACCCCCAGGTGCCATAACGGTGGCAACCACCAACGCGTCGGCCCTGGATTATGAAACCCGCCGCAGCCACCGGCTGGTCGTTCAGGCGTCCACCGCGCAGCAGGCAGCGCTGACTCGAGTCGACATCCGGTTGAGCAACCGGGACGACTGCGGGCCCCGCTTCGCCCAGCTGGTCTACGCCGCCGTTCTGCCCGAGAAATCGCCCGCGGGCGCACCAGTTGCTCGAGTCTGGGCCATCGACGATGACAGCCGGGTGAAATACCGCCTGCTGAGTGGCGGCGGCGGCGGCGGCGGCGGCGGCGGCGGCAGCGGCTTCGCCATCAACGAAGACACCGGGCTGGTGACCGTGGCCACTCCGCCGGACTACAGTCTGCAGTCCAACCATTCCTTGGCCGTGGTAGCCGCCTCCGAGGATGACCCGCTGATGACGGCCAAGTGCACTTTGCTGGTCCGCATCGTCAATCTGAACAACCAGAAGCCGCTGCTGCAACCGACTCCCGACCTGACCTTGGCCGCCGATGCCCGGCCCGGTCAGCGGCTGACCCAGATTCGAGCCACGGACCTCGACGGCTACCCTCCGCTGGCCTACAGCCTGGCCATCGAGCCGTCGACGCATTCAACGGTGTTCGCCATCGGCCGATTCTCCGGCGACCTCTGGCTGGTTGGCAAACCCGACCGGTCCGACTTCAACCTCAGCGTGACTGTCGTGGACGGTGGCGAACACTCGGCGTCTGGCAGCTTCCGCGTCCGACTCAACGCCTCGGCTGGCGGCGCCAAGTTCGTCCGCGGCTTGTTCTTCTTTGCTGCCAGGGTGGGCGCCTCGCTGACAGATCCGGTCGGCACTTTGGAGCTTGTCGGCGGCGGCGGCGGCGGCGGCGGCGGCGGCGGCGGCGGCGGCGGCGGCGGCGGCGGCGGCGGCGGCGGCGTGTCCTTGTCGATTGTCGCCGATCCGACGCTGCCACAGCCGCCGCCGTTTCAGCTGGTCGGCTTGGAACTCCGGCCGAGCCGGGCCGTTCTCGAGGCCGCCGACTTTGCCTTCGTTGTCAAGGCGACGCTGCCGCTGTCGTCCGGATCGACGACGACATCCGCCGACTTCGCCACGGTGCTGGTCAGCTATCAGGCCTCGAACTCGCGACCGCCGGCCTTCCGGAATGTCAGCGCCGCCACCGGCGACATCGTGCTGACGGTGTCGGAGGCGACGCCGATTGGTCGAGCTGTGGGCGTCGCAGTCTGCGTCGACGAGGACGCCGGCCAGACGACGTCAGTTGAGGTGGTCGCCGCGGCGGGCTCGGAGCCTCCGCCGGTGCAGGCGGTGCGGCACACGGGCCGGCTGGTGCTGACGAAGCGGTTGGACCGGGAGTCTCAGGCGGAGCACCGCTTCCAGGTGGCCTGCTGGGACAGCGGCCTGCCGAGCCTGGGTGTCAACGCCACCGTCAGGGTGAGAGAGGATTGAGATTGAGTTGGAGTCAGGATATAGATAGAGAGAGAGAGATGGGAGATGTAATGAAATTCAAAAAAGCCATTCAAAACGGTTTAAAAGTACAAAATTCAAATCCGCATATGCCCATAGTCATTGGATGGTATTTCCCTAAATCAACTGGCACAAAAGCACAAGTGCCAGCAAACAATAGAATGAATAAAAAGGACAGAGTTGGAATCTCTATAGAATTACTCATAGTTATAGCTAATATAGTTCAGTCCTAATGCAGTTTTGCGGGTTCCAAAAGTGCCAACACAGGGAGGGACTGTCAGTGGCTCACTGCAGCATCCCTCACGTGTGTGCTCAGTACCCGCTGGGGTGAGCATGTTGGGAGAATCAAAAGAAGAGAATGAATTCTGCGTAGTCAGAGGGCCGCCGCTTGTGCCATTTATTGTGCGCGACAAGCAGGAAGGGGGGAGCAAGAGGAGTGTCTGGTTGCCGGGCTGGGAAAGGACACTCAAGCCAGGCAAACTCTCCCCCTGCTGCTGTCAATCAGCTGAGGAGCGCGGCGCCGGGGGGGGGGGTTTCACTAGGCCGAAATTTCACTTCGCCGAAAGCATCTTCCTTCACAAGGCCGAAACTTCACTAGGCCGAAACTTCACATTGCGGAAAAATCATTTTAGCAGCCTCTTTCACTAGGCCGAAACTTCACTAGGCCGAAACTTCACTAGGCCGAAACTTCACTTTGCCAAAATGATTAGCACGCTCTTTCATAAGGCCGAAACTTCACTAGGCCGAAACTTCACTAGGCCGAAACTTCACTTTGCCAAAATGATTAGCACGCTCTTTCATAAGGCCGAAACTTCACTAGGCCGAAACTTCACTAGGCCGAAACTTCACTTTGCCAAAATGATTAGCACGCTCTTTCATAAGGCCGAAACTTCACATTGCCGAAAAACCATTTTAACCATTTAAACCAAATTAAAGTTTCTCGTTTATAACTTAGTTTCAGCCGCTCTTCAGTTGCTTGAGCTGTCAAGATGATTTTGACACAAGTTTTTAAATGTAATTTTGAGATTATACCGACGAAAATTTTATTTACAAATTGACTGCAATTGATGGTATCTACCACCGGTTAGTATTCGATAATAATAAATAATAATTGATTACACCTGCCCTAATGGCCAGATGTGCAACCGACAGCTCAGCCGCAGCTATTGTGCGGCGCATCTGAAGGCTGCGTACGGCTGTTCAGTCCAAGGACTGGGGGGTCGCTACACACACTCAATTACCCCAGCTAATGCTGGCACCAATTTTACAGCTGGATGAACTGAAGCAATGCAGAGTTGAGTGTCTTGCTCAAGGACACAAATTGGTCCAGTGGATCGAGAATCGAACCCCCGACCTTCAAGTTCGACGCTCTAACCACTAGGCTAAACCCCCTAGGCCTTAAAAACGGTCTCTTACTGTGAAGAGCCAATTTAATATTAGAGCAACAGTAAAGGTCACGAAAATTTCGCTCATCATGCTAATTAAAGTAGTCACAGGCTGATTTTCTCACTGAACCCGCAGGTTTTGGTGCAGGACGCCAACGACAATGCGCCGAAGTTCGTTGGCGATCCCTACGCAACCAGCCTCGTCGCGTCCACCGCGGCCGCCTCCGTTGGATCTCGCCTCCTGACGGTGGCCGCGAACGACCCAGACGTTGGCATCAACGGTCAGGTGACCTACCGGTTGCTTGGCAACGGGACGCTGCTCGGCGTAGATTCCGCAAGCGGGGGAGTGTCGCTACTTTCGACTCCGCCGGAGGTTCAGATCGACGCATCTGACAGCGCCGCCGGCTTTGTCGGCTTCGAATTCCTCGTCCGCGCTTCCGACGTCCGGCTGTCCAGCCTCGCCCGCCTCAGTCTTCGGGTTCTCACCGACGCTGCGGCTTCTGCGCCGTCGCTACCGGCGAACCCGCTGGCTCTGCTGGTGAGCGAAGGCCTCGCAGCCGGGTCACTGGTCAGCGACAAACTGCCGACCGACTGCGCAGTTGAGCCGGCCAGTCCGGAGTTCGAACTCAAATCGGGTCGCTTGACAACGCTGAGGATGCTCGACTACGAGAACACGACTGCCTACAGCCTGCGGCTCAACTGCAGCGCTGGCGCGGAGAGGCAGCAGCTGCTGATGCTGGTGCAGGATGTCGACGAGTTCCAACCGGTCTTCGACCTGGCCGAGTACCGGCTGAACCTGGCATCCACACCACCAATCGGACAGTCGCTAATTCGTCTGGCCGCCTCGGACAGGGACGCCGGGTCGGCCGGCCGGGTTGCTTTCTCGCTGACTGGCGTGGACTGCGACGCCGACAGCGAAGCGGCTGCCGGACGGTTCAGCGTGAACACCAGCACGGGCGAAGTTTACCTGGCGCGAGCTTTCAATGCGGCGGCAGCTGATGACACGGTGCTGGCGAACTACAGCCTCCGAGTGCGTGCCAGCAGCGTGGCTCTGTTCACCGACGCAGTCGTCCA
This sequence comes from Macrostomum lignano, assembly GCA_002269645.1. NCBI lineage: Eukaryota > Metazoa > Platyhelminthes > Macrostomidae > Macrostomum > Macrostomum lignano. Next base: position 339,251 of record NIVC01000646.1, read on the forward strand.
GCTGACCATGCCAGTGCCGCTGGAGATGAAGCCACCCTCGACAGGCCTTGCCACTCCACCGCTGGCTGCCATCCTCGCAGGCCTCTTCGTCTTGGTTGCTATCATTGTCGTCGCGGTAGTCGTGGCAGTCTGCGTGCATCGCCGCCGGCAACTGGCTGGAAAGCGCGGTCTGCATTCGAGTCGAGCCAAGAGAAGGGAGGCAGCGGCCGCGGCAGGAGCCGCAAACTCAGCATCGCCCAATTCCACGCTGTACGACTCGTGCTTCGACCAGAACGTGGCCGCTGTCGTTGCCGCGGCGGCCGCCGGACTCCAACCGCCGAGGCCGCCGCCGAGGACAATGACGGAGTTGACTCGACTGAGCGGCACCGCGCACAGCTCCGGACTTGGCAGCGCCGCGTCAGACGAAGACCATCAATCGCAGCAGCTGCATCACCACCAGCAGCAGCAACAGCAGCCGCTGAATTTCATATCGACAGGACAGACTGACGGAGCCTCCTTGCCTAAGGACCATCGAGAGTATCTGCACCGGCTTGGCGTGACCCCGGAGCTGCGACCGTCGCCTCTGAGCGCTGGCGCCGGCAGGCGATTCCACTCCGCGGCCAGCCTGTGGAGCGAGGATCCGTACCAAGCCACCCCGGTGCCCAGCCTGCTGGAGCTGCCGCGGGCTGCCGCTGGTGCCGCTGGCTTCGGTGGCTCCAACGGCGTCAGCGGAGTCGGCGGCTTCCCCGTCGGGCTGAACACGGCTCAGCCCCGGCTGCCGTCGCACCTGACAGCCTGGCAGCCGCAGTTCCAGCCGTTGGCCAGCGTCTTCGCCGAGATCGCGCAGTTGAAAGACGACGCCAACGCTGATGGAGGCTTTGTGGGACTCTACGATGTACACGACGAGACCGCATTTTCAACCTCCGTGATTTGAAGAAGCTGATCAGCTGCATCAGTGATTGATTGTGACGCATTGTGCTCTACTATTCCTACGAGTTGGTGCCAGAATTCTGTGCTAATCTCAGTTTCCATGCAAGCGTTGCTCATTGTCCACTTTGCCCACTTATGTATATTAAACATACGCTCAAGGACCACTGGTAGTATTCGCTGGACGACGCCTTTCAATAATAATAATCGCAGGAGGGCTGCGGGCGCCCGCATCGTTGCACAATCCCACAGCCAGCGCTGAGGCCATTCTGCCCACTTCGCTGAGTCCTGAGCACATACAGAAGTGTACATCGGGAACACTGCTACCATTTTGAATTTAAGGGCCTTCCACTGCGTCCTTCCACCCTAACAGTGGTTCCTTGAGAAAAAGGCTTGGGTTTTCATTCTCATTTATTGAGCGGCTCCGTGCATCCCTGTGTACTTGTTACGTCAATCATAATTCATAATTCAGTTTTAAACAGTTTTTCTCATGTCAGTCAAACTATTAATAGTTCAGTCACTGTCATTCAATGTACAGATTATTTATTTAATAATTAATTGCATGCGTGACGACTGCCACACGCCAATGATCAATATCCAAGTATTACGTATTTTATGCTATTACTGTATAATTATTAGCAGGACACAATGCTAAATACATGCTTGTTTATAGTGCAGTACACGTGTACTGACACGGAAGGACTATAAGTTCATTTAATAAAGTCCTTTATAAAAAAACTATGGAAGCATTCACGATAGGTGTATAATTTTATTGACGCAACGGCGTCACCTGGTCGATATAAATAAGCACCAACAATACGTAAATATTTGAGAGTGATTGAATTTATAATTCGTGATTTGAAGAAAATCGTTACTTAGGAAGGTTTGACAGAGAGGAAAGAGGTTTTGCAATACCCAGCACTGCTATTTATGGAACGGTGTCTACAGCCCTGGTGCCATGCGAATTCTTTTTTGTTCGATGGTACATCTCGGTGAATCACAGTGCACACTGGCGCATAACCTTACAGACGGACGCGAGCCGAACGAACAAACAGTTGGGCTCAGTACGGGAGCAACTAATTAATAAATTGACCTGCTTTTCCGTACAACTCGCGCGTCGTCTTCAAGGTGTTCTGCTCTCTTTTTCAAAAAGAAACGAGCAAACTTACCTATGAACAAAAGTTGAATATTGGAAAACAACTGGCAAATGTAGTTGGAATGAAGAATTGCAGCAACTGGTCTGGCCTGGGCCGAGTTGGCATTAAATCCTTTTTCTGGGAGTAGGGGGTGGGGGCAGGGGGGCGCCGGCATCAATGGGACAGCGCGTGCGAGGGGGGGGGGTTGCGCCAGATAGATAGCTAGATAAGAGAATTCTATTGCCTACTAAAGTAATCTCAGCGAGACCAGCGCTAGTTACTGCTGTCCCAAATATCCCTTTTGGCCCATCCAAGCAATACATTGAAGCTCAGTTACTCTCTGTGGGTGACTTGTGTGAAAGCAACGGCTGCGCCGAAACTAATGCCCAGGATATCTTCAGTGTTGCTTATGGGACTCGAAACCTATGACTGAGAGAGAGATAGAGGGAGAAAGAGAGAGATAGGGGCCGGGCGTGCGCCCTGCATGACTCCGAGTCCAACGGTGCAGGCAAAATATTCTAGGATCTTAAAACTGTTGGGAATTATTAACAATCCAGAAATCTCAAACAACAGATAAGGGAGTTGCTTCTAAAAGCAACTGGCTTGAATCGGCAAGATTTTGCTAGATAAATGCCTAATTCAAGCTTACGATCAAAGACTTTGTAATTTTTAAGCAACTCGTGATGCAGTGAATTGGATTATTTATAGCTCGCAGTAAATTTGAAGCAATTTTAATATTCAATTATTAATATTTAGTACCGTCCGAACTTCTAATGTGCGCATAGAGTTTCAAAAGTGAGAAGAGGCACAAGCCAGGAAAATCCGTAATTTCGCTCGGATTTTAATGCTTCAAAATGTCCTGTTAAATGGCATATTTTATAAATTACAACTCTGTAAACCTGTTAGATCACATTCGAGAAGCCATTCTTTCTTCAAATTGATATTCAGAAGTGCAGGTCGGGAAAGTGCAATTAAAGGCCTCGAAAGTTTATAAAAAATTGAGCCTTTAACTATACTCAACATGACATGATAAAATTTCCAGTTCAGGAAGACTGAGAACTCGGGAGTCACATCACAAGCTCGAAAAGTCACATCATCGAAAAGTAACCACCATCACAAGCTCGAAAAGTCACAAGCTCGAACAAAGATTTAGCAACCACCATCACAAGCTCGAAAAGGGTTAGGGTTAGAACTTGTGCCTTTCGAGTTTGCGATGGTGGTTGCTAAACTTTTCGACGATGTGACTTTTCCAGCTTGCGATGGTGGTTGCTAAACTTTTCGACGATGTGACTTTTCGAGTTTGTGATGGTGGTTGCTAAACTTTTCGACGATGTGACTTTTCGAGTTTGTGATGGTGGTTGCTAAACTTTTCGACGATGTGACTTTTCCAGCTTGCGATGGTGGTTGCTAAACTTTTCGACGATGTACTTTTCGAGTTTGCGATGGTGGTTGCTAAACTTTTCGACGATGTGACTTTTCGAGCTTGTGATGGTTGCTAAACTTTTCGACGATGTGACTTTTCGAGTTTGCGATGGTGGTTGCTAAACTTTTCGACGATGTGACTTTTCCAGCTTGCGATGGTGGCTGCTAAACTTTTCGACAATGTACTTTTCGAGTTTGCGATGGTGGTTGCTAAACTTTTCGACGACGTGACTTTTCGAGCTTGCGATGGTTGCCAAACTTTTCGACGATGTACTTTTCGAGTTTGCGATGGTGGTTGCTAAAATTTTCGACGATGTGACTTTTCGAGCTTGCGATGGTTGCTAAACTTTTCGACGATGTGACTTTTCGAGCTTGTGATGGTTGCTAAACTTTTCGACGATGTGAATTTCGAGTTTGCGATGGTGGTTGCTAAACTTTTCGACGATGTGACTTTTCGAGCTTGCGATGGTTGCCAAACTTTTCGACGATGTACTTTTCGAGTTTGCGATGGTGGTTGCTAAACTTTTCGACGATGTGACTTTCGAGTTTGCGATGGTGGTTGCTAAACTTTTCGACGATGTGACTTTTCAAGTTTGCGATGGTTGCTAAACTTTTCGACGATGTGACTTTTCGAGTTTGCGATGGTGGTTGCTAAACTTTTCGACGATGTGACTTTTCCAGCTTGCGATGGTGGCTGCTAAACTTTTCGACAATGTACTTTTCGAGTTTGCGATGGTGGTTGCTAAACTTTTCGACGATGTGACTTTTCGAGCTTGCGATGGTTGCCAAACTTTTCGACGATGTACTTTTCGAGTTTGCGATGGTGGTTGCTAAACTTTTCGACGATGTGACTTTTCGAGCTTGCGATGGTTGCTAAACTTTTCGACGATGTGACTTTTTGAGCTTGTGATGGTTGCTAAACTTTTCGACGATGTGACTTTCGAGTTTGCGATGGTGGTTGCTAAACTTTTCGACGATGTGACTTTTTGAGCTTGTGATGGTTGCTAAACTTTTCGACGATGTGACTTTCGAGTTTGCGATGGTGGTTGCTAAACTTTTCGACGATGTGACTTTTCAAGTTTGCGATGGTTGCTAAACTTTTCGACGATGTGACTTTTCGAGTTTGCGATGGTGGTTGCTAAACTTTTCGACGATGTGACTTTTCCAGCTTGCGATGGTGGCTGCTAAACTTTTCGACAATGTACTTTTCGAGTTTGCGATGGTGGTTGCTAAACTTTTCGACGACGTGACTTTTCGAGCTTGCGATGGTTGCCAAACTTTTCGACGATGTACTTTTCGAGTTTGCGATGGTGGTTGCTAAAATTTTCGACGATGTGACTTTTCGAGCTTGCGATGGTTGCTAAACTTTTCGACGATGTGACTTTTTGAGCTTGTGATGGTTGCTAAACTTTTCGACGATGTGAATTTCGAGTTTGCGATGGTGGTTGCTAAACTTTTCGACGATGTGACTTTTCGAGCTTGCGATGGTTGCCAAACTTTTCGACGATGTACTTTTCGAGTTTGCGATGGTGGTTGCTAAACTTTTCGACGATGTGACTTTTCGAGCTTGCGATGGTTGCTAAAATTTTCGACGATGTGACTTTTTGAGCTTGTGATGGTTGCTAAACTTTTCGACGATGTGACTTTCGAGTTTGCGATGGTGGTTGCAAAACTTTTCGACGATGTGACTTTTTGAGCTTGTGATGGTTGCTAAACTTTTCGACGATGTGACTTTCGAGTTTGCGATGGTGGTTGCTAAACTTTTCGACGATGTGACTTTTCGAGCTTGCGATGGTTGCTAAACTTTTCGACGATGTGACTTTCGAGTTTGCGATGGTGGTTGCTAAACTTTTCGACGATGTGACTTTTCGAGCTTGCGATGGTTGCCAAACTTTTCGACGATGTACTTTTCGAGTTTGCGATGGTGGTTGCTAAAATTTTCGACGATGTGACTTTTCGAGCTTGCAATGGTTGCTAAACTTTTCGACGATGTGACTTTTTGAGCTTGCGATGGTGCCTGCTAAATCAGTTTTCGACGATGTGACTTTTCCAGCTTGCGATGGTGGTTGCTAAACTTTTCGACGATGTGACTTTTGGAGCTCATGATGGCGACTCAGAACTCGGAGTGGCAGCTTTAATCCAATTATAGCCATAACTTTCCACCCTCTCCTATAAGCTCGGTCCTTGTGACGCAAGTTGCATCACCCGCAGTTGGCGTGAGTTGCATCATTTGAGGCTGACATCTGAGAAAAGTTTACCGCACTGCTTTTCGGGTTGGAAACTTTAATGCGTTGCTGGGTGTAAATCGTAATATTTTTAGTGTCAGTTAGGTCCTTTAATAACTACATGTAGTTGGAATTAACTCGTAAAACCCGAGCTATCAAAAGTTTACTCAAAGCGTCAATGTTACAGTAAGTCAAATGTAATGAATTAAATATGTAACCCGCACCACAGTAAAAACCATTTGTTGGAACCCAGAAAGACATGAGCTAATTGAAATCATAAGTCCAAGCTCAAGCCATTAAAATTTGGCAGAATTCTCCACTATAAGGACGCATTTGTCAGATCTTTATGAATCAAATTAAACATTACTGAAATGAGTAAACTGATAAACAAATTATAGCAAATTTGAACTTCATACAAACAAAGAGATTAATGCGGTGTATTTTGATGCTTCTTGGAAACAGCTGACAGGTTGAGAAGGCAATAAAGGCAGCAAAGTCGTCCGAAAATGCACACACCGAAAAGCAATAATAAAATGGTCAATGATATTAGAAAATGACGTCAAATTATATAGTCTGTTTCATCAGATGGAAACTGTGGGATTAAGTCATACGAAAATTGCGGAAATAGAAAGTAACGAACTGATATTATTGAACTAATGATATTTTCATTGTGCAGCTTGAAGAATCTGTGCCGAATTTGCTGCAGGATTCCTTGTTTTGATGTTATTGGCATCCGTTTTTGATACTGAAAATGAACATAAATGTTGTTTTGTAGTTTCTATAACTTCTTACACGCTTATTAAAACACGTGAGAGAAAACATGTACTGCCGGCGAGACGTCCAACAAATTTAAGACAATGAACCTCAAACAAGAAGTGCATGAGACCCAGCCAGCACCATGGAGCCGAGGGCATCGCCTGAGGGCCTGTGAGTCAGAGATAATACCTGTGAGCCAAGGATAATACCTGTGAGCCAAGGACAATACCTGCCAGCCATGGATAATACCTGTGAGCCCAAGATAATACCTGTGAGCTAAGGACAATACCTGTGAGCCAAGGATAATACCTGTGAGCCAATGATAATACCTGTGAGCCATGGATAATACCTGGGAGCCAAGGATAATACCTGTGAGCCAAGGATAATACCTGTGAGCCCAAGATAATACCTGTGAGCCAAGGATACTACCTGTGAGCCATGGATAATGAGCTCAGGATAATATCTATGAGCCAAGGATAATACCTGTGAGGTAAGGGCATCCCCAGCAATCTACATATGAGAGCTTTAAATTTTAATTAATAAATTTTCGGAACCAGCCGAAAAAATCAATTTCAAACAATTGACTAATTGTTTCAATTGTTTGACTAACCTACCTGTACCTGACGAAGTTGATTCTGCCTCAAAAGCAGTTCAAAACGCATGCGACACTGCCCTGGTGAAGACGGTGGTGAGGTTCGAAGTGCAGGGGAATCTGGTTGTATCCGTGTCCAGCAGCAGTGGGTAGCTGGCAAACCGCATCATGTCCGGCAGAGTTACCTCCAGATCGGCCAGTGTAGACAGAATGTGATCCCAATCCGGAGCTTTGATTACAATCACGCGACGCGGCAGTGACTTGTACAGCTCCAGATCTTTCAGGAAGAGCTGCACCTTGATGATTTAATATGTGAAAATACAAATAATTGTAAGACTTTTAGCCTGAAGTCGAAGATATGCATTTGAAAACATCCCACATATGACTGAAGTCTTCCCGTTCTTCTGCCTCAATAAACACTCTCCAAATTAGCCGACTAACAGTTACCAGTTAATCAAAAGTTCGAGATGAGTGCAGATTGTGGCTCCGCGGGAAATGCGTCGGATTTGTGTTGCTTGTACGACCCCCTACATGGTTCGATTCCGTGCGCTGCCACATTCATTTGGGGCTTGTGTGCACGAAAATTAGCCGGCGGGTTGTGATGCAATTTACACCCGTGAGGTCCAACCAAAAAGGCTCAGAGAGTGTACATGCCTGACGATTAGAAAGTCAAAGAGCCTCTGCACACTCCGTGTGAGCGTGTGCACGAGTGCGTGCCTGCGTACGGTATTGGCGCGCTTGCATGTGCTCAGGAGCCAGCGGAATTGGTAGAATTGTCTCATCGCTGCGCATGGAACGATGTCACCCAATGAAATATCAATAACATTTCAAACCTTACCCCATTCCGCCTCATCAGGCAGAGCAGCCGCTTGTCCATTTGAGTCTTCTTATCGGACTCCCGAAAAGGCTTCAGAATGGCTTCAACGTCGCTGCTGTAGGCGAACAAGTAGAACCAATAGTGCACCGGGAGGTCCACGGGTACTTTCCGATGCACGCTTTCAATTAGCCGCGTTCCTGTCGGACGGAAGCCCGGGTAGCCAAATATAAAGGGCACCTTGTTATTGCTCGACAATGGCGCGTCGCCTTCTGGTAATTTTTCATCGTTGCTTTGATTGGCTTCGAACTGGCTGCTGAACTCGCTGGCGTATTCCAGCTCGGCAGACAGCACTTTGGGCCGGCGCCATTGCCTCCCGAACCTCAGTTGGCTGCTATTGATGCGAACGGAAGTGATCACTTCCCCTGAGGATTTGGATCGCGCGTGTTTTGAGCTGGGGCGTTGATGATCCGATGCGTTGGTTGGCAGCAAGGCCGCCTCGGGCCTCAATTTTTTAACTGTTCGCTTCATTGCGGCTGGATTCATTTTCGCAATTTTTTTACGTCAGGTCTGCTTTGTTGCCTAGAAATAAGCAACTTTCGCATAAAAGTACATCGGGAGGAGACACTCGTACATTATAACTTGCGGACGTCAAAACCATAGAAATCTTAAAGAAGATAATGCATAGTTGGCAAGAATTTACATTTATGTCCAAGAGAAAGGTTAAAGAGAAAAGGATTTATTTAAACTAATATTAATTATGATGTATGAATCACTCGATCAAAATAGATTATAAAATTTACCATATATTGAAAGGAAAGCCGAATGTGGTCCTTGATGCATGTGATGGGTTTCGGCCTTTTCGGCCCCTTTCGGGAAGCCTTCGGGCCTCAGGTCTCAGAAATAAATCAATTAGAGTCCTGCCCCCCCCCCACTCCTGTCAGATGGTCAGCCCCATGGTAGCTTGATCTTGTGGCGAGCAGCCTAGGTCCTATAGCTAAGAGAGGGACAGCGAGAGACAAGCAGGGAGAGTTTTGAAGGTAGAGATTAGCCAATCTGCAGATTAACTAACCCGCTTCCACCAGCCCGTGCGTCCTGGCTCACCAAACCGGAACTTTCGAAATCGGGCTTCCGACTAGAGGGGGCTTAGCACTTACCTGCCAACTAGTGTCTTTTTGCTGTCAATCTCGAAGTCATAGCCGATGTTAAGGGACACTGCTGGGACTAGATCGCATTGGCCATGCAGGTACAGAGGGGATTCTTGCAGTGGCGAGACTATGGGGTGGCTACATGTACTATTACATTGCTAAATACGAGAAATGTACTTTTGGCCTTCAACGCGCCAACCAGCCTCTCCTAGCGCTGGGGCCCATGCTATAGATTTAAGAGCAAAGAGTAAGGAGTTAGGAGTCAGGAGTGCTCCTAGCAAGGAGCGAATCGATTTTGTGTGCTATAGAGTTCAAGAATCAAGAGTTAGGAGCTAGGAGTTGTTTTAAGGAGTGCAGCATAGGAGTGAGGAGGAGTCTAAGGAGTGTAAGGCAATTGGCTAAGGAGTCTGCCAATCTGCGTGCTATATTAAACTCCTAAATGTACGCACCTTAAGGAGTAATTATAGGAGCAATTCGTGAATTCAAACAATGCAAGCAAACCAAAAAGTTGCGTTTGTTAAAGCGATTGCGGCTCGAAAGGACGTACTTTTCGGTGCCTTTTCGCCAACAATAACAAAAGCACTCAAGACTGAAATGTGGAGAGAGGTCATCCTTGAATGTCGCCAAGAGTTGATTCTCATTGAGCCGAAATCGTGACACAGTATTATATTCTTCAAAAAAGTTAATCTTCTGCTTAAATTGTCTGGGTCGTCGATCATTAGCTCCCTCATCGTCCGAGCCTAGCTCACTGTCCGAAAACATGAAAAAAGAAACGAATCACACGATCCTACTATAACCTAAGAGTGAAATTTGGCCCTTGAAGTCTTAACTAGGAGTTAGGAGCTAGAAATGAGTTTCGCTCCTTCTATAGGACACGCACTCCTAAAACTCACTCCTAAACGGCAATTCCTAGCTCCTAGCTCCTACGCTCCGCTCCTTATTCTATAGCACGCGACAAACCTTAATGAGGTCTCCTAAATTCACCAAGGAGTATCCTAACGTCCTTAAGGAGCCTCCTAGCTCTTAAAATTTACTCTTGATTCTATAGCACAGAAAAGCCAGCTAGGAGCTAGGAGTTAGGACACTCTTAAGGATTTAGGAGTTAAGAGTATTCTATAGCACGGGCCCCAGATGATAGGCTAACTCGAACATCAGAGACCGCATGATTCATTACCCGAGCCGCTTGGCGGACCTAGAGTGCACAGAGTACATCTCTAGCGCCGATTTTGCACTATTGGCAATTTTGCTCACTGATTTGATAGATTGATCGACTGAGAACCATCTTGCCATTGGTCCACTGTGACCGGCGCCTACTAGCTTCTCTTCTCATCTGAGCCATCGGCGAGCGAAGAAATAAAACCGATAAAAATAACTGTCAGATTTAACCTTCTTCTTAAATCAGGTCACACCTCAGATTGAATTGGAGTTTTAGACTACTAACAGTATTATTAAGTCATTTCTGCCTCGATAACAGCACTGTTGAACGAATTGAGCAAAAGTGTGCGCCTAATTCAGCTACTGAAATAGGGGACAGATAAGGGATCACCCAATCAAGCAAGTCTAGGCAGCCTCTCACCCAACCAATCAAAAACTCAACAGCCGGAGACCAGGTAATCCACAGTGACCGAATCGGCTTAGTGCTTCGCAGCTGTAGACTCGGGATGATGCCGTCACACTCTTGGCAGATAGCTAGCAGGTGATGATCTTTAACCTTGATATTCGCTGCTGACGACCGGGGGATTCGTCCTTGATGATGATGGGGGAGTCGCGATCCGGGGATTAAGAGACGACGGTCGCGTGTAGCAGCCGGGTGTCAGGTGACAGGTGACCGGCCAAATTGAAGTCCGAGCGGGCCAAAAAACGCCGGTTTTTATAGCCGCCAACTGGACCGCAATTTGTTATTATGGAACACCTCGATTCTGATTGGCTGAGCCGATTTGTTATACCGCACGTCGAATTTTCTGATTGGCTGAGCTTGTTGCCACCCAAACTCACGTGACCAAGAGATCCTATCAGTTCCCTCGGGATGCACGACAATTGACTGCCACAATTTGACTGCCGACAAAATGACTGCGAACAAAATGACTGCGGACAAAATGACTGCGGACAAAATGACTGCGGACAAAATGACTGCGGACAAAATGACTGCCGACAAAATGACTGCGAACAAAATGACTGCGGACAAAATGACTGCGGACAAAATGACTGCGGACAAAATGACTGCCGACAAAATGACTGCGAACAAAATGACTGCGGACAAAATGACTGCGGACAAAATGACTGCGAACAAAATGACTGCGGACAAAATGACTGCCGACAAAATGACTGCCGACAATTTGACTGCGGACAAAATGACTGCCAACAAAATGACTGCCGACAAAATGACTGCGGAAATTTGACTGCCGACAATATGACTGCGGCAATTTGACTGCCGACAATATGACTGCGAACAAAATGACTGCGGACAAAATGACTGCGGACAAAATGACTGCCGACAAAATGACTGCCGACAATTTGACTGCCGTCAAAATGACTGCCAACAAAATGACTGCCGACAAAATGACTGCCAACAAAATGACTGCCGACAAAATGACTGCGGCAATTTGACTGCCGAGCAATTTGACTGCCGACAAAATGACAGCGGCAAAGCTTGCTAGGCGCATTCTCGTTATGCAAAAGAGGAGAGAGATAAGAGAGAAGTTGAAAAAGAAGACAGGGGAAAGGAGAGATTGTAGAGATGAGAGAGATGAAAGGAGAGATGAGAGATGAGAGATGAAGGCGGAGAGAGCAGAGTGCAGAGAGACGAGAGAAGTGAATAAAGGGGAGAGAGTATAGAAGAGGGAAAAGAAGAGGACTAAGGAAAGAGAGGAGTCAGAAGAGGGGAAAGAGTGAAGTGACAGGTACACAGGAGTGAAGAGTAAAGATGAGAGGGGGATGAGAGAGCAAAGATGAGAGTCAGAGAGTGAACACGATATATGAGAGGAGAGAGGAGAGCGCAGAGAGAGAAGAGAAAAGACAAGAGAGGGAGAGACTATAGAAGAAAGAAGAGAAGAAAAGAAAAGGCAAGAAAGGAGAAAGGAAAGAGAGGAGTCAAAAGAGGGGAAAGAGAAGAGTACAGAGGAGAGAGGTGAGAGAACATACCAGTATAAGAGAGTAAAGATGACAGATGAGAGAGGGGAGATGAGAGAGCAGAGACGAGAGAGAAGTGAGAAAACAGAAGAGAAGATAGAAGGTTCAAAGGATGCAAGGGACATAGGGATCGAGAGGCAGAAGTAGAGGCCAGAGTTTTTCTGACATTCTGCGCCGCACCCCAGCCAACAATATCAATAGTTTGCCTCCAATCCTAATTTTACACGAATGTAATCTATGTTATGTTTAACTCTAATAATAAAAGTTTTTGCTTGAGTTTAACTTTAGATTTTAGAATATATGCAGTTCCTAAGATTGGAATTCCTATTTCCCACTGTTCAAAATCCGCGGGTTTCAACAGCTGTTACAGCTTGTTGTATAAAGGTAGTGTTCTGTTCTGCATCATTCTAGCTCGTAAATACAATATTTCACTACATGCATAGACTTAAAAGGGTTGACAGAGTGCTAAACTTTAGGAGCATCATTTTTCCGGCAGTCATTTCGCTGGCAGTCAATTGCTCGGCAGTCAAATTGCCGCAGTCATATTGTCGGCAGTCAAATTGCCGCAGTCATATTGTCGGCAGTCAAATTTCCGCAGTCATTTTGTCCGCAGTCAAATTGTCGGCAGTCATTTTGTCGGCAGTCATTTATTTTGTCGGCAGTCAAATTGACCGCAGTCAAATTGTGGCAGTCAAATTGTGGCAGTCAATTGTCGTAGACCCGTTTCCTCGGGGCCATAAAAATACGACAGGTGCGGTCATAAATCACTCAAAATCGCTACATAATGATTTATGACCTTTCGCGTAGAAATGACAAAATTTAATGAAAAAATATACATTAGAAAGCTCTTATTGAGTAGAAAGTAAAGATAATGAAGAGAAATTGCTAATCGCTAATCTCAACATACTTTTAGGGGTAAAACGCATAGCTCTCAAAGCTGTCACACGCTTGAGTAAACACGAACAATAGGCCCTGACCTCATAAATCTTGATGGCCTGTTGAAATGATGAGAAAAAAGCCACCTCTCAGACCATCCTCCGCATTGATTGGCGCCAGCCTCCGCATTGAGTGAGGCGCAGGTGGCTGTCAGTCAGACGCAATGATTTATGACCCAAAAGCAGCTAAAAAACCGCGCCTGTGTTACAAGTATGGCAGATTAATATAGCTACAGAAGTCCTACTAGTATGAATTCTAGAAAAATTGCAAAAGAGGGAGAAAAACGCCCATAGCCTGCTGTGAGCGTGAAATTTGAAAAAAGTGCGTCCTCATCACATGCTTATCGTTCACCTTCAAGTACATGTACGTACATGTAAGCCTAGCTCTGCTTGTTCGTTTCTATTGGATCGTGTGCATGGAAAATAACGAAGCAAAACCATTAAACTTAAAAACATACGCGGACAAGTATTTTGACTCAGTGGACAAAAACATACGTGGACAAGTATTTTGACTCAGTGGACAAAAACATACGTGGACAAGTATTTTGACTCAGTACGGGATTTAGGGGGGAGGGCGCCCCCTTTGCGTTTGATTTCTTAAACTTTTACATGGGCTATTTTATAAAACGTTATCGAAAGCATACCTTAATTAGTATAGTCTTGCCCCCATTCAAAATTTTCTGGATCCTCACCTGGTTGGACTAGTTAGCTAAAAGCTGATTGTTCCTCAGTATTTAGGAAAATGCATGGCGAAAATGTGCAAAACCTTTTGTCTGACCCCACATGACCCACGAAAAATGCAGGTAGTTGAGCATATTTGCTTTAGTTTTCCTTGAGTTTATGTCGTCGTTTGGCATATATTTTATATTTGGTGAAGCAAGAAGAAAGATTTAAATCAGTCTTGATCCTTTAAAAATAAAATTAAGCGGCTTCATTCATTGAATCGTTAGCTATGAGTGAAACTAGGCGCTGCTTCATCTACCGCAAGAACGGCCTCGACGCGGCCAAGGCCGTGGTACGCTGCCACGCTGATCCAGACTATGACTGACGACCGCAGCGACCTTGATCTGACCCCGAGTGACACTGCACTCTGCCCCTATGAGCTGTTAACTTTAGAGCAGTTAAGCACCATACTATTTGACAATATGCAGTTTTATGCTCTACTAGCTCTTTTAATTACTACTGGATTATGTAGCTCTTTGACCTAAATTGTGTTTTAGATTACTAAATATATTGTGCATTATTATTATTCTATCTTATACTTATATCTAAAGTGCTAAGTAGATCAATCAACTGGCTGGTTTAATGTGTATCTCCTAGATGGCTAGCAATTCAAATGTGGGACTTATATATCAATGCAGAATTTTCCTACTCAACAATAGGGATTCTGGGATCCCGGGATTGGGGCCAAAAATCTGGGATTTGAATCCCGGGATTTTTTTGGGAATCGAATCCCGGGATTTTTTTAATCCTGGGATTGCAAAAGTCCGGGATTGGGATCCCGGGATTTCAAGGCCTTAATCCCGGGATTGGTCCTGGATTAGAACAACCTTTCAATGCCTAAATTAGATAATTTAAAGTCTAAACGTTTATTTGAATAATAAAACATTTATTTGTTTTTGCTGTTTCTTAATGAAACGTTAAACATTTGCAAAGCTCCTGTCCTAATTGAGCTAAAAATTGTTAATGTGAACTGTAAATGATAGATAATTTTAACTTTTTTTCTTTTTCCACCATGAGACGAGACTGAGGGCCTTTTCATATTGCTTGTTCTGGTTCCAGAACCAGAACCAATTTGTGAAGTATAACTTTTTGTCTCCATAACTAGAGGTAGATACATGCTATAAAGTTTTTATTATTGAATGACAATCGCCAAGAAGAAAGTGAAAAATCGTGCAAAGTGAGGCTGTTAAGGCAGTCAAATATTAATAGAGTTTAATAGTTATACTGTTGTTTTTCTTGGAATTCCGAACCGATTCTGGTTTTAGAATTGGTAATATGAAAAGGCCCTGAGACTCTGAGAGTCACAAGACCATGACTACTGCATGCGGCATGCCACACAGTCTGTCTTAGGGATTCCAATCCCGGGATCCCGGGATTGGGGCTAAAAATCCGGGATTTGAATCCCGGGATTTTTTTGGGAATCAAATCCCGGGATTTTTAATCCTGGGATTGCAAAAGCACCGGGATTCTGAGATTTTGAATCCTGGGATTTCAACAGCATCGGGATTTCGGGACTATTCAATCCCGGGATTATAAAATGTCAGGAATTTGGAATCCCTACTCAACAAGTAGGCTATTTTACTTAATGTTGAAAACTAAAAAAGTTAAGTCTGTTAAAAAAAGTAGAAAACACTTTTTGTAACCTTCTTTGGCCACTTTTTCTACTGAGAACTAAATATTTGCAATAATTTTAAGTGATTGTATCACAACTTTTTCCTATCTTGGCAGAATGGCAGTGTATTATCTCTCTAGTGGAGGGGTGGCGGCATTCTCAGTGGCTGTGTGTGTACATTCTGACCTTAGCTAACTGGCCAACTGTATAGACAATTGCTAAATTTATAGATTTCACTCAACTGCACATTGGCTAACTATGCATAATTTGTGGGGTAGTGGGCAAGAAGCGCAATGATTTACAACTGTGTCAAGATTCAATTGCTTTTTTTATTGGCGCCTTTCAATGTGTATTAGTTATGCAGTTAAATTCAATGAATAAACTTGCAAGCCTTTTACTATAATATAGGCTTACAAATGAATGTATACTCAATACTTCAATGCTTTAAAATTTGGAAATTTCAAATAATACTAACTACTCCTCAAGTTTTAAACTTTGAGAGGAGAGAGACTTATATTGCTAGAAAGTTCCTGCAACACTGAGTTTAGAGATATCAGTTGTTTGCTTTAAATATGAAAATAGAAAGCACATCATTCAAAATACTATTTCTATACTTTTAACTTTCTGCAAAGATTATACTCACTTTTGCAAGATGTAATAGATAAATGTTGGGGGGGTTCAACTTCTAACTGCCGCTGTGTATTGGAAGGGGGTTGGTTGCTATGTATTAGAGGGTTGATTTAGATTGTGTAACCATTTTGTTAGCTTTAATGAAGACTGATACTGACTGACAGAGAAATAGATTATGCCATCAATTGGTTCAATTTTTTTTATTTTCGGCACCTTTTAATAGGCTGCTCTATATATCCCTAACCCTAACCACTGATTTCAATTTCAATTTATTAGTATTGATTGACGGAGATAATATTGTTAGATATTGTTTAACAGAGGAGATTTTGATAGAATTCAGTTTCATGAAGAGCATTTGATAAAGTTCTGTTTCATGGAGAGGATTTTGATAGTGCTCTGTTTCATGGAGGGGATTTCTATTTCACAGATAGAATTTTGATAAAGTTCTAGTTTATGGATAGGATTTTGATAAATTTCTATTTCACAAATAGGATTTTGATAAAGTTCTATTTCACAGATGGGATTTTGATAAATTTCTGTTTTACAGATAGGATTTTGGTAAAGTTCTATTTTGGTTCTGTTTAAAGCTCTGGTCTTGGGATTCAGCTGATAGATTTCAGGGAATGGAGTTCTGGCAATGGGAGTTCTAACCCCTTCTCTTCCAATGGAGGAGTTGGTCTTGTGACTATATAATACTCAAAATTATTTCTGTAGCATATATTTTAAAAAATACTAATAAAAGTTAAAACCAAAACTTTGCTAGAATGATTATATTTATAGGGTTGAGAACATCAAGCCTTTGTTTAAAAATAAATTGTTTTTAAAAGTATCATTTCTAAATTTTCAGTATAAAATTTGAAATATAAGTCAATTGTGTATTATAACTATTATTATATGCATTTTATTTTTATATCATTTTTAGGTAATAAAGCCAAGAAATATTAGTTCATTCTTTATTTCAATGTCTATTTCAATCAAATACATTTTTTCTATCAAAGGTCATGCAGGAGTTAAGTGGCTATAATCTTAAGGCACTTCTTTGCCAAGGAAAATCTGAATATATATACATGTATAGCAGTAGTATCAATTGACAGTTATTCTATTTTAATTTTAATTTTTCTACAGTACACTTAGCTAGCTGACAATGCATACCTTATACTTAAGTTTAAGTTATATATTTGTTGTATTATTAACAAAAGGGATAGGGGTTAATTAGACTATTTGACAGATAGCTTATAAAAGTATATCTGACTAAAACCTTGGTTAGATCAATAAATTAGACCTAAAAAGACTTGTTGCCAAATTTGCCTAGATTATTGCCAAATTTGCTTTTGCTAAATTTGTCCATGGTAAATTTCTATTGCCAAAATTGTTTGTTGCCAAATTTAAATGTGCATTTAAATAGTCAAAGTAGAATATATTATTTGCAATGTTAAAAAGTAACTTGGCACTTGTTTTAGTAGTGAATAGCACTATTTTTGAAAAAAGTAACTTCCATTCTTCCATTACTAGTCTTTTCTAATTCTAAAGAACCAAATAATTAAAAAGTGATTAAATATTTCTTTGTACAAAGAGCAAAAATGTTCGTTGGTCTAGAATTAAACGGTAATGGCTAGAGTTCCGGCACCGGAACCCGTTTTCTAACAGCTAGGGATCTGGCAGTGCCATATAGAAGCATATAAAGACTGCTAAGAACATATCTAAGAATTCTGGATATTAGAAGCATCTCGTCCTGAATCTTATCATATTGTCTTAAATTTTAATCTAGAACAAAATCTCAATATCAGCCACATGTAAAAAGAAAAATATAATGTTTCATCTATATTATAATGGCACTGCCGGATCCGTAGCCATTTGAAAATGGGTTCCGGTGCCGGAACTCTAGCCATTGCCGAATTAAACATGCAGTTCTTCTTCAAATAAAAATGCTAAAATGATATTATTATCACATCCAATATTTGAATAAATTAGTAAAAACCTTTAGAAAACAATGAATAATCTGATTAGTGCCTTTGCAGTAAATATAATTAGCCTCAAAAGAGTTAATAGTCATAAAACACTCTTACTGCATGTAATCCTGCGCAAACAAAATATTGAAATGAAAGAATAAGCCTCCATTAAAATTTCTACAAATCACAAGTGTAGCTTCTGCATTATCTGCATTATTTGGGTTGAACAAAACAATTTATAAGCAAAAGAAACAAATGAAGCACAAAAGGAGAATACTTGTCAATCTTCAAAGAAAAATTAATTGTATACCTTTTTGGGGTACAGAGTTAAGTTTGGCTAAAATGTATCAAAGCCTAAAGAAATTGCCCAATTAATATTCTTTGTATTTTGCTAGACTTGTCTATTTTTATAACTTGTTTAAGTATTAGTTATCAAAATTTCTTCAATATCATTTATAAAGCCCACATAGAAAAAAATGCAAGGCATATATTGGAACAGAAGGTTATAGGTATGGATATAGGGAGAAGATATCTAACATAGGAACTATATTTAAGTGCACTTTAGATTTTGATTGCAACATGATTTGCCACTTAGCCCTAAAGGTTTAATCCTATAATTAAGGTTGTGTATTTTATTAGAAATGTTTATTTTCTCAAAGCAAGTTTACTCACTGTTGGGCACAATGCTAAAAAAAGTATCAGTGAAAGCCAATACTCCAATACCCTTTCTAAAAAAAGTATTACCAATACCTGAAAGTCCAATACCCAAATTTGAGTATCAGTGATACCCCAATTCCAATATTCTATTCTAATACCCTGTCTTACAAAAAGAATTGCTTAACAAAAAATGCATATAATTCAAGCTTCTTAGACCTTTTCCTTTGTTTTTCGGGTGAATGAAGCAAGCTTAGCACTGTTTTTAATGATAAAGCCTTCAATAAAAAAAATAAAATTAACAAATGAAAACCAATAGTTACCATTATAGTTAATCATTAACTACTTATTAGAACATTAGAACAACATTAGAACAACAATTAGACGGCGCTCCCGAAGTGCCTTCAGTTCGTCTACCTCGGCGGACTGGTGCCGGACGTCGGTGACGACCTAGCGAGACGGCGCGGCAAGGCCTGGGCTGCCTTCCGATCTGTGCGGGCGGTGCTGCTCTCCGAGGCCCTGTCCGACGGCGCCAGGTCCCAGCTGTTCCAGGCGGTTGTTGAGACCGCCCTGCTGTACAATGCTGAGACCTGGACGCTGACCGGGGCGCTTGAGGCGCAGCTCGACGCGGCGCATGCGGCCCTAGTCCGCGCCGCTTTCGGCGCCCGCCGCGGCCCTGGCAGCGAGACAACCGAGTCCCTGTACAAACGCACAGGCCTGACGCGGCCTTCTGCCCTGCTGAGTCAGCGGCGCCTGCGGCTTGCCGGACATGTCATCCGGGCCGAAGCCTACTGCCCAGAGCCGCTGCAGGACGTCCTGCTGTGGACCCCGCAGGGACCGCGCAGGCGTGGTCAGGGACGATCAGCCCGCTACGTCGACCGCCTTTTTGAAGATGCGCGAGCACCCAGCCAGACGGCCGGTGTGAAGCACATTAGAGACCTGGCTCTGAAACGCGCGATTTGACGCTCCCCCCTCTTGGCCACTCCCGTGGCTGGCGTGGGGCGTAACTATTATTATTATTATTATTATTATTATTATTATTATTATTATTACTTATTAGCCTCTGTAGTTATTTTTCTTTATATATATTAGTACTGTTATACTGTTAGTATAGTGTGGCAGCCTGTCAGTCTGCAATTGATGCACTTGCATGCTTAATCTCGGTCTTGTTTTTTTGGGTTGGGTGCATTTACATGTACATTTAGTCAGCTAGCCAGACCAAATGCTCTAAGCCAAGGTATAGACTTTAAAATCTCTGATTGGGCAACACCTTGCCATTCTATTCTTTACATATGTAAACCCAAGTAAATCATGTCACTTCTCTTTAATTCCCTTTACTCAACTTGGCCTTGCCCAATATATACACCCAAAATAGTGCATTTATTTATTTATTGCTAAGTGTTTACATGTATGCATCATTCACTAAATTGGTTCTATTACTAGTGTAGTACTTGTGTATATACTAAATTGTAGAAATTGTAGACTTAATTGGCAATCAGTGGCTGATAGTGACAATGTTGCAATACTTGCAGCATGATAATTGAATAAATAATATCATTTTGATGATACTTACTAATTACTAATTGAAAAAGTATATATGGCACAGGCAATTTTTAAAAGTTCTAAAAACTGGTTTTAAGGTTGAAAGTAATAACTATTTCAGAGTCATTACCTAAAAGTGAAGGATTTATCATTACTTTCTATAAAATTATGCAACTATTTCATTCATTTTAACAAATTTTGATTGTTTGCAGGCTCAAAATTTAAAAAAATATTGGACTATCAGACTATCAGGAAAATTTGAAATGTATTGGAAGTTACCAAAGTCTGATACTATCATAAAAGTATTAGCTTCTAATACTCCAATACCCAGAATGTATTGCTAATAGTATTAGAATATCAGAGTATTAGAATTATGTCTAAGACTGAATTTACTCAATATGATATTGTCATTTTTTAGTTTTTTTATCTTATATATATTGATATATAAGGTATCTAATTATTGTAATTTTTGGTAAAAGCAAATAACAATTAGAAAATAAAAACATTCTAAATACTTTAAAGTTTAAGAAATCTAATATTATCAAAAAATAGAATAGTTTAAGTCAGCAATCAAACTTATAGCTTATACTTGTAGGATATATATTTGGTTAGTTGGATTAGCTAAGTTTATTTTATTATATAATATTAGTTTCTTTTAAATCAAATGATATTAGTTAGTATTCTATAAATCGTTTTTTCTTTAGCATCCTAAATTAAGACCTGGCATACCAAATGTACTACAATTTTGATACTTAAAAACCTAACCTAAAAGTAATCTATATTGCAATAGCAATGTGTAATTGTTATTGTATTAAACAATAGACTTTAGTGCTAGACTATTTTATATAATTTACTTTGATACACCTAATAATAAGATGGTTAAGATAGTTATTTTTTATTTGTTAACTAATTCTAACATTGCTTTTATATTTATTATCAAGTGGTGCTTGACTTTTTCATTTAAATAAATAAACTAGATATTAAATTGGCATCTTAAACTCCAAATTCAAGATGCAAATTTAGAATCTCATAGGCCATGGCACATTTATTGTTGCAAAAAACTAGTCAAGGCTATGGCTTCTTACTAAATTATTCATATTATTTTTCCTAGTTATAGCCATAAGTGCAGTCTTCTATTGGCATATCTATAGCTATCATAGGTAATTATTATACTGTAATTTATCTATAAGCAGCTATAGCCATTGGGGGTTGTAGCCTAGTGGTTAGAGCGTCGGACTCACAACTTGAAGGTTGTGGGTTCGATTCCCAATCCCACTGGAACAATTTGTGTCCTTGAGCAAGACACTCAACTCTGCATTGCTTCAGTTCATCTAGCTGTAAAATGGGTGCCAGCATTCAATGGGGTAATTAAGGGTGTGTGGCGACCCCCCAGTTCTTGGACTGAACAGCCGTACATAGCCTTCAGATGCGCCGCGCAATAGCTGCGGCTGAGCGGTCGGTTGCACATGTGCCCAATAGGGCAGGTGTGATCAGTAATCAATTATTATGATTAGTATATGTTGCATAATGGAAAACTAATTTAGGTATTGTGCAATTTTAAGAGAACATACTATGTAGTGTGCATTGTGTCAAACACAGCACACAGCACACTAGATATAGAAGTGAGCAGACTTTTCTTGGATATGTATTGTCACTGTACATAAAGAATATGACAATATGATTCTATTTATAGTCTATTTCAACTTGTCGAGACAGTGGACTATTGTTGTACTTACTTAATACTAATTTTAAGTTGCAAGTACTTAGGCCAGTACTCGTCAGGTTTCTAAAAATAGAACATTACTAAATGAGTTCATGATTCTTTTTGGCCCAAGTTTATTCGCTAAATAAGTTCTTTTTAAATTAAATTTTTCAGTTTTAAATTCTGCAAAAATAAGACTCAGAGCTGCTGAACTTCTCGATCATGACGAATCCGCAGCAGCAGCAGCCGCCTGCAGCTGCTGGCCAGGTGGTTGCCGAACCACCAGACCCTCAGCATCAGCAGCCGCCGCAGTCAGCGGCAGAATCCTACAGTTATTTTACTTCGCCGAATCCCAATCCTCCCCAGGCGACAGCGTCGCTGCCACCGGCTGGTGTGGACGCGGCCGGGCCTCCCAGCCCGCCGGACAAGGGCTACGCTTGGTTCATTGTGCTTGGCGCATTCCTCTGCCACGGCCTTGTTGACGGCTTTTGCTATTCGTTTTTTAGCGTAGCTCGCGACCGGATTAGCGAATCCTTTGCTGGCAGGGGGCCGGCAGAGCTGTCTCTGATCGGCAGCACCGTGTTTGGCGTCTACATGCTGTTTGGTGAGTTCAATTGGAGTTCATTAGCTCCTTAATCATTAGTTAAATTGTTAGTTAAATAGCTAGTACTGTTGGTTAGATTTTTAGCTAGTTAGTTAGTTAATTACTCAGTTAGTCAGTTATCTAGTCAGTTAGTTAGTTAGTCAGTTAGTTAGTTAGTTAGTTAGTCAGTTAGTTAGTTAGTCAGTTAGTTAGTTAGTTAGTTAGTCAGTCAGTTAGTTAGTTAGTTAGTTAGTTAGTTAGTTAGTCAGTTAGTTAGTTAGTTAGTTAGTTAGTTAGTTAGTCCTTTAGTTAGTCAGTCAGCTAGTTAGTCAGTTAGTTAGTTAGTTAGTTAGTTAGTTAGTCAGTTAGTCAGCTAGCTAGTTGGTTAGTCAGTCAGTTAGTCAGCTAGCTAGTTAGTCAGTTAGTCAGTTAGTCAGTTAGTTAGTCAGTCAGTTAGTCAGTTAGTTAGTTAGTCAGTTAGTTAGTCAGTCAGTTAGTTAGTCAGTTAGTTAGTTAGTTAGTTAGTTAGTCAGTTAGTTAGTTAGTTAGTTAGTTAGTTAGTCAGTTAGTCAGCTAGCTAGTTAGTTAGTTAGTCAGTCAGTTAGTCAGTTAGTTAGTCAGTCAGTCAGTTAGTCAGCTAGCTAGTTAGTCAGTTAGCTAGTTAGTCAGTTAGTTAGTCAGTCAGTTAGTCAGTTAGTTAGTTAGTCAGTTAGCTAGTTAGTCAGTCAGTTAGTTAGTCAGCTAGCTAGTTAGTCAGTTAGTTAGTCAGTCAGTTAGTCAGTTAGTTAGTTAGTTAGTTAGTCAGTTAGTTAGTTAGTTAGTTAGTCAGTTAGTTAGTTAGTCAGTCAGTCAGTTAGTCAGTTAGTTAGTTAGTTAGTCAGTTAGTTAGTTAGTCAGTCAGTTAGTTAGTTAGTTAGTCAGTTAGCTAGTTAGTCAGTTAGTTAGTCAGTTAGTTAGTTAGTCAGTCAGTTAGTCAGTTAGCTAGTTAGTCAGTCAGTTAGTCAGTCAGTTAGTCATTTAGTTAGTCATTTAGTTAGTTAGTCAGTTAGTTAGTCAGTTAGTTAGTTAGTCAGTCAGTTAGTCAGTTAGTCAGTTAGTCAGCTAGCTAGTTAGTCAGTCAGTTAGTCAGTCAGTTAGTCAGTTAGTTAGTCATTTAGTTAGTTAGTCAGTTAGTCAGTCAGTTAGTCAGCTAGCTAGTTAGTCAGTTAGTTAGTCAGTCAGTTAGTCAGTTAGTCAGTTAGTCAGTCATTTAGTTAGTTAGTCAGTTAGTCAGTTAGTTAGTCATTTAGTTAGTTAGTCAGTCATTTAGTCAGTTAGTCATTTAGTCAGTTAGTCAGTCAGTTAGTCAGCTAGTTAGTCCTCATGGTCGAGAGTGGCGTGACCAGCTGCTCCCCCCGCCATCAGTCTTATGAATTGTAAAGTTCATAAATAGATTTGTAAAGCCCAACACAGATAGCTGGGCTCGAATCCGGGTCATCTCCTCGGCTTCAACACGGTGATAAAGTTCCGAGCAAAAGTTAAAAAAGCGATAGAAGCGAGAAAAGCCTGCACTGGATCCGGCCCAAAGCGTAATTTTTTTTCGCTACATTCCGCCATTAACCCGCCATTCCTGTGGAGCCCGCATTCGAAACATAAGGCAATAGTACGAGTAAAAGCAGCCGCTTTCTTCTTTATGATCGCAGAAATTTGAATGCTGATATGTTTCTATTTTAGGCCGGGTTGTTGTCGCTGTATAAATTTCTATTGCATAAACTTGATGCCTGATTTTGCCTGTACGAGCTAAAAAAGTTCAGTCGAGGTCAACTAGAAATGCTCGTATTCGTATTGACAGAACCAATGCAGCCGTGTGTTTTGCTGCTTATCTAAGTAGCGGGGTTTTCATCTGGCCGGATCGGCCCCGCGCCCTTCGATACCACATAATTACACTATTCGTATTTATTATCGAGTCGTATGTGCTGACAAATGTGTGTTGATAAGCTGCGCCTCTTTAACTGAACTCTTGATAAATAGCCTGCTATTGCTGCTGCTGTCTGTTTATGGCATGCCCGAATGGCTGTGTTTTTTCGGTTAACTTTTTGCCTACTTTGTTGTCTGGCTGACTGCATGTCTGTCTGTGTCTCTCTTAGTGTCTGTCTTAGTGTCTGTCTTAGTGTCTATCTTAGTGTCTGTTTTAGTGTCTGTCTTAGTGTCTGTCTTAGTGTCTGTGTTAGTGTCTGTCTGTCTGTCTTAGTGTCTCTCTCTGTCTTAGTGTCTGTCTGTCTGTCTGTCTGTCTGTCTGTCTGTCTTAGTGTCTGTCTGTCTTAGTGTCTGTCTTAGTGTCTGTCTGTCTTAGTGTCTGTGTTAGTGTCTATCTTAGTGTCTGTCTTAGTGTCTGTGTTAGTGTCTATCTTAGTGTCTGTGTTAGTGTCCGTCTCTCTGTCTTAGTGTCTCTCTTAGTGTCTGTCTTAGTGTCTCTCTTAGTGTCTGTCTTAGTGTCTGTCTTAGTGTCTGTGTTAGTGTCCGTCTCTCTGTCTTAGTGTCGCTCTTAGTGTCTGTCTTAGTGTCTCTCTGTCTTAGTGTCTCTCTTAGTGTCTGTCTTAGTGTCTGTCTTAGTGTCCGTCTCTCTGTCTTAGTGTCTCTCTTAGTGTCTGTCTTAGTGTCTCTCTTAGTGTCTGTCTTAGTGTCTGTCTTAGTGTCTGTGTTAGTGTCCGTCTCTCTGTCTTAGTGTCGCTCTTAGTGTCTGTCTTAGTGTCTCTCTGTCTTAGTGTCTCTCTTAGTGTCTGTCTTAGTGTCTCTCTTAGTGTCTGTCTTAGTGTCTCTCTTAGTGTCTGTCTTAGTGTCTCTCTTAGTGTCTGTCTTAGTGTCTGTCTTAGTGTCTGTCTTAGTGTCTGTCTTAGTGTCTGTCTTAGTGTCTGTCTTAGTGTCTGTCTTAGTGTCTGTCTTAGTGTCTGTCTTAGTGTCTGCCTTAGTGTCTCTCTTAGTGTCTGTCTTAGTGTCTGTGTTAGTGTCCGTCTGTCTGTCTTAGTGTCTGTCTGTCTTAGTGTCTGTGTTAGTGTCCGTCTGTCTGTCTTAGTGTCTGTCTGTCTGCCTGCCTGCCTGCCTGTCTATCTGCCTGCCTGTCTGTCTGTCTGTCTTTGTTGATGTGTCACTATATGTACAAAACAATGATAATCGCCCCGATCTTTATTTCTGTATTATTTACTATTACTATTTACTTTGCATTCTCAGATGGTCAATAATTATTGCGAGAATATAATAACTGTATGATTACTTCTTACGAGTATTGCTCCGGTCATGTCCATAAGCCAATGGTTGCAGTGCATATCAAGAAGCCTCTCCCACCGACCCTTCCCCAGGCCCCACGAGCTCCGCCTTGGCCAACACATTCGGCTGCCGGCCCATCATTATGCTGGGCGCCGCGGCCTCCGCTGCCGTCTTCTGCGGGGCATCCTTTGTCACCAACTATTATGCATTCGTGTTCGTGTTCGGCGTCCTTGGCGGTGAGTCGCTCGTCATGTGTACTGTTGACTGATATCTGTCACTGATTTATGTGGATCTGTCACTCAAGTTCTAGTAAATCTGTCACTCTGGATCATGTAGATCTGTCACTCAGGTTCTAGTAAATCTGTCACTCTGGTTCCTGTAGGTCTGTCACTCAGGTTCTAGTAAATCTGTCACTCTGGTTCATGTAGGTCTGTCACTCAGGTTCTAGTAAATCTGTCACTCTGGTTCATGTAGGTCTGTCACTCTGATTCTAGTAAATCTATCACTCAGGTTCTAGTAAATCTGTCACTCTGGTTCATGTAGGTCTGTCACTCAGGTTCTAGTAAATCTGTCACTTTGGTTCATGTAGGTCTGTCACTCAGGTTCTAGTAAATCTGTCACTCTGGTTCATGTAGGTCTGTCACTCAGGTTCTAGTAAATCTGTCACTCTGGTTCATGTAGATCTGTCACTCATTTTCTAGTAAATCTGTCACTTTGGTTCATGTAGGTCTGTCACTCAGGTTCTAGTAAATCTGTCACTCTGGTTCATGTAGGTCTGTCACTCAGGTTCTAGTAAATCTGTCACTCTGGTTCATGTAGGTCTGTCACTCAGGTTCTAGTAAATCTGTCACTTTGGTTCATGTAGGTCTGTCACTCAGGTTCTAGTAAATCTGTCACTCTGGTTCATGTAGGTCTGTCACTCTGATTCTAGTAAATCTATCACTCAGGTTCTAGTAAATCTGTCACTTTGGTTCATGTAGGTCTGTCACTCAGGTTCTAGTAAATCTGTCACTTTGGTTCATGTAGGTCTGTCACTCAGGTTCTAGTAAATCTGTCACTCTGGTTCATGTAGGTCTGTCACTCAGGTTCTAGTAAATCTGTCACTCTGGTTCATGTAGATCTGTCACTCATTTTCTAGTAAATCTGTCACTTTGGTTCATGTAGGTCTGTCACTCAGGTTCTAGTAAATCTGTCACTCTGGTTCATGTAGGTCTGTCACTCAGGTTCTAGTAAATCTGTCACTCTGGTTCATGTAGGTCTGTCACTCAGGTTCTAGTAAATCTGTCACTCTGGTTCATGTAGGTCTGTCACTCAGGTTCTAGTAAATCTGTCACTCTGGTTCATGTAGGTCTGTCACTCAGGTTCTAGTAAATCTGTCACTCTGGTTCATGTAGGTCTGTCACTCAGGTTCTAGTAAATCTGTCACTTTGGTTCATGTAGGTCTGTTACTCAGGTTCTAGTAAATCTGTCACTCTGGTTCATGTAGGTCTGTCACTCTGATTCTAGTAAATCTATCACTCAGGTTCTAGTAAATCTGTCACTTTGGTTCATGTAGGTCTGTCACTCAGGTTCTAGTAAATCTGTCACTTTGGTTCATGTAGGTCTGTCACTCAGGTTCTAGTAAATCTGTCACTCTGGTTCATGTAGGTCTGTCACTCAGGTTCTAGTAAATCTGTCACTCTGGTTCATGTAGATCTGTCACTCATTTTCTAGTAAATCTGTCACTTTGGTTCATGTAGGTCTGTCACTCAGGTTCTAGTAAATCTGTCACTCTGGTTCATGTAGGTCTGTCACTCAGGTTCTAGTAAATCTGTCACTCTGGTTCATGTAGGTCTGTCACTCAGGTTCTAGTAAATCTGTCACTCTGGTTCATGTAGGTCTGTCACTCTGATTCTAGTAAATCTATCACTCAGGTTCTAGTAAATCTGTCACTTTGGTTCATGTAGGTCTGTCACTCAGGTTCTAGTAAATCTGTCACTCTGGTTCATGTAGGTCTGTCACTCAGGTTCTAGTAAATCTGTCACTCTGGTTCATGTAGGTCTGTCACTCAGGTTCTAGTAAATCTGTCACTCTGGTTCATGTAGATCTGTCACTCATTTTCTAGTAAATCTGTCACTTTGGTTCATGTAGGTCTGTCACTCAGGTTCTAGTAAATCTGTCACTCTGGTTCATGTAGATCTGTCACTCTGATTCTAGTAAATCTATCACTCAGGTTCTAGTAAATCTGTCACTTTGGTTCATGTAGGTCTGTCACTCAGGTTCTAGTAAATCTGTCACTTTGGTTCATGTAGGTCTGTCACTCAGGTTCTAGTAAATCTGTCACTCTGGTTCATGTAGGTCTGTCACTCTGATTCTAGTAAATCTATCACTCAGGTTCTAGTAAATCTGTCACTTTGGTTCATGTAGGTCTGTCACTCAGGTTCTAGTAAATCTGTCACTTTGGTTCATGTAGGTCTGTCACTCAGGTTCTAGTAAATCTGTCACTCTGGTTCATGTAGATCTGTCACTCATTTTCTAGTAAATCTGTCACTTTGGTTCATGTAGGTCTGTCACTCAGGTTCTAGTAAATCTGTCACTCTGGTTCATGTAGGTCTGTCACTCAGGTTCTAGTAAATCTGTCACTCTGGTTCATGTAGGTCTGTCACTCAGGTTCTAGTAAATCTGTCACTCTGGTTCATGTAGATCTGTCACTCTGGTTCATTTAGATCTGTCACTCACTTTGATGCGTCACTCTTGTTCACACAAATGTGTCACTCTGACTCACATAAATGTGTCACTCTGACTCACATAAATGTGTCACTCTGACACATAAATATGTCACTCTGACTCACATAAATATGTCACTCTGACTCACATAAATGTGTCACTCTGGTTCGCGTGAATGTGTCGCTCTGGTTTACATGAATGAGCCACTCCAACTCACATGAATGTGCCATTATGTTTCACCGGTATCGTGTCACATATAAATAGGTAACTGAAGCAAAACAGTTCGGAACCCTAGTACGCTTAGTTCTTATCTTAAGCGCCTGTTCCCAGTTCTGTCTGCTTTCAGTGCTAGTGCACTTTTTAGTACGTACGCGTACAGTTTATAAAAGTGAACTAAAGCCTACTGTTAGTAGTTTAGATTATATATTATGGCACCAGCCTACTAGGCTAGATTTAACAGTGTAAAATGCTCTTTTCTGCTATGCTACTCGTAATGTACTTTTAATTGTGTTCAGTCCCAGTCCGGGCGTTGGTTCGATTTCCCATGTGCCGTTCTCTTTTCATTCTCCTCCTCCTCTCTCAGTGACTGCCATGTCGGAACTAGCTATTTAAGCCTAATTAATTAATTGCCCGACTGTCAAATGGCTTCTGTGTGTTGCTATCTGCTTCTCCCGCATCTTTTTGTGTGCCATCCTGTCGTTTCGCGTTTTTGTTAACTGAAAATTAATCCAAATTTGCATAAGATAAAAGATGAAAATTAATGTTTAGCAACTCTCTGTTGGACGCTTGTAGGAAAATAAATTTATTACCTGTGTCCTTCTGTTCAGTTGAAATATAATTTTTCTCACCCTTCTCTTTGCTCTACTTATATCTACTCTCCTTCCCTCCATTCTTCACCCTCCATCTCCTCTCCCCTCCCAATTCTTCACCCTCCATCTCTCCATTCTTCACCCTCCATCACCCCCTCTTCACCCTCCATCTCCTCCCCCTCTTCACCCTCCTTCACCCTCCATCTCCTCTCAACTCTTCACCCTCCATCACCTCCCCCCTTTTCACCCTCCATCTCCTCTCAACTCTTCACCCTCCATCACCCCCCTTTTCACCTCCATCTCCTCTCAACTCTTCACCCTCCATCACCTCCCCCCTCTTCACCCTCCATCTCCTCCC
The DNA here is from genome assembly GCA_002269645.1 of Macrostomum lignano. Lineage (NCBI taxonomy): Eukaryota > Metazoa > Platyhelminthes > Macrostomidae > Macrostomum > Macrostomum lignano. Next base: position 368,825 of record NIVC01000646.1, read on the forward strand.
CTCTTCACCCTCCTTCACCCTCCATCTCCTCTCAACTCTTCACCCTCCATCACCTCCCCCCTCTTCACCCTTCATCTCCTCTCAACTCTTCAACATCTATCTCCTCCCCCCTCTTCACCCTCCATCTCCTCTCACCTCCTCACCCTCCATCTTCTCTCCCCTCGTCACCCTCCACCCCCCTCAATTCTTCACCCTCCATCTCCTCTCCCCTCTTCACCCTCCATCTCCTCTCAACTCTTCACCCTCCATCTCCTCTCCCTTCTTCACCCTCCATCTCCTCTCCCCTCTTCACCCTCCATCTCCTCTCAACTCTTCACCCTCCATCTCCTCTCCCTTCTTCACCCTCCATCTCCTCTCAACTCTTCACCCTCCATCTCCTCTCAACTCTTCACCCTCCATCTCCTCTCAACTCTTCACCCTCCATCTCCTCTCAACTCTTCACCCTCCATCTCCTCTCAACTCTTCACCCTCCATCTGCTCTCAACTCTTCACCCTCCATCTCCTCTCAACTCTTCACCCTCCATCTCCTCTCAACTCTTCACCCTCCATCTCCTCTCAACTCTTCACCCTCCATCTCCTCTCAACTCTTCACCCTCCATCTGCTCTCAACTCTTCACCCTCCATCTCCTCTCAACTCTTCACCCTCCATCTCCTCTCAACTCTTCACCCTCCATCTCCTCTCAACTCTTCACCCTCCATCTCCTCTCAACTCTTCACCCTCCATCTCCTCTTCCCTCTTCACCCTCCATCACATGGGCGGAGTCTCCTGAGAGAAATGCATTGTGTTCATTTTCTATAACTATTTTGCTCAGAGCTGTCCCATACGCAGCTAGCTGGGTAGACTACAAAAATTATCAAATGTACGCAATTTTAATCAGCTCCCATAGAATAGGAAATAAATTTACACATTAGTTTAACACTCGCCAGTATTTCACATTGGTAGCTCATGGTTTGTACTAAACTAGTTCATCCATTTGGGCTGGCATAGCTGCCGCTAAACCTCGTATTTATGCGCCGGCTGTGCAATTTGATAGCAAACCTCCCGTCACAAACAGATGTGGGAGGCTCGCTAGAGTGAATAAAAAACTGCCATATATACTGAAGTATTGTATTACAGCATAGACTGCGCCAGCCATGATAAAAACATTGGATTGCTTATGCCCCTGCTTTTCAAACCAGATATTGTCTATAAATAGCTGATTTGTCCTCTTTTTGTTGACTTCGAATTCCCAGCATACAAGCTGTACTCTGCTCGCGTCTGCCTGTCTGTCTGTCTGTCTGTCTGTCTGTCTGTCTGTCTGTCTGTCTGTCTGTCTGGCTGGCTGGCTGCCTGCCTGTCTGTCTGTCTGTCTGTCTGTCTGTCTGGCTGGCTGCCTGCCTGCCTGTCTGTCTGTCTGTCTGCCTGTCTGCCTGTCTGTCTGTCTGTCTGTCTGTCTGTCTGTCTGTCTGTCTGTCTGTCTGTCTGTCTGTCTGCCTGTCTGCCTGTCTGTCTGTCTGTCTGTATGTCTGTCTGTCTGTGTGTCTGTCTGTGTGTGTGTCTGTCTGTCTGTCTGTATGTCTGTGTGTCTGTCTGTCTGTCTGTCTGTCTGTCTGTCTGTCTGTCTGTCTGTCTGTCTGTCTATCTGTCTGGCTGTCTGTCTGGCTGTCTGTCTCAGTGTCTGTAGCCGTCCACCCCGGCTCCGCCCGCAGGCGCCAGCCTAGGCCTAGTCTACCTGCCAGCCGTAGTCACTGTCGGCTTCTGGTTCGAGCGTCGACGAGCCATCGCCACCGGCATCGGCGTCTGCGGCAGTGGCGTCGGCACGGCCGCCGTAGCCCTGGCCACCGATCAGCTGGTCGACCAGCTGACCTGGCGAGGCGCCCTCATGGTGCTGGCCGGTGTGCTGCTCAACTGCGCCGTCGCCGGCTCCCTGCTGATGCCGCTGGATCGCTACTACGACATCCTGGCTAAGCGGGAGCTGCGCCGGCTGGCCCGCGGCGAGCCGCGCGTCAAGGGGAACATCATGCGGAAGCTGGTGGAGAATAAGAAGCGTGAGAGAAATATTAGCCAGGTGAGCGGTGGGCGACTTTTTGTGCGCGGCCTTAAAATTTAAATTTTAGCAATTAGAACCGGTCCTCAGATTCCCCATAATCCAGTCCTCAGATTACCCATGAGCCAGTCCTGAAATTCCTCATAAGTAAGCCAGTCCTTAGATTCCTCTCTAGCCAATCTTCAGATTCCACTCTAGCCAATCCTCAGATTTCCCAGGAGTCAGTCCTCAGATTCCCCATAAGCCAGTGCTCAAATTCCCACTAGCCAGTGCTTAGATAGATTCCCCATAAGCCAGTCCTCAGATTCCTCTCTAGCCAATCTTCAGATTCCACTCTAGCCAATCCTCAGATTTCCCATGAGTCAGTCCTCAGATTCCCCACTAGCCAGTGCCCAAATTCCCCAGTAGCCAGTGCTCAGATTCCCCACTAGCCAGTCCTCAGATTCCCCACTAGCCAGTCCTCAGATTCCCCACTAGCCAGTGCCCAAATTCCCCAGTAGCCAGTGCTCAGATTCCCCACTAGCCTGTCCTCAGATTCCCCATAAGCCAATGCTCAGATTCCCCACTAACCAATGTTCAGATTCCCCACTAGCCAATGCTCAGATTCCCCACTATCCAATGCTCAGATTCCCCACTAGCCAATGCTTAAATTCCCCACTAGCCCGTCCTTAGATTCCCCATAAAACCGGTGCGCAGAGGCAGCCCTAATCTCTCACTAACCAACGCAGGGCTCCCTAAACGGCTGGATCATCACTACGGCTAATCGGGTGGAGCCGCCGCCCCCAGACTTTGATGACCGGCCAATGCTCAGCATGGAGGCGATCCACCGCATAGCCGAGAATGTTCTGCGCAGGAAAACGCCCGGCTATTCTGCTGCGACAGCGGCTGCGGCTGCTTCCGGCGCAGGATCGCGTCGTTTAACTAGCAGGCACAGCTTCCTGGCCGAGGCGGCCGCCACAGCCAAGGGCAGCCTGTCTCAGCTGGCTGCTACCGTCAGAGGCGGAGGCGGCGGCGTCAGCGGCGTGAGCGGAGGCATTAGCGGCGGCGCAGGCGTCGGCGACTTCGCCCAAAGCCAAACTTCTCTAGCAGTCGGCGGCGTCAGCAGCAATGATCCGGCAGCGAATCAGCCGCATCTGGTCGGCGCGCCGCTGCAGCCGCACACGGCGCTCAATTCCGAAGTTCCGACGCCTGATCAATCGAATTTTGCGTCGGGCACGTCGCTAGCCGGCACGGCAACTTCGGTAGCTGGCGGGCCGGCGGCAATCAACGGGGCTGCGATGGCTCTGCTGAGCGGCTCGACTGAAATCACCGAGGAGGTGGGCGCTCTAGCTATCTAGAGGGTACCTAGGCCATATTTGACAGTGAATGGTAGCATGGAGACCCTGAACAAAACAGTCACAGTGAACGGTAACATGGTGACCCTGAACAAAACAGTCACAGTGAACGGTAACATGGTGACCCTGAACAAAACAGTCACAGTGAACGGTAACATGGTGACCCTGAACAAAACAGTCACAGTGAACGGTAACATGGTGACCCTGAACAAAACAGTCACAGTGAACGGTAACATGGTGACCCTGAACAAAACAGTCACAGTGAACGGTAGCATGGTGACCCTGAACAAAACAGTCACAGTGAACGGTAACATAGTGACCCTGAACAAAACAGTCACAGTGAACGGTAGCATGGTGACCCTGAACAAAACAGTCACAGTGCACGGTAACATGGTGACCCTGAACAAAACAGTCACAGTGAACGGTAGCATGGTGACCCTGAACAAAACAGTCACAGTGAACGGTAACATAGTGACCCTGAACAAAACAGTCACAGTGAACGGTAGCATGGTGACCCTGAACAAAACAGTCACAGTGAACGGTAGCATTGAGACCCTTAACAAAACAGTCACAGTGAACGGTAGCATGGTGACCCTGAACAAAACAGTCACAGTGAACGGTAGCATTGAGACCCTTAACAAAACAGTCACAGTAAACGGTAGCATGGTGACCCTGAACAAAACAGTCACAGTGAACGGTAACATAGTGACCCTGAACAAAACAGTCACAGTGAACGGTAGCATTGAGACCCTTAACAAAACAGTCACAGTAAACGGTAGCATGGTGACCCTGAACAAAACAGTCACAGTGAACGGTAACATAGTGACCCTGAACAAAACAGCCACAGTGAACGGTAGCATGGTGACCCTGAACAAAACAGTCACAGTGAACGGTAGCATTGAGACCCTTAACAAAACAGTCACAGTAAACAGTAGCATGGTGACCCTGAACAAAACAGTCACAGTGAACGGTAACATAGTGACCCTGAACAAAACAGTCACAGTAAACGGTAGCATGGTGACCCTGAACAAAACAGTCACAGTAAACGGTAGCATGGTGACCCTGAACAAAACAGCCACAGTGAACGGTAGCATGGTGACCCTGAACAAAACAGTCACAGTGAACGGTAGCATTGAGACCCTTAACAAAACAGTCACAGTGAACGGTAGCATGGTGACCCTGAACAAAACAGTCACAGTGAACGGTAGCATGGTGACCCTGAACAAAACAGTCACAGTGAACGGTAGCATGGTGACCCTGAACAAAACAGTCACAGTGAACGGTAGCATGGTGACACTGAACAAAACAGTCACAGTAAACGGTAGCATGGTGACCCTGAACAAAACAGTCACAGTGAACGGTAGCATGGTGACCCTGAACAAAACAGTCACAGTAAACGGTAACATGGTGACCCTGAACAAAACAGTCACAGTGAACGGTAGCATGGTGACACTGAACAAAACAGTCACAGTAAACGGTAGCATGGTGACCCTGAACAAAACAGTCACAGTGAACGGTAGCATGGTGACCCTGAACAAAACAGTCACAGTGAACGGTAACATGGTGACCCTGAACAAAACAGTCACAGTGAACGGTAGCATGGTGACCCTGAACAAAACAGTCACAGTGCACGGTAGCATGGTGACCCTGAACAAAACAGTAACAGTAAACGGTAGCATGGTGACCCTGAACAAAACAGTCACAGTGCACGGTAGCATGGTGACCCTGAACAAAACAGTAACAGTAAACGGTAGCATGGTGACCCTGAACAAAACAGTCACAGTGAAAGGTAGCATGGTGACCCTGAACAAAACGGTCACAGTGAACGGTAGCATGGTGACCCTGAACAAAACAGCCACAGTGACTGTTTTATTTAAAATGCTTTATTGCTGCCGCAGGTTCGCGAGGCTATCGGCCGTTCGCTGCGTCGGGAAGTGCTCCGACCGCTCAATCGCAAAGACGTATTCCATTCCGGCTCGCTGCGCCACGTTGCCGAGTACTGTCGGGCCACGCGGGCCCCCGGCGCTGCTGGCGGGGGCGGTGGCGCCGGTGGCCGAGATTTCTATCGCTCGGCCACCACGGTGCCGGTCGACGCCGGGCGGCCAGCGGCTCCGGCCAGATCGGCGCTGCGCAAAATGCTGTCACCTGGGATGCTGCGATCGCCAACCTTCTGCCTGCTGATGCTTGGCTCGGTGTTCACTGTGCTAGGTGAGTGCGGGGTCTAATGGCTGAGCCATTCCTGGTTAGGTAATGGTGATTCAGGTGGGCTATGAGCGATTCAGGTGGGTTATGAGCGATTCAGGTGGGTTATAAGCGATTCAGGTGGGTTATGAGCGATTCAGGTGGGTTTTGAGCGATTCAGGTGGGTTATGAGCGATTCAGGTGGGTTATGAGCGATTCAGGTGGGTTATGAGCGATTCAGGTGGGTTATGAGCGATTCAGGTGGGTTATTAGCGATTTAGGTGGGTTATGAGCGATTCAGGTGGGTTATGAGCGATTCAGGTGGGCTATGAGCGCTTCAGGTTGGTTATGAGTGATTCAGGTGGGTTATGAGCGATTCAGGTGGGTTGAGAATGATTCAGGTGGGTTGAGAGTGGTCTAGGTGGGTGGATGTCTGCCTTTCTGAAGCCTTAACAGCATGTTTAAAATGCTACCTGATCCAGGCTACCTGCAGTTCTATCACCTGATCCGGCCTTACGCAATCACACGCGGAATAAGCTCAGCAGAGGCAACCAACCTGCTAGTGCTGACTGGGATCGCTAATAGCGCAGGCCGAATGCTATTTGGTGAGGGTTAGAACTTATTAATCAATTATATATTAGTGCATAGTCGTTTCTGCTTTTTTTCTAATTGCTTTGACTTCTGTTGGCGAAGGCAAACTCATTTGAGCTTATTCACTTTTAATTTGCTCTAATGTTTAAAGGCGTAATCTAAAATAATACTGTTGTTGCTTGATATGCACACTTCACTACTACTCACGATTAGAACAGATCCATCAGTAGTATTTTCACAGGTATTAACTAAATATGACTTTATATTTATCTAGCGTGTTATTAGATAGTTATGCAACACATTTATTTAACCATTATTAATATATGATTTCCATGTTTAAATGAATTGTGCTTTTTTGGCAAAAAATCAAAAGTTCAAAGTTTATCTGCACTTTAAAACATTAAATTGCGCACAATATCTATCAACATGTTTTATTAACCTTTCTTTTTTAGCTATCATTATTCAGAAGAAGTCGTGTAAGTAAATCAATTAGATTTCTGCTTCTGGATTTCGCGCGTGTCCAAATACAGTAGTTGTTTGCGATTAACTGGCTCTTGATTGAGCCCACAGATACTAGAATAACTAGAAATGTCACTCGCAAAACTACTTTTTCTTCAGTAGCAAAATGATCATTATTTTTTTATGCTCGTAAATTAGAAAGTCTCTAAAATTTACATATTTAGTTATTTACTGCAACAACCGGAATTTAAAAAAATATGAATTTAAGAATGCAGATTGCGGGAAAACTTAAAAAACACTAAATCTAGTGCGTGTGCAGAGCAAGCAAGAGAGCAATGTGTGGCGTCCCAGCCTAGCCAGCCCGATAAACAGTAAACGATAAACTTTCCTCTTGCCCCGATTGTGTCTGACTTCTCTCTTCTCCTTACTGCTCTCTCATTGGCTGAGCTAGATTGGGCCTGCCCCCAAGGCTGAGTTTCGTCCCCGTCTGACTTTGGCCTCTCTCTTTACTGGTCTCTCATTGGCTGGGCCAAATTAGGCCTGCCCCCCTAGGCTGAGTTTCGTTCGTCTAACTCTGACCTCTTTCCTTACTGCTCTCTTATTGGCTGAGCCAGATTGGGCCTGCCCCCCTAGGCTGAGTTTCGTCCCCGTCTGACTTTGACCTCTAGATTGGGCCTGTCCCCTAGACTGAGCCAGATTGGGCCTGCCCCCCTAGGCTGAGTTTCGTCCCCGTCTGACTTTGACCTCTAGATTGGGCCTGTCCCCTAGACTGAGCCAGATTGGGCCTGCCCCCTAGACTGAGTCCGTCCGTCCGTCCTGTGTTCGCTTGTGTACATCGAGTCTTGTTGTTAAATGCTTGACCCCCTATGCTCATGAGGCTGCAAACCCCAAGGCAGAAAAAGAAGTTTTAGCTGCCACATTAAATTTGAGCGCAGACAAACTACTGAAAATAGAGTTGACACTTTACTCTTATTTTTTTCACAACAATTAATACGAGTGACATAACTAGCTATTCATTCTAGTCTGTCATTGGGACTAACTACTAACAATATGGATAACTTATTATCATTGATTCCATTTTTATTGAAGGGATATTTTCTATTTTATTAGAAAAGTATTTAAAAAGACATTAAACCCGCATGATTTTTTATTATTTTTCGGGAAATTTTAAGCCTTTCAAGGAAACAAACATTTAGGTCTGCGAGGCCTGTGATTTAAATTTAACATTTTTAAACAATTCTAAGCTGTTTTTGAGTCTAATTTAATATTTCGAGAAGTATTAAAACTTTCGCTGTTGTGTATGTTATTTAGATTTCAATTTATCCAAAATTCATGAAAAAATATAATTGCAAATGAATGAAAACTTTCTTAACCCGAATTTCTATTGATATTATTAATGCCAAACACTGCTTATTCTTAGTAAAAGCTGTACGAAGCGCTTAATAAATTTAACTTGATAACTTGCTTGATGATAAATAAATAGATTTTAACCATGCTTGTGCTGCGCAACTTACAGTGCCCGCCCTCTACTCCAGTATAAGTAATTAAGTGAGTCATTAGCTCCCCAGGTTTATTTTTAAACTTTAAGCATGCGCTTGTTTTCATGTCCTTATGTACTTTTAGTTACTTGTATTTGCTTCTGTGCTCAATGCCGCCTCACGCTGCCCATTTCGTCTCTAGCCTGGGCTGGCGATCGGTCCTGGTCCGACTGTCTGTGGGTCAACAACCTCACCCTCATTGGCGCCGGGCTGGCCACCGCTGCCGTGCCCCTGTTAGACAGCTTCACCTCGCTGGCTGTCTGCGCCTGTTGCTATGGAGTCTTCACCTGTGAGTGTCTGTCTGGCTGTCTGTCCGGCTGTCTGTCTGTCTGTCTGTCTGTCTGTCTGTCTGTCTGTCTGTCTGTCTGTCTGTCTGTCTGTCTGTCTGTCTGTCTGTCTGTCTGTCTGTCTGACTGTCTGTCTGTCTGTCTGTCTGTCTGTCTGTCTGTCTGTCTGTCTGTCTGTCTGCCTGTCTGTCTGTCTGTCTGTCTTAGTGTCTGTCTGTCTGTCTGTCTGTCTGTCTGTCTGTCTGTCTGTCTGTCTGTGTAGCCGCTCATTCATTGCCGCACCCGCCGCCGCAGCCGCATGGACCTCCCTACGCACCATTCTGGTGGTGGACCTGATGGGCTTGGACCGCCTGACCAACGCCTTCGGCCTCCTCCTGCTGATCCAAGGCGCCGGCCTGGTCGTCGGGCCACCTTTGACAGCCACCTTCGCTAATGGCTGGGCGCCGGCGGCGGCTCTGGGGCCAGTGGGCGGGCCGGGCCTGGCGGCCTCCTTCTACGCAGCCGGCGCCCTGCTGGCGCTGTCGGGCCTGGCCGGCTTCCCCCTTCGCGCCCTCAGCCAGTGGGAGGCGGCCAGAGCTGCAAGAGCGGCCGCTGCTAATAACGACGAGACGGCGTCATACAGCGGCTCGCACAGTTACCATGGCAACAATAACAACTATAGTCCGAATGCCGCCTCCACGTTCTTAGTTGGCGGGGAGATCGCCGACTATGGCCAGCAGCAGCAGCCGATGCACACGCCGCCTCCAACCATCATTGTCGCTCCCGCCGCAGACTCCGCTGCGTCGACCTCCGCTGCCCCGGCTACTGGAATCGAACCCCTGACCTATCACGACCAGTTCCCGGCGCACGAGCCGCCGCCGCTTGAAGAGATCGAGAGTCGGATTTGATCAGCTGTCCGGCTCTGCATGTCCTTCTGGTTTTGTGCGCGGCATTTGTCTCTCTCTCACTCACTGTATGCGAGAGATGTTGATCAGCTGTCCTGTCTATATCATTCAAACTTGTCATTTAGTGCCTGTTTTTAATCATCCAGGCAAACGTGCAAAATTGTATCTAAAAAAGCGAAATGCTTTTGATCAATGTACAAGCGTAGAAATTGAATTCTTTTATTTGCATATCGCTTTTGGGCTACTTGCAGTAGCTTTGTTTGACTTGCTGGTCCAATACTTACTGATTTGATAATAAGTAAATCTGTTGCTAGATTAATTTCTTCTTTTCAGCTAATGTGGATGCGTATTTAATTAGTTCTTTTTTATCTGCTTTGTATCGCTTTTCACTGCTGTGTCTTCTGACTTCTATACTCTCTCTCTCTCTCTCTCCCACAACCAACGCTGAGGCAACCCAGGTGTACAGCGGCCCTTGCGAATTTCCAATCGTCAGGCATGTACACTCTGTGCCTTTGGGGCTGACCCTCATGCCCGTTGAAAAATTCACCGTGACCAAAATCGCTAAAAAGTTATTTTAAGCAACCCACTAGCGTGACTCTAGCGAGTCTGGGGTGACTCTCGTGATTTTTTAACGACTTAAACGACTGCGATGCGACGGAAAGGAAACCCTTGAGTCACGAGCGCATTGCGTGGGTTGCAGAATCGTAAAAAAGTCATTGTGTTAGCGCCACGGATACTTGAAAAACTAGATGGGCCACTCAGCACATTTGCGTGCAAGCTACTTTCAGTTCAGTAGTAAATTAAACAGAAGCATTTTAATCTATTTTTAAAGCCAAGTCTCATTCATTGGCTCTTAAACCCCATCATGCACCCCCAGCCGCGCCTTTCCACGCTACCCCCACCCGCCCCAATTTTATTGCCTTCCTCTGAATTCCAGCCTAAAGCTGCCATGTACATTTCAGTGGACTGGCTAATGTACATTACTGCTGAACCAATTAGCAAGTTGTTTACGCCTGCAAGCTTGGGCTTCTAAACTTATCAAAGTTAGTTCAGCTGCCTTCTTATAAAAATAGCTTATGTATTCTTCTTTGCTACTGAACTGAAAGTAGAAAGCTGTTTTGCTAAGTATATACGCCTGAGTGGCTCATCTAGTCATTCTAGAATCTGTGGTTAGCGCTTAACTTTCTACTAACTCAAGTAGACTACGAGCCGTACAATAAAATACCTCAAATTTAAATTTTTGATATTGTCGTTTTAGAGTCCTCTAGAGTCACTTCTTTCTTATTTTACCTGTGTTGAAGTGCGAGAGTCAGATGCGGTTACCGCTGAGCTCTTCCCCCCCCTCAAATGTGTCCTCTCTGTCTGTCTTCGTATTCCCCAGCCTCTCTCTCTACCTGTCTGTCCTACTTGTCATGAAAGTCGCGCGCATTCTCAGAGTCAGCTGCTTTCTCGCATTGCTACCTTTTACACTGGCGAGCATGATTTTATAGTATAAAAATCCACTGCAGGCTCTAGCAGTGCTTTAGTCTTCGTAATGTTTTTCATTTCCCGTATACCGTATATACTTTATATGTTTTATTTTTTTTACTTTTCCAAAGAAGAATTATTACCAACTCAGAGCTGCGTCATTAGGTCTAATGAATAATTGGCTCTGCCTACCTCTGTCTCACTTGTGCGAGTTGCAGAGGACCAAATATTCATTGTAGTTTTGAGTACCTTTGGTACGCCATTTTTGTAATCAAACACGTAATTTTTTACTATTAGGCGTTCTATATTTTTACTAGCTAAAATTCAACCTAAGTCCTGAACTCTTCATAAAATCAATGCTTTCCTTTGTTCATCCGTTGCTTGTTGTTTGTGTTATGCTTGTCATATTTTAGATGAAGATGAATTTCTTATTCTTATTACAATTTCGCACAGTTTTTGCTTTCATTGCTACTAATAGCTATTTAGTAGTGTTAAGCGTATGGACTTACGAGCTATATATTCAAGTATTCTTGTAATTGGTATTTTTGCGCAATAATGTACGGGTCGGATCAAACTGTGCAGGTTGTGAAATTCCAGGTTTTTTTTCATATTTTATCATTTTCTACGAGTAAGCATCAGTACACACAGGACCGCCGCGTGCGTACTCATTCGGTCACTCGCATTCGTTTATTACCCTACTATCTTAGTAGTATATGCGACTTTACAGTGTATTATTTGACTTTGAAATGCGCGGTTCAGTGAAAACTGAATGATAGCTGAATTTTTTGGTCTCTGCAATAAACAAGCTAGTGTATCAACAGTGTATCAATTATATCAATATAATATTTCATAAAGCTGTTATTTAAGTGAGAGCAGCTCTCTTGCCTGAGTGCTCAACCCGCGTTAATGTGGATTTTCTACCTCTACTCAGTGCCGTTTCTCAATTGTGCATCATATGCTGTTGAAACACCAAGCCTAAGTAGTATGCTTGTGTAATAAGGTGCTCACAATTAGAGTCTGTTACCAGTTCATGTTCACATTCTTGAGCACACAGCATACTCCCTGCAGCACATCCTTGAGTACGTCACACTCTGCAGCACATCTTTGAGTACGTCACACTCTGCAGCACATCCTTGAGTACGTCACACTCTGCAGCACATCCTTGAGTACGTCACACTCTGCAGCACATCCTTGAGTACGTCACACTCTGCAGCACATCTTTGAGTACGTCACACTCTGCAGCACATCCTTGAGTACGTCACACTCTGCAGCACATCCTTGAGTACGTCACACTCTGCAGCACATCCTTGAGTACGTCACACTCTGCAGCACATCCTTGAGTACGTCACACTCTGCAGCACATCCTTGAGTACGTCACACTCTATGAAGCACATCCTGAGTACGTCACACTCTGCAATACATCTTTGAGTACGTCAGACCCTCTGTAATACATCTTTGAGTACGTCAGACCCTCTGTAATACATCTTTGAGTACGTCACATCCTCTGTAATACATCTTTGAGTACGTCACACTCTGCAGCACATCCTTGAGTACGTCACACTCTGCAGCACATCCTTGAGTACGTCACACTCTGCAACACATCCTTGAGTACGTCACACTCTCTGCAACATCCTTGAGTACGTCACACTCTATGAAGCACATCCTGAGTACGTCACACTCTCTGTAATACATCCTTGAATAGGTCACATTCTATGAAGCACATCCTTGAGTACTTCACACTCTCTGCAGCACATCCTAGAGTACTTCACACTCTCTGAAATACATCCTTGAGTACTTCACACTCTCGGCAGCACATCCTTGACCTTGAGTACTTCACACTCTCTGCAGCACATCCTAGAGTACTTCACACTCTCTGCAGCACATCCTTGAGTACTTCACACTCTCTGAAATACATCCTTGAGTACTTCACACTCTCGGCAGCACATCCTTGAGTACTTCACACTCTCTGAAATACATCCTTGAGTACTTCACACTCTCGGCAGCACATCCTTGAGTACTTCACACTCTCTGCAGCACATCCTTGAGTACTTCACACTCTGCAGCACATCCTTGAGTACGTCACTCTCTGCAACATCCTTGAGTACGTCACACTCTGCAGCACATCCTTGAGTACGTCACTCTCTGCAACATCCTTGAGTACGTCACACTCTGAAATACATCCTTGAGTACTTCACACTCTCGGCAGCACATCCTTGAGTACTTCACACTCTCTGCAGCACATCCTTGAGTACGTCACACTCTGCAGCACATCCTTGAGTACGTCACACTCTCTGCAACATCCTTGAGTACGTCACACTCTATGAAGCACATCCTGAGTACGTCACACTCTCTGCAACATCCTTGAGTACGTCACATTCTATGAAGCACATCCTTGAGTACTTCACACTCTCTGCAGCACATCCTTGAGTACGTCACACTCTGCAGCACATCCTTGAGTACGTCACACTCTCGGCAGCACATCCTTGAGTTTTACGGCTAAGACAGCCGCTGTTTATCGGCATTTCAGGCCCGCCTGTAACTGCAGTGCGCAGCAGAGAGTTACTTAACATGAGCAGCGGCAGCTGGATGCGACCTCTGGCCCTGTTTGCCTCCGCTCTGCCTGCTGCGGCCCTGCTAGCCTGCGTATGCATTGCGGTGCACTACCGCGGGGAGGGTGCGCTGGCTACGCACTGCAGAGTAAGCAGCGGAGTTTAGTAACTATAAATGGCCATAGTCACCAGCTGAGATGAGATCCATAAAATAATATATAGACAGGGAATCGAAGGAAAACAATTAGATCGCTCGGACGAGATAAGCCTGTCAATCTCAGCATGTCTATCTTTGTCTTTCAGTCTTGGTCTATCAATCTGAGATTAGACAGGCTGAGATTATATAAGCTGAGATCAGACAGACTGAGATTAGATAGGTTGGGAGCAGACAGGCTGAGATTAGACAAGCTGAGATCAGACAGACTGAGATCAGATAGGTTGGGAGCAGACAGGCTGAGATCAGACAGGCTGAGATCAGACAGGCTGAGATCAGATAGGCTGAGATTAGATAGGCTGAGATCAGACAGGCTGGACATCCGCTGTCTATTGCAGAACGTCAACCGACTGCCGTCAATCAGCGCAGCGGTGGGGCAGCGCAGCCTGGAGAAGCGGATCTGGTCCGTCAGCATCGCCGTCAGCTGCGCCCTCCGCCTGCTGGTGGCGGCCGCCTACCGTCAGGAGATCGCGGCGCGGCTGTCAGCAACTTGGCGGGTGTCGGACAGCTGCGGGGCTGCCAGCCTCATCCCGGGGGCCCACTTTGGGCTGGGCTGTCTGGAGCTGGCCTCGCTGCTGGGCCTCTCCGTGATTGCCTCCACTGATAACTATGGTGGGCGTCCGTGTGGCTGGCTGTCTGTCTGTCTGTCTGTCTGCCTGTCTGTCTGTCTGTCTGCCTGTCTGTCTGTCTGTCTGCCTGTCTGTCTGTCTGTCTGTCTGTCTGTCTGTCTGTCTGTCTGTCTGTCTGTCTGTCTGTAAGTCTGTCTCAGTCAGTCTGTCTGTCTGTCTGTCTGTCTGTCTGTCTTAGTGTCTGTCTGTCTGTCTGTCTGTCTGTCTGTCTGTCTGTCTGTCTGTAAATCTGTCTCAGTCTGTCTGTCTGTCTGTCTTTCTGTGCCTGTCTGACTGTTTGCATATTAAATTCGCCTGTCTGTCATTTGCCTACCATATTCATGATGTCAGTCCCTTTTCTGCTAATATCCTGTTCAACGAAGGAAGCCGTTCACCAATTCCCGCAGCCGTTCACCGGAACTGCTTTATCACCTTCCTGCTCTCCTCATTCGCCTACATGCTGCTGCATCTGTGGGTTGCCTCGCGAATCCGGTCCAAGTTTATAGCCGGAACCCAGCGCGTCTTAGTCACTACTAGGGTGAGTAGGCCGTTCAGTGCCTTCCTGTTTTTAATTTACATATAGTTAAAAAAGCAACGTTTTTACTGTATATTTAACCGTTTCAGTGCTTTCTGGCCAAACTGCTGCTGCTCTCTGCCTATTGCGCCAGCATCCTTCTAGCCGTGTACTTTTACGCCAGGCACCAGGCCTACTGCGAGGACATGAGTGAGTTCAATGCAAGCACGACTTGATCGATAGTTTGTTAAGTAGCTTTTTCACACAGAAATAGTCATAGTGCTCTGACTGTGTCTGTCTGTCTGTATGTCTGTCTGTCTGTCTGTCTGTCTGTCTGTCTGTCTGTCTGTCTGTCTGTCTGTCTGTCTGTCTGTCTGTCTGTCTGTATGTCTGTCTGTCTGTCTGTCTGTCTGTGTGTCTGTGTGTCTGTCTGTCTGTGTGTCTGTCTGTCTTTCTGTCTGTGTGTCTGTCTGTCTGTCTGTCTGTCTGTCTGTCTGTCTGTCTGTCTGTCTGTCTGTCTGTCTGTCTGTCTGTCTGTCTGTCTGTCTGTCTGTCTGTCTGTCTGTCTGTCTGTCTGTGTGTCTGTCTGTCTGTCTGTCTGTCTGTCTGTCTGTCTGTCTGTCTGTCTGTCTGTCTGTCTGTCTGTCTGTCTGTCTGTCTGTATGTCTGTCTGTCTGTCTGTCTGTCTGTCTTAGTGTCTGTCTTTCTGCCTGTCTGTCTGTATGTCTGTCTGTCTGTCTGTCTGTCTGTCTTTCTGTCAGTCTGTCTGTCTGCCTTTAACAGGATATTCGATCCATGTTAATAGTTTAAGAGCTTTCACTGTGGATTTAGCTACTCATAGTAGTGTTCTGCATTGCGCATTGTTTCACCGCTCTGTTGAAACCCCTTCATTCCAGTGTACACCTACTTTGCCGTTGCGGAATACGCCGTAGTTTACGCCAATATCCTGTTTCACTTCACCGCCTATTACGATCTTGGCAGCCTGCCAATCTGTCTGGTATTGACGCGCGAATTCAAATTTCCTAGCTGTAAAACTGCCAGGTGGGTACCCGAAAGACACGCCAAAATTCTCTAATTGGTTGCTCTACGAACGCAGTAGATCCCCCTTTTTGGGCCATAGACACGAAGCTTGATTTATTATAGCTTGCATTTCTATCCGAATTGACTTGCAGGACCTTCATGTGTACCCTCTTGCTTTGTTTGCACCTGAAGATTGCAGAAGCTTTTTTTTTGTTTATTTATTATCCGCTGTAAGCATGTAAAACTTGCGAAATTTACTTAGTGTACATAGTGTACATGTTTGCTGTGTGCATGAAATATTGTGCATAATGTACATGCATATACAGTGTACATGAACTATTGTGCATAATGTACATGCATATAGAATGTACATGAACTATTGTGCATAATGTACATGCATATAGAATGTACATGAACTATTGTGCATAATGTACATGCATATAGAATGTACATGAACTATTGTGCATAATGTACATGCATATACAGTGTACATGAACTATTGTGCATAATTTACATGCATATAGAATGTACATGAACTATTGTGCATAATGTACATGCATATAGAATGTACATGAACTATTTTGCATAATTTACATGCATATAGAATGTACATGAACTATTGTGCATAATGTACATGCATATAGAATGTACATGAACTATTGTGCATAATGTAAATGCATATACAATGTACACGAACTATTGTGCATAATGTACATGCATATACAGTGTACATGAACTATTGTGCATAATGTACATGCATATACAATGTACACAAACTATTGTGCATAATTAGCATACGTGGCTCAACTCATCAACTTTGTTTTGCATTGTCTTCTGTTATTCACAGAAACGCACATTAACACTAAAGAAGCATTAAAGGTAACAATAATAAGAGTACTTATAAGAGTACTTATTTAAAACAAAATTACTTATAAGGTGCAAGCTGCATGACTGTATCATACTGGTAGTTAACAATTGTCTCCGGAAATTCGTATGGCCTACTTAGCAGCTTCAGTTTCTGTGTGTTCGCTGCACAAAATTTGTCTGTCATCCACCGTAGTGACCCGATGCTTATTCTGGACAATGCCGTCAAAATGAGCTCAAATTTTTACTTGATTTAGCCATGCAGCTCAATCTTATTTTTGCAGCGGCCCCGGCAGCTGTCGCTATTGGGGCTTCTTGTGGCTCAGTCACAGCTGCCAGCATCAGCGCCGAACCGGTTACGACAGCCTGGACTTTGCTGCCGAACAGCCCGTGTCTGCTGTCACTCATTCCATATTTGTAGGCCTTTAATCAGCGGCTGGACTGCTGTGTGACGATCCCTGATGATCACTGATGATCACTGATGATCACTGATGATCCTTGATGATTCCTGATGATCCCTGATGATCACTGATGATCCTTGATGATCCCTGATGATCCCTGATGATCACTGATGATCCTTGACGATCCCTGATGATCCCTGATGATCACGGATGATCCTTGATGATTCCTGATGATCCCTGATGATCACTGATGATCCTTGATGATCCCTGATGATCACTGATGATCATTGATGATTCCTGATGATCCCTGATGATCACTGATGATCACTGATGATCCTTGATGATCATTGATGATCCCTGATGATCCCTGATGATCACTGATGATCCTTGATGATTCCTGATGATCCCTGATGATCACTGATGATCCTTGATGATCCCTGATGATCCCTGATGATCACTGATGATCCTTGATGATTCCTGATGATCCCTGATGATCACTGATGATCACTGATGATCATTGATGATCCCTGATGATCCCTGATGATCACTGATGATACTTGATGATCATCGATGATCACTGATGATTCCTGATGATCACTGATGATCCTTGATGATTCCTGATGATCCCTGATGATCCCTCATGATCCCTGATGATCCTTGATGATTCCTGATGATCCCTGATGATCCCTGATGATCCTTGATGATCACTGATGATCCCTGATGATTCCTGATGATCACTGATGATCACTGATGATCACTGATGATCCTTGATGATCACTGATGATCCCTGATGATCCCTGATGATCACTGATGATACTTGATGATCATCGATGATCACTGATGACTCCTGATGATCACTGATGATCCTTGATGATTCCTGATGATCCCTGATGATCCCTCATGATCCCTGATGATCCTTGATGATCCCTGATGATCCTTGATGATCACTGATGATCCCTGATGATCCCTGATGATCACTGATGATCCCTGATGATCCCTGATGATCCCTGATGATCCCTGATTATCACTGATGATCACTGATGATCCCTGATGATCCTTGATGATTCCTGATGATCCCTCATGATCCCTGATGATCCCTGATGTTCTTTGATGATCCTTGACGATCCCTGATGTTTTTCGATAATCCCTAATGATCCCTGATGATCACTGATGATCCTTGATGATCACTGATGATCCCTGATGATTCCTGATGATCCCTGATGATTACTGATGATTCCTGATGATCACTGATGATTACTGATGATCCCTGATGATCCCTGATGATCCCTGATGATCCTTGATGATCACTAATGATCCCTGATGATTCCTGATGATCCCTGATGATTACTGATGATTCCTGATGATCACTGATGATTACTGATGATCACTGATGATCACTGATGATCCCTGATGTTCTTTGATGATCCTTGACGATCCCTAATGTTTTTCGATAATCCCTTATGTTCCCTAATGATCACTGATGATCACTAATGTTCTTTGATGATCCCTGATGTTCTTTGATGATCCCTGATGTTCTTTGATGATCCCTGATGTTCTTTGATAGTCCCTGACGATCCCTGATAATCCTTTATGTTCCCTGTTGTGATGATCCCTACCTGATCTGGTCTCTTCCTGTCTGTCTGTCTGTCTGTCTGTCTGTCTGTCTGTCTGTCTGTCTGTCTGTCTGTCTGTCTGTCTGTCTGTCTGTCTGTCTGTCTGTCTGTCTGTCTGTCTGTCTGTCTGTCTGTCTGTCTGTCTGTCTGTCTGTCTGTCTGTCTGTCTGTCTGTCTGTCTGTCTGTCTGTCTGTCTTTCTTAGTGGCAGTTTAGTGTGCCTGTCTGTCTTCAATGTATTAATATGTAATATTGTATAAATGTATGAATATCGATTCTGTCTACAATCGTATCTATCCTTTTCATGCCACACGTGATTGTAGTTAAGTGTCTGAGCGTATAGAGTGGCGTGTCATAATTAATTTCGCTCGCACAATAGTATTTTTGATGATGACATTAGTTGTCATCATATTTACTAATCCATAGTCGAATATTCGATTTTTATCGCAGCAAAAGCTTAGCCTTCCTTACTTTATTAATGCGCCGATTTTATTAACTGATTTTTGCGCCGTCTCGTGATTCACTTTGTTGTTTTCTTCCGCGGGTGACCTGTTGGCTAATCTGTTTTTGGATATTATGTTATCGATTCGAGTCAGCTTTTATTTGTTGCATATTATTTAATTTATTTGATTCGTGCATCTGTCTCTCTGGCTTATTTTATGTCCTTAAATTGCTACTTTGCAATAAATTATAAGTAGCGTATTGCGGTCTTGCTAAATAGAGGGAGTATTATAATTTTTATTTTGGTTTTTGGAGGACCAGTTTGTATTTGGAAATCTTTGTTTTCACGCATTTTCTGCTCGTTATTTTCTTTTTATCTAATCCGATTTTTCTTGACCCACTTCTCTCCCGATTGACCCGGTTTGAATCATGAGCTGACCCACCTCTCTCCGAGATTGACCCGGTTTGAATCATGAGCTGACCCACCTCTCCGAGATTGACCCAGTCTGAATCATGAGCTGACCCACCTCTCTCCGAGATTGACCCAGTTTGAATCATGAGCTGACCCACCTCTCTCCGAGATTGACCCAGTCTGAATCATGAGCTGACCCACCTCTCTCCGAGATTGACCCACTCTGAATCATGAGCTGACCCACCTCTCTCCGAGATTGACCCAGTTTGAATCATGAGCTGACCCACCTCTCTCCGAGATTGACCCAGTTTGAATCATGAGCTGACCCACCTCTCTCCGAGATTGACCCAGTTTGAATCATGAGCTGACCCACCTCTCTCCGAGATTGACCCAGTTTGAATCATGAGCTGACCCACCTCTCTCCGAGATTGACCCAGTTTGAATCATGAGCTGACCCACCTCTCTCCGAGATTGACCCAGTTTGAATCATGAGCTGACCCACCTCTGCAACAGTTTGATTTCTTTGATTTCCTCCTTGTAGCGGCGATCTCTAACTGGTTGCTAGGGTGTAATCCCGTGAATCGCAAGTACAATGAGCCATTCATTCTACTGCTCAGATGTGCAATAAAAAGCTTTGCCAGCCTCATCTGTCATGAGCTATAATTGAAGGCCAGGCTGGCAAGCCTATCAGATGCGGAAGCGGACTTGACTCAGCTGCGGTATCCGTGTTTGTTTGATTGCCGCTTTTATTCCGCGTGCAAGGATTATTTGTGTGGGTGGCTGGATGCCACCGGAGAGCACTTTAACGAGCCCTCGGGTTAGCCGTCCCTAATCCTTCATCCTTCATCACCGTCATGCAGGCGCGCCTTTCTTCCGGTGACGCCCCATGGCTTATAGTGTGGCAACGCCCTCTTGGAAACCGCAGTTGGATCAAGCTGAACATTGGCGATGATTGAGAGAGCCTGGGTGGGGGGTAGCCTGTATATAAATATTTCTACTTGCAACTCTTCAATTTTGGCGCTTTGCGGAGGAAATCTACTCAAAACTGAGCGCCAATCCGCCATTCAGTTTGACGCTTAGTGGGTAAGTGAGTCGCACCTGAAGTTACAGCGCACTTGTTCTAATTTTCTCAATTGATCCCTGACCCCCACTCCACCACCCTGACCCCCATTCCAGCCCACTGACCCTTACTCCAGCACCCTGACCCCTACTCCACACTAACCCCACTCCACCACCCTGACCCCCATTCCAGCCCACTGACCCCTACTCCAGCACCCTGACCCCTACTCCACACTAACCCCACTCCACCATCCTGACCCCCATTCCAGCCCACTGACCCCTACTCCACCACCCTGACCCCCATTCCAGCCCACTGACCCCTACTCCAGCACCCTGACCCCCACTCCAGCACACTAACCCCACTCCAACACCCTGACCCCACTCCAACACCCCCATTCCAGCCCCCTGACCCCACTTCAGCACCCTGACCCCACTCCAACATCCTGAACCCACTCCAGCACCCTGACCCCACTCCAGCACCCTGACCCCTACTCCAGCACCCTGACCCCACTCCAACACCCTGACCCCTACTCCAGCACCCTAACCCCACTCCAGCACCCTGACCCCACTCCAACATCCTGACCCCACTCCAGCACCCTGACCCCACTCCAGCACCCTGACCCCACTCCAACACCCTGAACCCACTCCAGCACCCTGACCCCAATTCCAGCCCCCTGACCCCCACTCCAGCACACTAACCCCCACTCCAATACCCTGACCCCCACTCCAACACCCTGACCCCTACTCCAGCACCCTGACGCCACTCCAACACCCTGACCCCTACTCCAGCACCCTGATCCCACTCCAACACCCTGACCCCTACTCCAGCACCCTGACCCCACTCCAGCACCCTGACCCCACTTCAGCACCCTGACCCCACTCCAACATCCTGACCCCTACTCCAGCACCCTGACCCCACTCCAGCACCCTGACCCCACTCCAACATCCTGACCCCTACTCCAGCACCCTAACCCCACTCCAGCACCCTGACCCCACTCCAGCACCCTGACCCCACTCCAGCACTCTGACCCCACTCCAGCACCCTAACCCCACTCCAACACCCTGACCCGACTCCAACATCCTGACCCCTACTCCAGCACCCTGACGCCACTCCAACACCCTGACCCTACTCCCACACCCTGACCCCTACTCCAGCACCCTGACCCCACTCCAGCACCCTGACCCCTACTCCAACACCCTGACCCCTACTCCAACACCCTGACCCCTACTCCAGCACCCTGACCCCACTCCAACACCCTGACCCCACTCCAGCACCCTGACCCCACTCCAGCACCCTGACCCCACTCCAGCACCCTGACCCCACTCCAGCACCCTGACCCCTACTCCAGCACCCTGACCCCACTCCAGCACCCTGACCCCTACTCCAGCACCCTGACCCCACTCCAGCACCCTGACCCCTACTCCAGCACCCTGACCCCCCACTCTAACAACCCGCAGGGTCCTGAGCACAATGTTGCACCTGTCTGACTGCTCGCTTGTATCATCAACCATCGCCGCCGCGGTGTTCCTCCTCGGCGCCGTGGTCCTGCTGTACAGCCGCCACCGCGCCGAGGTGTACGCCCACCTGATGGACCGGATTTCCCGCGCCTACAACGCTCTCTGCTGGGACCGGAAGCGGAAGCTGTTCGCCTGCCTCGGCGACAGATTCTCCGGGCGCCGCTTCATCCGCGTCCTGGAGGTTGGCGGCGGGTCCGGGGCGAACTTCGCCTTCATGACGGCTGCGTTTCCCGGCCGCATCTTCCTGTCCGTTGTGGACCCCTGTCTGGCAACCCGGCCCTACCTGCTGTCCGAGGTCGCCAGGTGGCCGAGCATTCGGCTGGAGCGGCACCTAGTCCGCGGCGCCGAAGATCTGGTCGACGCTTTTCCCGACGAATCTTTCGACGCTGTTGTGGGCACGTTTGTGCTGTGCTCCGTGCGGGACACCGACCGAGTGTTGGGGGAGATTGCCCGCGTGCTCAAGCCAGTGCGTGCTCTCTTTCCCTGTTGCCATGCGGGTTCTATGCTGGTTGCTATGTGGTTTCTTTGCGGTTTCTTTACTGGTTTGTTATGCAGTTTCTATGCCGGTTGCTATGCGGTTTCTACGAGGGGCACTATTAAAGTTCTGAGCCTTAATATGAAAGAGAGGAGATATGGGCAAAGTGAGATCAGCTTTTCTCAACATAGTCTCCCCCAACCAAGATGCACTTATGGCATCTTGATCGCAGCGCCTCAATGCCACTCTGGAAGAATTGCACCGAGCAGCCCTCAAACCAAGCAGTTGCAGCATCCTTCAGTGCATCATCAGTGTCAAATCGCTGTCCACGGAGCGCCCGCTTGAGATGTGGAAACAGGTGGAAGTTGCTCGGGGCCAGGTCTGGTGAATAGGCTGGGTGCGGCAGCTCTCGAAACCCTGCGACACTGACAGCAGCCTTGGCAATCCTGCTAGTGTGGGCCGGTGCATTGTCGTGCAGCAGCACAACACCTCGGCTCAGCATCCCTCGCCTATTTTCCTTGATTGCCTCGCGCAGACGGGCGATCAGGTCAGCGTAGTAGGCGCCTGTGACTGTCTGCTTGTGCGGTAGAAAGTCCAGCAGCAGCGGGCCCTTGGCATCCCAGAAGACGGTGAGCATAATCTTGCCCGCACTGCATGCAGTCCGTGCCTTCAGTGGTGCAGGTGAACCAACTGGCAGCCACTGCTTGGACTCCTGCTTGGACTCGGGATCGTGGTGATGGATCCACGTCTCATCCCCGGTCACGCAGCAGGACAGAAAGTTGGCAGGGTCCGGATCGTAGGAGTCCAGGACAAGCTTTGAGTACTGCACCCGTGCGGTCTTTTGGTCCCTTGTCAAGATTCGTGGGATCCATCTGGCAGAAACCTTGGACAGATGAAGATGCTGGTGCAGGATCTCAATGACTTGCGGGTCAGAGAGTCCAGTGTCTGCCGCAAGTTCCCTAACTTTCACCCGCTGGTCACTGTCAACCAGAGCCTGGATGCGCTGGATGTTGTCGGCAGTGACAGCAGTCCGGGGTCGTCCACATCGGGGGTCATCTTCGAGCGAGTCGCGGCCACGCTTGAACTCGGCTGCCCAGCGCTTTATGGTGGCGTATGAGGGGGCAGCGTCAGCGTACACACTAGCCATGCGGCTTTGAATTTCAGCAGGCTTTGAGCCCTCCCGAGTCAGAAATTTAATCACTGCCCTGTGCTCAAGCTTCAATTCTTGAGAAAATGCCATGGGGTGCTGGAAATAAAATGGTGCAGTGGGACTTAGGGAATGCAGAAAATTCTGAAAAGTTGACAATAGACTATTAACATATGGCGCTTTTAGAGCCTAAAGTTTCAACACTTTGCCACTATAAGATCTTGGTCAGGCTCAGAACTTTAATAGTGCCCCTCGTATGCTGGTTGCTATGCGGTTTCTATGCCGGTTGCTATGCGGTTTTTATGCTGGTTGTTATGCGACTCCTATGCTGGTTGCTATGCGGATTCCATGCTGGTTGCTATGCGGTTTCTATGCTGGTTCTTATGCGACTTCTATACTGGTTGCTATGTGGTTTTTTTGCTTGGTTTCGGTGCCGTTTCACACTGGTTGCTATGCGGTTTCCATGCTGGTTTCTATGCGCGATATCGACAATCCCGCAGAACGGCGTGTTCATCTTTCTGGAGCACGTAGCCTCTTCTCGGCGTTGGGCTCGGCTGGTCCAGTGGCTCTGCCAGCCCGCCTGGTCGCTGCTGTTCTGTGAATGCCGCCTGCTGAACAAGCCGGAGGCCAGTCTCGACGGCGCCGGCTTCAGCCAGTTGAACTACGGGCGCAACTGGGACATGCCGCTGCATGCGCTGCTGGTGCAGGAGCAGCTGGAGGGCTTTGCGGTCAAGTAGCTGAGTAGCTCAACCTATGGAATATGGAATTAGCCAGTTATGGAGGTGTACCGTGTATTGCAATTGGCTGCAGAAATATGGAGACACCTGGTGTGTCTGCCCTGCGAATTACTTCTGATAATTGTTGAGAACAGGTTTCGGCCCCACTAATTACCTCTGATAATTGCTGAGAACAGGTTTCGGCCCCACTAATTACCTCTGATAATTGCTGAGAACAGGTTTCGGCCCCACTAATTACTTCTGATAATTGCTGAGAACAGGTTTCGGCCCCACTAATTACCTCTGGTAATTGCTGAGAACAGGTTTCGGCCCCACTAATTACCTCTGATAATTGCTGAGAACAGGTTTCGGCCCCACTAATTACCTCTGATAATTGCTGAGAACAGGTTTCGGCCCCACTAATTACCTCTGATAATTGCTGAGAACAGGTTTCGGCCCCACTAATTACTTCTGATAATTGCTGAGAACAGGTTTCGGCCCCACTAATTACCTCTGATAATTGCTGAGAACAGGTTTCGGCCCCACTAATTACCTCTGATAATTGCTGAGAACAGGTTTCGGCCCCACTAATTACTTCTGATAATTGCTGAGAACAGGTTTCGGCCCCACTAATTACTTCTGATAATTGCTGAGAACAGGTTTCGGCCCCACTAATTACCTCTGATAATTGCTGAGAACAGGTTTCGGCCCCACTAATTACTTCTGATAATTGCTGAGAACAGGTTTCGGCCCCACTAATTACCTCTGATAATTGCTGAGAACAGGTTTCGGCCCCACTAATTACCTCTGATAATTGCTGAGAACAGGTTTCGGCCCCACTAATTACCTCTGATAATTGCTGAGAACAGGTTTCGGCCCCACTAATTACTTCTGATAATTGCTGAGAACAGGTTTCGACCCCACTAATTACTTCTGATAATTGCTGAGAACAGGTTTCGGCCCCACTAATTACCTCTGATAATTGCTGAGAACAGGTTTCGACCCCACTAATTACTTCTGATAATTGCTGAGAACAGGTTTCGGCCCCACTAATTACCTACTGTAGCGCAGTAGGTGGTCGTGCTGACAACCACTCTGCGAACCTGCGCCACAATCGCAGCATCATTTTAATCCATTTTTAGAAGTGTCTTATTACAAAAGCAGAGCTTTCTTAGTCTATATATTTTTTATAATTAGTCTTCGATTCTTTTTGTTTTTTAAAGTACTGTTTACACAATGGCACTTGACTCTTGAATTTGTTTGACAAATGACCAAGCGTAAATGCAATTAGCTATTTTATCTCAATATTGGTAGATTTAATACAAAAATATACAAACCATGAATTGATTTCATGAAAAGATTTTAGAACTGTTTTAATTTTCTAGCTCGCTACTATCAGTTTCTGCGTGTGCGTCTTCGGTTCTGATTGATTTGGCTTCAACTATAGTTCAGAAAATTTTTAGTATATAGGACTGAGGGGTATCTCAGGTTGAGGGTTTTAGATCAGTGGTTGGAGCATCGGACTGACAACTTGAAGGTTCGGGGGTTTGAGTCCAGATCCCACCGGAACAATTTGTGTCCTCGAGCAAGACACTTAACTCTGCATTGCTTCAGTTCACCCAGGTGTAAAATGGGTGCCAGCTGGGGTAATTGAGGGTGTTTGTGGCGACTCCCCCGTCCTTGGACTGAACAGCCGTACGCAGCCTTCAGATGCGCCGCGCAATAGCTGCGGCTGAGCTGTCGGTTGCACATCTGGCCCATTGGGGCAGGTGGTGTAAGCAATTATTATTTATGATTGCGATAGAAGGCGCAATCGGACAGCAGCAGTCCACTCATTCCTACTATAAGTAATCTGCAAAGTGGAAGCGCATTGAGAGCAGTGGCTTGGACCCCCCGGCCAGCCAATCAGAAGCCGGCGCGCGCCACGGCATGACGGCAAATAAAACGGGGGCAGTTTTCGGCGAAAAAGCGGAGACACATTGAAGTTTTGCAGCCCAGATTCGGGACTCAAATTTTCTATCAAAGTTGGAATTTAAAAAGCAATCTCCGCAGACACTATGCTGGCGGGTCCGAACCCTTGCAGTCTTTTGCTTCTAATAATTTTAATTTCTATCAAATCCACTGGCGCCAGACCGGCAATGCAGGCGCTAGAATTAGCGCCTACTAGCGCCGGCGGCGCCAAACTGATACGGCGAAGCGCCAGTCCGCATCGAGTTGGGTTCAGCATCGGCGAGGCGGCCATGGAGACGCTGAGCAACAGCGGTTTCGATAGCGCCGACTTTAAGAGGCGCGAGGCGCTGGTCGTGAGCTCGGTGGGTCGGCTGCGCAGCGAACGGTTTCAGGGCTGGACGGCTGAGACAGGTGAGGCGGTGAACTTTCTTTGGTCCTTCTGTACTTTCTGTGTCTTCATCAGTGTGAGTTGCAGTAAGAGTTGCTGTGTGAGATGCAGTGTGAGATGCAGTATGAGTTGCAGTGTGAGTTGCAGTGTGAGTTTCGAAGTGCGAGTTGCAGTGTGAGTTGCAGTATGAGTTGCAGTGTGAGTTGCAGTATGAGTTGCAGTGTGAGTTGCAGTGTGAGTTGCAGTGTGAGTTGCAGTGCGAGTTGCGAAGTGCGAGTTGCAGTGTGAGTTGCAGTGTGAGTTGCAGTGCGAGTTGCAGTGCGAGTTGCGAAGTGCGAGTTGCAGTGTGAGTTGCAGTGTGAGTTGCAGTGCGAGTTGCGAAGTGCGAGTTGCAGTGTGAGTTGCAGTGCGAGTTGCAGTGTGAGTTGCAGTGCGAGTTGCAGTGTGAGTTGCAGTGTGAGTTGCAGTGTGAGTTGCAGTGTGAGTTGCAGTGTGAGTTGCAGTGCGAGTTGCGAAGTGCGAGTTGCAGTGTGAGTTGCAGTGCGAGTTGCAGTGTGAGTTGCAGTGCGAGTTGCAGTGTGAGTTGCAGTGTGAGATTTTTCAGTTGCGTAAGCTGAGGCAGTGTCCAATAAGCATATTTCAACTTCACCAATCGCTGTTTTGATGACGAACAGTGAACTGCTGTACAGATTTTCAGCTTCCTTCAGTTTCTCTGCACTTGGCAAAAGTTCTTTCACAGTCTCTCAGTAAATTTCAGATTCAAAGTTCAACAAATGTCTGAAATTTAATGAAATTCGAATAAGATTTTTGAAGCTACAGAAATATTTGTTTTTATGTGTCTGTGCATTGGAAAGGCCCTTTGAAACTGTCAGCGAGATATTTGAGTTTTTATGGCTTGTCAAGTTTCTGTCTGTCTGTCTGTCAGACTGTCAGTGCTAACCCCAATTAGTTGTCTGCCTTGAACTCTTCGAGTGCTCCAGCTTCTGCAACACTGTGCAGTGCCCACTGGGCACCCCGCAACAGCCCCAATTTTTAGCAGCACCACAAACAGCATCACAAACAGCATCACAAACAGCATCACAAACAGCATCACAAACAGCACCACAAACAGTATCACAAACAGCATCACAAACAGCATCACAAACAGCATCACAAACAGCATCTCAAACAGCATCACAAACAACAACACAAACAGCATCACAAACAGCATCACAAACAGCATCACAAACAGCATCACAAACAGCACCACAAACAGTATCACAAACAGCATCACAAACAGCATCACAAACAGCATCACAAACAGCATCACAAACAGCATCACAAACAACAACACAAACAGCATCACAAACAGCATCACAAACAGCATCACAAACAGCATCAAAAACAGCATCAAAAACAGCATCACAAAAAGCATCACAAACAGCATCACAAACAGCATCACAAACAGCATCACAAACAGCATCACAAACAGCATCACAAACAGCATCACAAAAAGCATCACAAACAGCATCACAAACAGCATCACAAACAGCACCACAAACAGCATCACAAACAGCATCACAAACAGCATCACAAACAGCATCACAAACAGCATCACAAACAGCATCACAAACAGCATCACAAACAGCATCACAAACAGCATCACAAACAGCATCACAAACAGCATCACAAACAGCATCACAAACAGCATCACAAACAGTATCACAAACAGCATCACAAACAGCACCACAAACAGCACCACAAACAGCACCACAAACAGCACCACAAACAGCATCACAAACAGTATCACAAACAGCATCGCAAACAGCATCACAAACAGCATCACAAACAGCATCACAAACAGCATCACAAACAGCATCACAAACAGCATCACAAACAGCATCACAAACAGCACCACAAACAGCACCACAAACAGCACACCAAGTCGAATAGCTTCTTAAGAAAGTTTTCTGCGCCACATATCGGCAGTCGACGTGGCCGACAATTTTTGGAATCGCAACTCAACAATATATTGTTGATCAAATTGAATGGGAAATGCGTGCTGAGGCCGGCAATGATTAATTAATAATTTCCGACTGCCTATAAAAATGCCTGCAGTAGAGATTTACGTTGCCACCCGTATTCTATTTTGTCTGGCAATTTTTTAGACAAATTTACCCGTGTTCTGGCAGCCTGCCAACTTGTAGCAGAGGAGCGAACATCATCCCAGCTTCATGCAGGTTTTAATCCCAACTTGGAAGCGAGCCAATTGGTTTCTAGCCCGCACTACTTTTGTCTCCCTTCACACTGCTTGGTCCAGTTCTGCTCCCATTGAATGCACAATTGGGTATTGAGTCACAAGGGCTCCACCGCCCACGCATTCCGTTCCTGCTACCCTATGCGGATTCTCCACTCAGGATATATTTGGGGGGAGATTCTTCCTCTCATTTTGGCACGCTGCCAACTTAAACAAAATGCGAAGTAGTAGAGAAGTTCAACGAGGCTTTCCCGCCTACAAAAAGTTGAGTGATTCGTTTTGAAAACGATGAGTTTAATTTCGGATTTTTACAGTCGGCAATCTTGAACCCGTATTTCACATTTTCCAGTGCTAAATGTCCAGATGGTGTTAAACTTTAACACTGGTCAGCCTCTACAACTGCCGGGCGACAAGGCCTCGGACAGAGGCGAATTTAAGTTTTTAATCAAAAGCCATTTTGGGAAACACTACATCTGCATGAACAACTTGGCGGATGTCTACACCACGGTAATTAACTTTGTACATTAACTACCATCCGCCTCACTCCATTCTGGCTCTCCCTGCGGGGGGGGGGTTCAACCACGCCCACCCCAATTCTATCTCTCTTAGCGGGAGGTTCAATCCACGCTACCCCAATTCTGTCTCTCACTGCGGGGGGTTCAACCACGCCCACCCCAATTCCGGCTGTCCCTGCGGAGGGTTCAACCACGCCCACCCCAATTCCGGCTCTCTCAGCGGGAGGTTCAATCAACGCCCACCCCAATTCTGGCTCTCTCAGCGGGAAATTCAATCCACGCTCACCCCAATTCTGGCTCTCTTAGCGGGAGTTTCAATCCACGCCCACCCAAATTCCGGCTCTCCTGCGGAGGGTTCAACCACGCCCACCCCAATTCCGGCTCTCTTAGCGGGAGGTTCCATCCAAGCCCACCCCAATTCTGGCTCTCCCTGTTGGGGGTTCAACCGCGCCCACCCCAATTCTGTCTCTCTTAGCGGGAGGTTCAATCCACGCCCAACCCCAATTCTGGCTCTCTCAGCAGAGGGATAGGCTGCACTGCATTCACGCCAGTCCGAGTGTATCTTTGTCATGTAAGTTTTAAAGTTTCATAGAATTATCAATCAAAAAAAGTTCTCTATTTAAATTTCTTTACAATCAATAATTTTCTAACATATTCATAATTCATAATTCATAATCGATCAATTGGGCATCAATAACGGTATGAGGATTCAGCTATACACTTGTAGATTATGGATTCGATTTCTAAACATTTTTATTGATGCGGCTAATTGAGGATGGCGTCAGACAATGAGAAAATTGGCACCACTCTGTTATTTGGCAGTTTGCCAATCATGTCGCAGTTCCTCTATTTAGATGCCTATTAAAAATCTGCTGCAACATCTGCGTCATCGAAACTAGTCCCTGTTTGTAAGAAGTGTATCTAAGGGAAGCCCCGTTGCTAAGCAGTTGTGTCCAAGAGAAACTCCGTAGATAAGGCACCTTATACATGTATCTACAGTTAAGGCCACCTCCCCAATCCCCGTTGCAGAAAGTCGAGTCCGGCCGCCTGCCCGAGGACTGCCTGTGGCGCGGCCGTCTGCTGCCCGACCTGCCACTGCCAGACCGGAGCCACCGCCCCGCCAGCAGCCGCTTCACCGTGGCCACATTCTACCGGGCCATCCTGCCGGACGCTGCCGTCAAAGGAGGCGGCAATGGGACGCGCAGTCATAAGGCGGCGAGCCGCTGGTACCTCGGCATCAGCGACAGCCATCCGCAGAACGGGCGCGAGCTGCGCGGCCGCTCCAAGTCAGTCGTATTCCTGGTGGAAGAGCGACGCAAAGTGGACGCAGACGGTCTCCGCTGGACTGTGATGGACAAGACGCGCCGGAACGAGACGAGGCCGACTGAACAGGTGGAAATCGGCGCCGGCCGCCTGGTGCGCTTGGAGACCGAGTCGCTGAACTCGGCCACTCGACGGCGTCTCAGAGAGAGCGAGGCCGCTGGCGGCGCCAACGTTGACGCGCGCTGCTCGGCTGCCAAGGCGGCCGCGGAGGCGCACGCGCTGGAGAAAGCGGCGCTCACCAGACGGGTTCGGCGCCAGCTGCGCCAGCTGCGCGCCAAACTCCGCGCCCGAGCCGGAGACCGGGCCGTCAGGCTGGCGAACCGCTACTTCAACAAGGACCTCGCGCTGGCCTTTCTGGACGACGCTGGAACGGGCCGCCGCGGCTGCGTGTCCCGGCGTCGTCTGCGGCGTAGCCGGAAGCTTCACTGCCGGCGCGACCTGCTGACGCTCGCCTTCGAGTCGGCGAGGGTGGCCAGCCTGCTGGCCGAGCGCGTCTGTCCGGCTCTGGCGGCTGGCGGCTACCGGCTCGGCGGGCGCGCCGGCGAAGGCGTCGCCAGACTCGAAAGAAGCTGCTGCGGCTGCTGCGATCTAACGGCGGCGGCGGCGGCGGCAGCCTCGTAGCGACGCTGCGCTCGACGCTGAACATCAGCCTGGCGTCGCGATCGAAAATTCGCGAGGCACTGCTGCGCCACTGGACGGAGAAGAGCGAGCGCTGGCGGCTGCAGTCGGCCGGGCGGCCCGAGGTCGAGGTGGAAGAATCTTTGCGGTTGGCCCGGCTGGACGACTCGGTGAGTTTCGCCCTGGCGGTGCGGCACGCCAGGGCCGGCAAGCTGCGGCTGGAAGCCAGGACCGGCGGCAGGTGCCAGCGGACAAGGCGGGCGAGACGGCGGCTTCTGACAATGCCACAGTTGAAGAAATTGCGGAGACAATGGAAATCTTTTCCTAAGTTTTACAACTATATTGGCTGCGAATGAAGGAACTGGATTCACTCATTCGGAAATTAGTTCTATTTAAAGTATCTATTTTGGCTAGTCTAGTTATTTTCATTCCCTTTGGATTTTGCTGATAGGATTGTGTTGTGCCTTTTTGGTCCTTGTTTGCCTTAAATAGCCTCAGATGCAGCGCTCGGCAATAGGTCATTGCTTTTTGCCTCGCCCCAGCACCGACCTCACGCCATTTTAATTACGAGCGTACTGGTCGGCTCTGATTGGCTGGAAGAGTTGGTAGACAGCCTTGCTTTTCTATCCCTGCACACTGCACCCACCCCACGCCGTTTAATTGCTGGTTGGCCCCGATTGGCTGGGAGAGTTGGTGGATGGACAGTCATGCTTTGCTATCCCTGCACATTGCACCCACCCCACGCCGCACTCCTCCACCTACTCTCTTCGCGGTTTGAGCCACTTGCTTTAAGGTCATTTTTTAACTACGCTGATAGAATGAAAGCAATACTCTTTTTTTTGCACCTCTTTCAATTCCGCAACATTTTGCCACAAATTTATAACTGTTTCCTTTTACTGTGACGATTTATGTATCGAATATGTTAACGATCTTGCTTTTTCCATGTGTGTTCGTTGTACTCATTAAACTGACAAATTTCTCAACCTTCCTACTATACTCACCTGTTTGCAGTGGCACTTTGTGCCGAAATGTTGCACTCAATCAAACATTTATTTTCTGTTGCTTATCCTTGACTGTTAGACAGCGGTGTAATTCATGATTCATTTCCGGTGAGGTACAGGAGTACTGGGCCAAAATATTACCGACTTCATAGCATGGTCCTAATGGCTTGAACAACTTGGCTTGGCCAATTTTATTGTATTGAGCATCACCCACTTTGCACTACAACTTCGGTGTTACTAGACTTCTTGATAATGCTGCTCCATTTTTCATATCTAGTTAGTTCGAATGCACTCAATTCGTTTCGTGTTGTTCTTTCTTTTAATAATTGTGCAAACCGCAATTTTCAACCACAACAAGTTCGATTCGAACTGCTGAGTAGAAGAACAGATTTTCTGTGTTAAATTATTTTGCAGAGTATGTTGAACAGAAATATAAGCTATAGTTATTGCGGGCCACAGGAAGTTCTGAAATTCTAACATTGTCCCCAGAGTGCCCCCCAGATTGCCCCCAGATTGCCCCCAGATTGCCCCCAGATTGCCCCCAGATTGCCCCCAGATTGCCCCCCAGATTGCCCCCAGATTGCCCCCAGATTGCCCCCAGATTGCCCCCAGATTGCCCCCCCAGATTGCCCCCCCCAGATTGCCCCCCCCAGATTGCCACCCCCAGATTGCCGCCAGATTGCCCACAGATTGCCCCCAGATTGCCCCCCCAGATTGCCCCCCCAGATTGCCCCCCAGATTGCCCCCCCAGATTGCCCCCAGATTGCCCCCAGATTGCCCCCCCAGATTGCCCCCCCCAGATTGCCCCCCCAGATTGCCCCCAGATTGCCCCCAGATTGCCCCCAGATTGCCCCCCAGATTGCCCCCCCCCCAGATTGCCCCCCCAGATTGCCCCCCCAGATTGCCCCCCAGATTGCCCCCCAGATTGCCCCCCATGCAGATTGCCCCCAGATTGCCCCCAGATTGCCCCCAGATTGCCCCCCAGATTGCCCCCCAGATTGCCCCCAGATTGCCCCCCCCAGATTGCCCCAGATTGCCCCAGATTGCCCCCCCAGATTGCCCCCCCCAGATTGCCCCCCAGATTGCCCCCAGATTTCCCCCAGATTGCCCCCAGATTGCCCCCCAGATTGCCCCGAGATTCCCCCCCTGATTGCCTCCTAGATTGTCCCTCTCCCAAATTGCCCCCAGATTGCCCCCATATTGCCCCCATATTGCCCCCAGATTGCCCCCAGATTGCGCCTCCAGATTGCCCCCCAGATTGCCCCCAGATTGCGCCCCCAGATTGCCCCCCAGATTGCCTCCCCCAGATTGCCCCCCCAGATTGCCCCCCAGATTGCCCCCAGATTGCCCCCAGATTGCCCCAGATTGCCCCCCCAGATTGCCCCCCCAGATTGCCCCCCCCCAGATTGCCACCCCCAGATTGCCGCCAGATTGCCCACAGATTGCCCCCAGATTGCCCCCAGATTGCCCCCCCAGATTGCCCCCCAGATTGCCCCCCAGATTGCCCCCCAGATTGCCCCCCCAGATTGCCCCCCCAGATTGCCCCCAGATTGCCCCCAGATTGCCCCCCCAGATTGCCCCCCAGATTGCCCCCCCAGATTGCCCCCAGATTGCCCCCAGATTGAACCCCCAGATTGCCCCCCCCAGATTGCCCCCCCCCCAGATTGCCCCCAGATTGCCCCCATATTGCCCCCATATTGCCCCCAGATTGCCCCCCAGATTGCCCCCCAGATTGCCCCCCCCAGATTGCCCCCCCCAGATTGCCCCCCAGATTGCCCCCCCCAGATTGCCCCCAGATTGCCCCCAGATTGCCCCCAGATTGCCCCCAGATTGCCCCCCCCAGATTGCCCCCCCCAGATTGCCCCCAGATTTCCCCCAGATTGCCCCCAGATTGCCCCCCAGATTGCCCCGAGATTCCCCCCCTGATTGCCTCCTAGATTGTCCCTCTCCCAAATTGCCCCCAGATTGCCCCCAGATTGCCCCCATATTGCCCCCATATTGCCCCCAGATTGCCCCCCAGATTGCCTCCTAGATTGTCCTCTCTTCCAAATTGCCCCCCAATTTTCCCCTTCAAAGAGGAAATTGACCCTTATTATCTGACATTTTTGCTTCCAGTTCAAGGATCCATCAGTTAGTTGTCCACGAGCGGTCCCGCCCACCAAGATCTGTTTCCAGATCGCGGTCCCAGTCTCTATAGCTATAGCTATCGTTTGCGTCACGCGCCCCTATTTTAGAAACGCAGCTTACAGCACAGACAAGAACAAGACGACGGGTCTGCTTGGAAACATGAGAAAGGCGCCATGCAGCAACGGAGACATGCCAGTTCAATTAGCCATTTTCCACGCCACTTTGTGCCCATTTTTCATTTCTCTGTCTCTGCTTTTGCTATGGCTGCGGAGTTGGACCAGAATTTGCTGATATATAGTAAATATAGGCCTCATGTACGGCTATAGACATCGTTTATGCTGCTTGGCATTGTTTCGGGCTAAGACCTTGTGTCACTGCACTCCCCTGGTCTGTTGTGTCACTGCACTCCCCTGGTCTGTTGTGTCACTGCACTCCCCTGGTCTGTTGTGTCACTGCACTCCCCTGGTCTGTTGTGTCACTGCACTCCCCTGGTCTGTTGTGTCACTGCACTCCCCTGGTCTATTGTGTCACTGCAATCCCTTTGTCACTTGTGTCATCACCCACTTTATCCCTAGTGTCAGCATCTTTATTCGCACTTTTTATGATACTTATGTCATTATGTGATACTTTTAATATACTAATATACTTTTCATTATGTGATAATTTGAGATTGAGCGTTATTTTATTATAATTTCCATCCAGGCGCATGAAGTCAAAATTGCGGAAACAATTAATTAATTCACCGGTCAGTTCCCGATCTGGAATCTTTGCATGGTAGAAAGGAAATAACAAATCGATGCTATAGCTGCTGCTGTTGTCAACACGAACACATCTAAAGCAATTTAAGCAGAAATAACTCTAACCCAAAGGCATGCAGAATGAAATATACGGTCGAGCTGTGCCTTGGGTATAGTATCAAATGTAATTTTGTTTCTTTCCCAACTGAAACCAAGCAGCGCATGATAATCTCAATATAATAGATATTTCTGCATTTTTTCTTATTATTGCCATTCGAATTGCTCAGTGTTGGGGGGGGGGCGAACAGACCTGCGATCCGTCACAGTCATAGATCTATACTAGCTGTCATCTGAAACCCGCCTGTTTAAACAGACAGTCCACTGAGTGCTGCAAGACAATTTTGCCTAGCGCGTGATCCATGATCGCGTGAATGCGCCTTTCGACTAAGTGTTGTTTGCGATTGCAAATTCGTTCAGTAAATGGAAATTTGATATAATAGAGGCAGTGCAACTTGAATAAATGCGGTTGTAAATTCAGTTATGAGCATGCACATTAGCACATGTTTATAATACTCGTATCTAATAAAAAACCTTCTGTTAAAGGAATCCAGAGTACCTTCAGTTATGCTTCTACTGAATATACAGTATACGAATCTATTAGAATTAGAATTAAAATTAATCGATGCGAAGTGTTTTACGTGCTTCTGTTCGGCTTGTATCGTTACACAGGCTGTTTAAAACAAAATCTGCTTCATTACGCTAAAATTTTTGCAACAATTGTTTAAAAAGTCTGAAACACGAAAAAAATTGTTAAAATATTCATTTATTAAGCACAAGTTTTAATATGAACAATTTGTCGAAAAGCTTGGTTTTGGCATTTGACTTTGTGTTAATGAATAGATTAGTTTTCATCTTTTCAATAACTTATACTCGGTTTCGTTATTAGTCGTGACATAAAAACTTTTGGTTTTGTTAGTTCTGACAAAAATAATGACTATAGTTTCTAAGAAGTCTTGCTTCAAAAGGAAAATCTTTTACTTATAAGGAGAATTTTTTTCGAAATATCAGCAATGCTTTGCTTTGCAAGCAGATTGTTTTGATATTATATATATGGTGAGAATATTTTCTGATCATTAAATTTATAACTTATTAATGGTTGTCGTTTTTTTCCTGTCAAGAGATGGTTGTTTTGGCATAGCTTGGTAAACAACAGTAGATAATTTACTATTTATTAATATTTATATTAATATTTATTTTTTAATAGTTTAAATAAATATTTTTTATACTAACAGACAACCAGACATTTTGAAAACTTTTTTTGAAAATATTTAAAATGCGTATACTAAAAATTGTAATTAAGCAGTTTAAACGACAAACGATTAATTGTCATGTGTAGCTCAAATGAATATACTTAATGTATTTTTATCATACCATTTGACTTGCATTAATTTGGCATTACTATAAATGTAGTATCATTAGCTCGTAGTAATATTGAACGATTACGTCAAAAATACCATGCATGAAAAAACTCTGGTAGTAAGATAGTTACATAAACAGAAAAAATATGTAGGCAGAATATTTTTTCACATTTAAATGTAGCTACCAACACGGTGTATTCGCTGCTACAATTAACTCTGGTTATAACTGACCAGGAGCAGAAGCAAGCACAGCAACAACAGCCGACTGAATCGGCTGAGCTCGCCCAGCTCCGCGAGGCGCTGCTGGCCCGCGATGCGGAATTGGCGGCAGCTCGAGCCCGCGCTAAGCGCGATCGCGACGAGGCTGTCCGGCAGGCGCTGGAGCTGCAGCGGCGCAGCATCAGGGCGCAGGGAGCGCCGGGCGCGCAGTTGGCGGCGAGGCTCCAGCGCGAGTTAGCAGCGCTTCGCCAGGTCTGTCGAGAGTTGCAGGACCGGCTGGATAGCAGCGATGGCCAGGTGAGGCTGCCAGAAATCATCTTACTTGCTTTTGCTTCCTTCCCTCTGCTTCTCTCTTCCATCTCTCTGCTCCTCTCTTCCATCTCTCTGCTCCTCTCTTCCATCTCTCTGCTCCTCTCTTCCATCTCTCTGCTCCTCTCTTCCTTCTCTCTGCTCCTCTCTTCCATCTCTCTGCTCCTCTCTTCCATCTCTCTGCTCCTCTCTTCCATCTCTCTGCTCCTCTCTTCCATCTCTCTGCTCCTCTCTTCCATCTCTCTGCTCCTCTCTTCGATCTCTCTGCTCCTCTCTTCCATCTCTCTGCTCCTCTCTTCCATCTCTCTGCTCCTCTCTTCCATCTCTCTGCTCCTCTCTTCCATCTCTCTGCTCCTCTCTTCCATCTCTCTGCTCCTCTCTTCCATGTCTCTGCTCCTCTTTTCCTTCTCTCTGCTCCTCTTTTCCTTCTCTCTGCTCCTCTCTTCCTTCTCTCTGCTCCTCTCTTCCATCTCTCTGCTCCTCTCTTCCTTCTCTCTGCTCCTCTCTTCCATCTCTCTGCTCCTCTCTTCCATGTCTCTGCTCCTCTTTTCCTTCTCTCTGCTCCTCTTTTCCATCTCTCTGCTCCTCTTTTCCTTCTCTCTGCTCCTCTCTTCCATCTCTCTGCTCCTCTCTTCCATGTCTCTGCTCCTCTCTTCCATCTCTCTGCTCCTCTCTTCCATCTCTCTGCTCCTCTTTTCCATCTCTCTGCTCCTCTTTTCCTTCTCTCTGCTCCTCTCTTCCATCTCTCTGCTCCTCTCTTCCTTCTCTCTGCTCCTCTTTTCCTTCTCTCTGCTCCTCTCTTCCATCTCTCTGCTCCTCTCTTCCTTCTCTCTGCTCCTCTCTTCCATCTCTCTGCTCCTCTCTTCCATCTCTCTGCTCCTCTCTTCCATCTCTCTGCTCCTCTCTTCCATCTCTCTGCTCCTCTCTTCCTCGGAACGTATATCAAGTCACTTTTTTATTTGCGTGACGCAAGTTATTAACATACAATTACAACCCAAAAATCGAACACCCACCCATTTTCAGCTTACGCAATCAGTCTGATTGTCAAAGGTATGGGAGGGTCATCGCAAACACTTTCAATCGGCACGATTTAATGAATAAGCTTATACGCGTAGAACTGCTAAATTTATCCCATCTTTATCAAGCTTTAATTTATTCGCTTCCGTTTTTAGCAGCCAATGACCAATTTAATGTCTTAATTGTTGTACATTTAATTTAGAATTTTAAAAGAGCTAGATAGTTAGACAATTGTGGACCCAAAACTGGAACTCGCAGGCCCTCAATGCCGACTCAACCATAGACCAGCCACAACACAGCAGCGATGCTGCCCAGCAGCGACAGCTCGAGGAGACCGTGGCACAGCTGAGAGTTGAGAACCAGCAACTTGTAAGACACTTTGGCGTGAGCACTTTTGTGCGCCTTTGACACCACACAGCACAGTTTGCTCAGACACAACCCAGTCAGCTCTCAGACACAACCCACTCAGCTCTCAGACACAACCCAGTGAACTCAGACACAACCCAGTGAGCTCAGACACAACCCAGTGAACACAGACACAACCCAGTCAGCTCTCAGACACAACCCAGTGAACTCAGACTCAACCCCCTCCCCTGAAACCCAGACTCAGCGCTGCAAGCAGGCATCAGAGACTGAAGAGCGAATTCGCGGGCTGAAGAAGCGCAACGCTGAGCTGGCCGCAATCGCTCGTCGTCTAGAAGAGAAAATCAAAGTGCAACAAGAGCGAAGCATCGTCGAGCAAGAATCGGTTCGTGCTCGTATTTAAAAAAGAATTAGTTTTCTGATATTTCTACTGTAAGTAGGATAAAAGCGTCAAAAAATCCATATACTAAAATAATTACTATGTACAGAGTCCCGCAGCTGCTTCAAATTAAAGAAAATTAATTTGTCGATATTTCTACTTCAAGTAGGATAAATGTGGCATTAATTAATTTTACTTACAGAGTCGCGCAGCCGCTGCGGAGTATCGTCAACAATTGGCAGACAAGGAGCGCGAGCTGGAGTCGCTCAGACTGCTGTACAATGCCAGGGAGGCTCAGCTCAGGGTGAGTGTAAGCTCGCTGAGTCAGTTGGAAGGGAATTAGCTAATTTAGTACGCATAATAATGCTCTCAATGTTTTGTCAGCAAAAATCCATGCGACCTGAGCAGTTTGTTTGCAGTGCACTTGGCTCAGCTCAAATCAGTGCTCAACTGAGCAAGGCTCCTGTTCTCAAATTCGCAGTCAACTCGGAGTTTGGACTCGGAGACGCTGCAGAGTATGCTCAGGACAGCCGAGCGGGATCGACTGATGCTGGAGAGGCAGCTGGCCTGGAACCGGGTGAGAGGGGATCTGATTTAGACTGATAGGGGATTTTTTGTGGCAACTGATCAAATGGGAATCTACCAATTTCGAATGGTTAGTTTTAAAGTTGAGATAAAATAGGAGATTATTAAAGGAGGTTTGCTTTTAATTGTAGGTTATTTATGGCTCTGTTTTCAGATATTCAGTACAGTTTGCACACATTAGATAGGCATGAATACTAGTGCATAAATCTTGCTCAACAGCAACCCGTGCTACAATGCGGCGCTCTTTCATAGGAAAGTGCACTCGACTCGGCACCCCGGGTTCCCCTTTGAGCTTAGGGATCTGCGAGGGCTAAGGATGGGGAATTGCCGAGCTCTCTGATTGGAGATTGGCAGTTGAGATGTGGGGAGAGAGGCAGAACGCGATGGCCAGGGCTCATTTTCGAGTCTTCTTTCTCTCTCTCTCCACTTTCTCTTCTGGAGTCCTCGTCGGCCCCGTTCCGTTTCTTCATTTCCCCTGCTGTCCCCCGCTCCCCTGTCTTCTCTCTTCCCCGCCTTAGTTGTTCCTCGAATAGCTGAAAGAAAAACTTTTTTGACTGCAACTTTCTTAGAATCTGTCGTTCATCCTTCTAGGAGCAGCAGCTGCAGAAACAGGCAGGAGCCGCCGCCGCTGCCGCATCACCGATCGAGCCAGCTCATCGGAGCGACTTATCCTGCTTGCCGCCGAGGCAAAACGGCTTGAGCAGATCCGTCGAGAGCAGGCAGCTGAGCTGGCTTCGCTGCGGCGCCAGGTGTCCGAGTGCCTCAGCTGGTGAGGACGGGTGGGGAGCAAAAACTTTGGGAATAGCTCAAGAAGTGAGGGGGTAAACGAGATGGGCGGGGATATCAGAGGGGAAATGAGGGGATGAATTAGATGGGTGGGGATATCAGAGGGGAAATGAGGGGATGAATGAGATGGGTGGGAACATCAGAGGGGAAATGAGGGGATGAATTAGATGGGTGGGGATATCAGAGGGGAAATGAGGGGATGAATTAGATGGGTGGGGATATCAGAGGGGAAATGAGGGGTGAATTAGATGGGTGGGGATATCAGAGGAGAAATGATGGGATGAATTAGATGGATGGGAATATCAGAGGAGAAGTGACCCACCCAATTTCACGCTCCATCTTTTTTCTAGGAAAGCGCAGTTGCGGCCAAGTCCAACGAACTTGAGCAGCTAAGAGTACATCTCAACGAATGCACAACCAAGAACGCTCTGCTGGTGAGAAAGCGATGATGGTTTAACTGAAATTTGTGGGCCTTCAGTCAGTGAAAAATGAATGGACCTGCTGCAGTAATTAAATGTATAGATTTTAATCGCAGTTTCATTTTAATCTCGCCCGTGATACTCATATAGTTAATTGATGATAATGAGTTGAGTTCTAAACAACCGCAGGAAAAGCAGCTGAACGCCCTACACGAGGACAACACGGCCCTGTCAATCAAGTATTCAGATCTGCAGACTCAGCTGCAGCATTCCGATGAGGTGAGCAGTGGCAGATTGTGTAGTATGTGGCTGAGTTTAATAATGGCTTATTTCGCGCCCAATGCAAAGATAAGGATAATAACGGTGGGAAAGCAGTCACGTGATGCAATTTGTACATCGGTTGAATGTACATTGGGAGCAACTGGTGGGTAATGGACAAAACTAATTGCTATTGTGCCTGGATGAAAGTAGGTCGCATTAATGAAGTAGCTACCCCACAAACTCCCAACCTCAGGTAATTCAATCCACCAAGCGGCTTGAGGATGCTCTAATTTCCACCGATCGAGACCTGCAACAAAGTCGCAGAGATATGGAACTGATGCGGTGTCAAATGGCATCCAATGAGCTCATTATGAAGGTACAGAGGTTGCAAATATTTCGTCAATAGTACATTGTTAGCGAATATATATTGCATAACAGGAAATATTTGTAATTATTGAAATTATTGATAACAGAACTTATTTTTAGCATCTGTCAGGACATATCATCTATTTTTAACAAGGCGACCTTGAATATACGGTAATCTATTTTTAGCATCGCGACCTTGAAATTAATCTATTTTTAGCATCGCGACCTTGAATTCAACCTATTTTTAGCATCGCGACCTTGAAATTAATCTATTTTTAGCATCGCGACCTTGAAGTCAACCTATTTTTAGCATCGCGACCTTGAAATTAATCTATTTTTAGCATCGCGACCTTGAAGTCAACCTATTTTTAGCATCGCGACCTTGAAATTAATCTATTTTTAGCATCGCGACCTTGAAATCAATCTATTTTTAGCATATGCGGGAATCCCTGGAGAAGAAGCGCGAACTGGACGGCGAACAGGCCAGACTGCGCCGACTAATCGAAGAGAAGTCAAGTGGAAGCCTTTTCACAAAAACGGTGAATAGTTTCAAACTGTATTTTTCTCAAATACAGTGCAAAGATGGTTACTAGTTGTACTAATCCTTGGATGGAAGGCGAACTTTGCCCCGTGTCTTCCTCTTCGCGACCTAATTTACTCTGCAGCCGGGTTGCTAATTTAAAATTCACTCTCTCGAATTGGGGCGGTAACTCCGAGTTCGCTTCCCTCCTCAGAGACATTTTCAAGCCTGGACAACACGCACTAGCTTCCATCTGGCTTTTCCATTCAATCTTCTCCATCTAATCATTACTTGCCAAAAGCAAAATTTGAACTGGCAAACAAGTCTTATTTTTTCTCGTGTACGAGTACTAAGTTTCTCGCTGCGTGTTGCAAGCCCAAATTTTGAAACTCGACGTGAGCACTAAGGAAAGCAGCTGCTCCATTTCTTTGCTAAGTCTCTGCCTGTCCTGTCCCAGTTTAGCTACAGTGCGCAGTCGGGCCAGGGGAACTCTCTCCAGCGGGGCCAAAGGCAGTTTAGTTTGCTCTCTAGTGCTCAGAACTCGAGATGGATGATCCACGGGAGAGCGAGAGTTGAGTTTCTTACTCAGAACGCTGGGGCAGCCAGCTATATGTTATAACGGCTGGGCGAGCCTAAGCAGTTATTGATTGAACTGGCAGCACAGGGACTCGAGGCGATAAAACTCCGGTAGCCAAGATAGCCGCAGAGCGGCAGAGAGATACTCGTAAGAACGGAATGGAGGCGAATGATGCGATGCAGGCCGTTCGTTTTCAACCAGCGCTTTTTTAACAGTTTAATGGGTTGTACTTTTATCATATACAAAACCCTGCTGTACGGAGTCTACTAGCTGTTTGTACTTTTCTATAAGCTCTAATGCAGGGAGAGAGGGGCAAAGTTTTCACCTCAAGGGCTAGATGAAGAATCCAGCTCATGGCCCTGCGGCCAGATGAGAGAGGAGAGAACATAGAATAGAGGAGAGAAAAGAGAGGAAAGAGGATAGTTGAAAGCTGAGATAGGTTAGATGAGATGTGAGTTGAGATGAGGGAGATGTGAGAACGAAGATAAGAGGATAGAGGGCAGAGAAGAGAGAAGAGGGGAGGAAGAAAAGAAGGGGATAAAGTAGAGAGGAGGGGAGGGTGGAGAGAAGAGGAGAGGGTGGAGAGAGGAGGAGAGGGTGGAGAGAAGAGGAGAGGGTGGAGAGAAAAGGAGAGGGTGGAGAGAAGAGGAGAGGGTGGAGAGAAGAGGAGAGGGTTGAGAGAGGAGGAGAGGGTGGAGAGAAGAGGAGAGGGTGGAGAGAGGAGGAGAGGGTGGAGAGAAGAGGAGAGGGTTGAGAGAGGAGGAGAGGGTGGAGAGAGGAGGAGAGGGTGGAGAGAGGAGGAGAGGGTGGAGAGAGGAGGAGAGGGTGGAGAGAAGAGGAGAGGGTTGAGAGAGGAGGAGAGGGTGGAGAGAGGAGGAGAGGGTGGAGAGAGGAGGAGAGGGTGGAGAGAGGAGGAGAGGGTGGAGAGAGGAGGAGAGGGTGGAGAGAGGAGGAGAGGGTGGAGAGAGGAGGAGAGGGTGGAGAGAAGAGGAGAGGGTGGAGAGAAGAGGAGAGGGTGGAGAGAAGAGGAGAGGGTGGAGAGAAGAGGAGAGGGTGGAGAGAGGAGGAGAGGGTGGAGAGAAGAGGAGAGGGTGGAGAGAGGAGGAGAGGGTGGAGAGAGGAGGGAGGTGGAGAGAGGAGGAGAGGGTGGAGAGAAGAGGAGAGGGTGGAGAGAGGAGGAGAGGGTGGAGAGAGGAGGAGAGGGTGGAGAGAAGAGAGGAGAAAGGAGAGGAGAGTGGAGAGAAGAGGGAGAGGGGGAGTGGAGAGAAAAGGGGGAGTGGAGAGAAGAGGGAGGAGTGGAGAGAAAAGGGGAAAGAAGAAAGAAGAGAGCTGAGC
Organism: Macrostomum lignano; assembly: GCA_002269645.1. NCBI lineage: Eukaryota > Metazoa > Platyhelminthes > Macrostomidae > Macrostomum > Macrostomum lignano. The sequence goes on from NIVC01000646.1 coordinate 412,592, forward strand.
AGAGACACAAAGCCTGAGCGGGCCGGATTGCCATTGTGAAGTTT